>OY856186.1:322169922-322435991 GCA_963693315.1 Diogma glabrata | reverse complement strand
TTTTATTTTAAAATGGATAACTAAGTAAAAAATCCTATCATACAACAAAATATGACATATGCCAATATTTCATGATAAGATGAAGAAATAATAACAAAATAATAAGTGAAAAACAAATTGTGAGAAATTTGCAGAAAACAAAACAAAACTAAATGCCAATATCCCAGCTGATGCAGCGCACCCCAGACGCACCGCCCACCACCTCAATCGAGGCACAAAGCCCACACATAACTACGTGTTGGTCCGATTCCTCGGAAGAGCTAATGAGCGGTACCGCTACGGAACGCTGCCCAGCTAAGACTGGAAGTGCTGCCGTTGACTAATTAAGGTTCGTCCGCCAGCACCCTAACATATCATCTTGGCTAATGACATCTCCTGCCATTGCCAGTGGTATGTGATATCTCACGCTAACTTATATGTCAATGGCAGGGACTGAAATACGCAGGGTAGTCAGACCCGTAGATCAACATTGATCATAATCGATCAAAATCGATCCCTCCTGCGAAGGGAGTTTTATTTATGACGTTTAGTTAGTTATTTATGACGTCAAGCAATTAAAAAAATTATACATAAGACAAGGAAATATCTTTGACTTTAAAATTTTGTTATCAGTGTGAATTATAAATTATGTGAATGTTGATTTTATTTTTTGGTTGTATGTATGTATTTCTGAGTAAATCTTAAATAAAATTACTATGATTAAATGGTTTTTATAAAAGGCATTTTATCCAGTTTTGGTTTACATCGGCATCATGCAAATTAAAAAATTATACACTTAGGGAAAAAAATGCCTTTTGAATAATTAATCACGGGTTATGATTAAAAATTACAACTTAAAAATTAAAAAGTAAAAATTAAAAATTAAAAATTAAAAATTAAAAATTAAAAATTAAAAATTAAAAATTAAAAATTAAAAATTAAAAATTAAAAATTAAAATTAAAAATTAAAAATAAAAAATTAAACATTAAAAATTAAAAATTAAAAATTAAAAATTAAAAATTAAAAATTAAAAATTAAAAATTAAAAATTAAAAATTAAAAATTAAAAATTAAAAATTAAAAATTAAAAATTAAAAATTAAAAATTAAAAATTAAAAATTAAAAATTAAAAATTAAAAATTAAAAATTAAAAATTAAAAATTAAAAATTAAAAATTAAAAATTAAAAATTAAAAATTAAAAATTAAAAATTAAAAATTAAAAATTAAAAATTAAAAATTAAAAATTAAAAATTAAAAATTAAAAATTAAAAATTAAAAATTAAAAATTAAAAATTAAAAATTAAAAATTAAAAATTAAAAATTAAAAATTAAAAATTAAAAATTAAAAATTTAAAATTAAAAATTAAAAATTAAAAATTAGAAATTAAAAATTAAAAATTAAAAATTAAAAATTAAAAATTAAAAATTAAAAATTAAAAATTAAAAATTAAAAATTAAAAATTAAAAATTAAAAATTAGAAATTAAAAATTAAAAATTAAAAATTAAAAATTAAAAATTAAAAATTAAAAATTAAAAATTAAAAATTAAAAATTAAAAATTAAAAATTAAAAATTAAAAATTAAAAATTAAAAATTAAAAATTAAAAATTAAAAATTAAAAATTAAAAATTAAAAATTAAAAATTAAAAATTAAAAATTAAAAATTAAAAATTAAAAATTAAAAATTAAAAATTAAAAATTAAAAATTAAAAATTAAAAATTAAAAATTAAAAATTAAAAATTAAAAATTAAAAATTAAAAATTAAAAATTAAAAATTAAAAATTAAAAATTAAAAATTAAAAATTAAAAATTTAAAATTAAAAATTAAAAATTAAAAATTAGAAATTAAAAATTAAAAATTAAAAATTAAAAATTAAAAATTAAAAATTAAAAATTAAAAATTAAAAATTAAAAATTAAAAATTAAAAATTAAAAATTAAAAATTAAAAATTAAAAATTAAAAATTAAAAATTAAAAATTAAAAATTAAAAATTAAAAATTAAAAATTAAAAATTAAAAATTAAAAATTAAAAATTAAAAATTAAAAATTAAAAATTAAAAATTAAAAATTAAAAATTAAAAATTAAAAATTAAAAATTAAAAATTGAATAATGGCACTGGTACGATTTAGGTGACCAGTACGCATATGGCGAAACGTTAGTTAAATTTTTTAATTTTTTTTTAATTTGCTCTTGCGATCCGAAAAACAAAACAAAAACAAGAGAATTAATAAAACATTCTTATTGGAATTATGTGGATTTGGTAGAAGGCTAGTATAACGCTTACTTCATTATGAAACTCTTGGGTTAGAAGATTGAAAATCTTTGAGGTTATAGTTCTTAAGTTTGTCTAAAAGATAGGGTAATTTTAAAAAAAGTTAACTCAAAAATTATGAAACTATTGCGTTTTAGGTAGATTTCATATAAAAATCTACCTATTGCAATGGGCTTCATCTCGGAATTTCGGAAAAATTTTGATGCCAAACAACTATATGTGATAAGCGGAGATGGAAAAACAAAAAAAAAAAAAATTATATATATATATATATATATATATATATATATATATATATATATATATATATATATATATATATATATATATATATATATATATATATATATATATATATATATATATATATATATATATATATATATATATATATATATATATATATATATATATATATATATATATATAACGATATGAGGTATAACGGAATTTAGCGGCACTCTCACGGTCGCATTTTTCGACCTACACCAAAATAATTTTTTGTGTATATTTCGGCAAATAATGTCTTGGACAAGTTCGTGAACTGGCCATATCCGGGTACCGGTTAGGCGGCTAGAGCCTAAAAAGTCGAATAATCTAGGGCGCTATAACTTCCATTTTAATAATAATATTTTAATAAAATTTAAAAATATTGAATATTTGAACCTTTTTCTATCATTTTTATCCAGATGACCACTTTGGCGTTTCAGGTTCCTCAAAAATCAGCTGTTTTAAAAATTTACTAAACTTTGCTGCCCTTGATCTAGCTGAAATGGCCAAGCTCATATTTGAAAACTTTTTTTCACGTACTTCAAATATAAATCTTTCTAAAATTTTCAAAAATAATAGTTTAAGTCTAACGGTTGAGACCCTACGGCTGTTGAAATGAAAACAAACGCAAAAGGCAATGCTTTCATCATGTTTCAGTTTATGTTATTTAAATTCATCTTAGCTTTTAAACATACTTTTCAACTATAGCCTCAAAAAATTTCAGCTTTCTAACCCAAAAGGTTCCATTTTTATAAGCATTATAATGCAACCCTTACAAGAAAAATATCAACCCATTTAATACCATAGAAAAATTATCAAAATCTCTTTTGTTTTTATTTTTTTTACTAAGTAACCGTTTGAAAAAAGATTAAATAAGAACAAAAAAACACAACAACAAAAGATGATTTTGAAATAAAGTTGTTTGATAATGTTATAAATTATGTATGATGGTATAATTGTAGTTGTGACGTAGTTCATTTGATCTTTGATGGATTTAATATGTTATTAAAAGTAGTTTAAACCAACTTAAATAAAACTGTTCCGAAATTGTATTGATGGAGTTAGCTCGGATAATGTATTTAATTTGGTTCGATAATTTTTTTGAATTATTCTGTTTCTACTTATATTTTTTATTTAAACTAATCTGACTTATCTAATTTTATTTGGACACAAAACCGTCTGACCCCGAAATCTACCTATTTCTAGCGGATATACCTGCCGCTGGGATTTTTAAATCTGTTTTCGTCTCAAACGCTCAAGAGTCTCAACCTCTGGCATTAAAAAATTTTTGTTTTAAATTACGGAAAGATTTATGTTGTGTCTATGTGTGTAAAAGTTTTCATTTGTGAGCTTGGTCATGTTCATTTAGATCAAGCACAACTAATTTAAATTTGTAAAACAGCTGATTTTCTAAAAACCTTAAGTGCTGAGGTCCTCATTTGAAAAAATGATAAACTAAAGTTCAAATATATATATATATATATATATATATATATATATATATATATATATATATATATATATATATATATATATATATATATATATATATATATATATATATATATATATATATATATATATATATATATATATATATATATATATATATATATATATATATATATATATATATATATATATATATATATATATATATATATATATATATATATATATATATATATATATATATATATATATATATATATATATATATATATATATATATATATATATATATATATATATATATATATATATATATATATATATATATATATATATATATATATATATATATATATATATATATATATATATATATATATATATATATATATATATATATATATATATTATTATTGAAATGGCCATTATAACGTTTAAATTATTCTTATTTTTAGGCTATAAATTCTGAACCGGTGGCAAGTTCACGAACTTATCCAAGATAATTTTGGTGGTGTACTATTTTAAAATATTTTTGGTGTAGGTCGAAAAATGCGACCGTGAGAAATCAAAGCTCCGAGATAACGCACATCGCAAAAGGTAAATTTGTATATGAAACCTAAAACACTGATTACTAATGATCATTAAATACCCATCTGGCTTTAAAATGTGTTGTTTGGCATAATCCAAATTAAAACAGCAAAAACAGCAATTGAATTTATCAAAAATATCTAATTTTTTAGACCAGCACCAACACGAAGTACAGACGACTTATGTAATTGTTAAAGTGGTTAAATGGTTCGGCATTTAGAAAGACATAATTTTTACAAATCATATGCCTAAGTGCTACATAATTAAGTTATTGAGAAAAATTGGCTTTGTACTTCAGACTCGGCTTGAAAACGTATTTCCCTACCAGTGATAGGAGACGGAACAGGAAGCGTGATCAAGTCCTGTAAATGATTAGATCCTGGATGGTCGAGATATATGTAATGCTTTAGACTCTCCAATTTGACGTAATCAGAACCGAATCAATGCTAATAAGACATTTACTACCACGGTTGAGATAGGATTTTTGAGAATCAAATAATAGTCAAAAACATTAAAAACTTGAGAATGTACTTTTAAAACATTATATAAAGAAGATATAATATAACATTATATTTTTGAATTTTTTGAGATGAATTAAACTCAAGTAAGTATAGAAGTAATTGGAATATTTTCAATTCAAAGGTATGGTTTGAAGTTTCTCAGAAAAAAACTCCACTTCACATTTTTCGTGTTTCGGTTAGGATTCGAACCTACCTCGTCAGTGCCCGGCTCGAATCCTTGGACAGACACGCTATCGATTACGCCGTTGAGGCGATGACAATTTCAAAGTTGAAACTTTTTCATCACTTATTTATTTTAACTTGTTGAATTTTTCCACTGTCATTAGACTCCATATTATGGAAATGTTTTTACATTATATGGGATTTGTTGCATTAAATTTCTAGACAATACTTTGTTTGATTTCATAGAATGGCGAACATTTCTATTCTAATTAACATCCTAAGTAACGATTGTATAGTCCCAACCGAAACACGAAAAATGTGAAGTGGAGTTTTTTTCTGAGAAACTTCAAACCATACCTTTGAATTGAAAATATTCCAATTACTTCTTTACTTATTTGAGATTAATTGATCTCAAAAAATTCAAAATTAATTTAAATTCCCTTAATGTAGTCTAATGTTAATACATATAGGACTACAAATTGACCAAGTGTCAGCCATTGATTTAACATTGATTGGAAACAATCAATAATGACTATACAATCGTTACTTAGGATGTTAATTAGAATAGAAATGTTCGCCATTCTATGAATTCACACAAAGTGTTGTCTAAAAATTTAATGCAACAAATTCCATATAACATTATATTTTAATTCGAATAAATAAAATAATAGAGGTTTGTTGAGATTAAGCACGACCGACAGAAACGTTAGTAAAAGGTTAAATTAAATTAGTCGTACTAAGATATTGTCATAATTTAACAAAAACTTGGGTAATTATTGAGCTCAAAATAATGTATTTAAGAGATTTTTAGATGATAACGATGACAAGAATATAATAATTAAAAGTCAAGAGTTAGATTAAATATTCGAATCAAACTAAATATATGCACCGGCAAATCATTTTACCTTATTTTCTGATGAGTTGTTTGTTTACTTGCTTTATAAACAATTCACCCAATCAATATACATATCATTGTGATCATATGAATTTCGACTGTTATTTATTATTTTGGTAATCAAATTAAAACAAACAAGCTTTTTACTGAATAAAAAAAGCTCGTTTAAAAACGTTGAAAAATTATTTCAATCTATGCTAATTAACAACAATACGATACATGTTCATGTTGATTTGGATGTAATGTGAAAAAAATGTTTTAATAAAATGCGGGTTGAAAATCAAATTAAAGATACAAGTGCTTGTAATTCCTGTAACTAACAAAGCAAATAACAATTGAAAAAGTAGTAGATTAAATCAGAATTTTAGCTTTTTTGGAGAGTTTTTTCTCTCCACAAATACTTTCTAAACATTTTTATTGTCCGTTTTTTATATAGCAATTTTCACAAATGTTTAAACCTTTCATTTCACATTAATTTTAATGAAACAAAACGAAAATTAAATTTTTTGGGATGCATCATCTGTATATCTTATCTGGTCTTTTTGTGTTTGAATGTTTTCTTTATTTTTCGTTCATTATTGCACCTTCTTAGATATAATAAAAAAGAAATAAGAAGTAGTAATAATATTAGTAAAAGTTGAGGGGAAAAGATAGGACAACGCTAAAAGAGAAACGTTTTTACGAAATCCTCTGAACCATCTGTCACCATTAATAAGAATAAAATGAAATTTATTTTTATTTTCGTTATTTTTCTTCATTTTGGGTTATAAGATTGTTTTAGTTTTGATTAAAATAAATATTTCTTGACGAGGTACGTGTGCTTAACTGCCAGGTTTTTAAGTAATAAATGTTTTAGACACAGTTATAACTTTTGCTGTGTCCCTTGTGATTTTTCTTAATTTTAAATCGAAAAATATTTATGTAACTTAAAATTAAATTTATATTTTGAGCAAAAAAAATCAACGAAAGTAGGTCAGATATCTAGAACGGAAAATATAACTTACAACTATGGTTGGCACATTTCTCAAAATTAGATGCGTTTCATTGAAGATCAAACTTGCTTAAATTTACTTTCATCTACCCTACCTCGAACAAATTGTGTTTATATTTGATTTATTTCACGTTTTTGGCATTCCATTAATGATCCGAATCTGAATTGCGCAGATCTGGGTTGTTCCAATAAAACGCTTGCATTTTATGTTATAATAAAGTGCGGAGATAAAACATATTGTTCACATTCGAGTATGGTATGGGAATGGTAATCATATATTCAATCAATAGCAATAATTTTAGAGTAATGAAGAATATGTCTATACATTGTTAGCGCATATGCCCATACAAAATCATTTTAAAATATTTCATAAAATATTTCAAATCTATAAATTTCATGAAATTTGTAATCACCTGCCCCGGACCATACGCACATAAAAATTAATTTTTCTTGTAAATGTCAATAGCAATGTCAATTTAAAAATGATCAAAATGATACAAAAAATGTTACATCCTTAAATCTTATCTTAAATCTCATCCATAAATAAAAAACTGGTTTAAATTTGAAAATATTGTAATAATCTTCGTCCAGAATGGGTTAATTTAATTTACTCATTCATAACCAATACATTCTGCATAAATGTTTTCCACATTCAAACTACTGCAAAGATGAATTAAAAAATAAGAGTTAACTAATACAATTTGCATAAATTAATGCAAATTAAATTTGTTATAGAATGGGTTCGCTAATGCAAATGTTTACACTAATGAAAAGAGGTGTGGCCTATTGTTTTCTAGAAAGTGGATTAGCAGAAGTTTCTACTTATTTATTTTTGGATATAAATAAGCTATTAAAATATCAGATAGTCAGTTTTTAATTTTGTAATTGAAAGTGTTTATAAATATTCGAAGTAAAGGAATAATCGGGTGGTACTTGAGTCTGGGTACTAATAGTGAAAGAGTTTGAACCTAGTGGAATAGTAAATACAGATTTTACGATTCCGAATATTGTGGGATAGCGGTGAAATTTATCGTACATAAATTGGAGACCCGAGAATTTATTGTAATTAAAATCGGAAGCTGCTGTAATTTGTTGATAAATAAAGTTGGAGATTTTGTTAACTAAAGATCAGTCTTTTTACTGTCGTATTTGCTCAATAATCAAAAAGAACCAACGCAGAGTCGTTACAATATAGTATCAGTACAAATAATAATAAGTCACAGTCCATTAAGTTCTCTGGAATGTGTATATTTGTTTTGAAGGGGATGCCGGATATACTGCGGTACAATGTTGCACATCGAGCGTCTTAATTGATCCACCAGGAACCTTGAGTTCGTGCACGTAAACGATATCGGCTGGCGTGCACCCGAAATCAATTTTCACCGAAGAACGTATACCAAGAAGCATTAGTGGAAGCTCATTACTCCAATTCAGAGTATGTTCTCTGGTGTAGAGAGAAGATGGAAGCGTTTCACTATACCATTGGCCTGTGGATGATATATTCTGGTTCGTAACCTCTATGAACGCAACAACTTGTTTAGTTTTTGAAAAAGATTACTTTCAAAATGTGTTCCTTGATCAGTTGTAGTCTCCAGTGGAACACCAAGCCTAGCGAAATTTTGATCAATAAACGCGCACATTATCGTGGATGCCCACATATCCACCAGCGGAATAGTCTCGTGCCATCTCGCAAACTTATCAATTATGGTCAATATGCATGTGTAGCTGTTGGATGGTGGTAATGGTCCGACGAGATTCATATGAATATGCTCGAATCTTTCAGCTGGTATGTCGAAACGACGCACTTTAGAACGCATGTAGCGTGAAACTTTTACTTTTGCTTTCAGGCAGGCAAGACATGATTTAGGCCAATACCTCGTTTCTGAGACATGATTTAGACGAATACCTCGAATCTAGATTCATAAAAAGTCAAAAATATTTTGTCGAGAACAGTTTACGAGATGCAAGTACTCCTGGATGTGATAAATCCTGAAGTTTCTGGAATACTTGCAAACGCAATTCAGGAGGAATGTAAGGTTTAATTGACCATACTGATAAAGTGCTATGCTTGTTGGTCGGGGAAGTTGTTCCATATTTAGAAATTTCATGACTTAGAAAGTTGAGCGAAATTGTAATGAACACACACTTCGAGGTTTTTAGAATGATTCCGAAATCTGTGAGACGTTGAAAGAGAATACGAAGATGTTCGATATAATTGGACTCTGATCGACTTGACACCAATATGTCGTCGATGGATGGAATAAATGTTAAGGCGAAAAAACGGGTGATGCTGTTGGTTTGCACAACCCAAGGATTTCACTCCTTGATATTCTGTATTTTCCAGTGTTCAAATGGTGATAACGTACGTAGGGAAATTGTCCCTTCGTCACAATTCAATAAATCATCGAGGTGTTGGTGAAAAATCGTCTGACCATATCACTTTGACCACTGAAGATGTTTTTGAGTCCAGTAACCGCTTATTTCCTAAGCTCACAATGATTTCAAACTTTGTCAAAAAATCAGCACCTATATTAAGCCTATAATGCATGATGGAATTCACGGCGAAAATAAAGATCATCTTCCACAGTCATCTTCCTCCATAAGTAATGATTTCTGAACCATTTGCAGTGTAGATTATATTGCATGAATCTCAAGATTTATCTTTAAATAGAGCAGAAAGAACTACTGAGACATTAGATCTAGTACCTATGAGGAACGTAAGTTATGTTTTGAGGTATTTAACAAAAAGACCACTTTGTTGTTGCATCCCATTGCCCGTCATAATAACGCAGGAACGACTTAGTTTCAGCTTCGGACTTCGAATGTGATCGACGTCAGAGTACTTTAGCGAAGCATTCCAAAATCTTGGACTAGAACGATTAAATTGTCGCTTGTTCATGGATTGCTAAAATAAGGCTCTAAGCGTCACATCTTCTTTCGAATTATCTTTTTCTGGCATACTTACTAACACTATAAATCGATGATGTCGATTGAACGGTATAGACGGTGATATACCCAAATCTTATCGATCAGTGTCAGAAGTATATCAATTGGTACAGACTCTTGCACCACGATAAATCGAACAGAGTTCGGTAGTCGTTGGAGCCAAAAAGTTTTTAGTACATCATTATTCACGGCTCTAGAAGATCCAGCAAGAGACAACAGGTGCCTATAAACTGTTGATGGGATTTTGTCTCTTATGGTTGTAGTACCGATCAGTTATTAAACGTGACGCGCTTCAAAGGCTGAGTCTGCTGATGATCTCTGATTTCAACGTATTTAATTTTTCAAATTCAGGCTGGTTCCGAATTAGGTCCGACACGGACGATTGATTGCGATGATATCCGTATACAGTGGCGCGGTCTTAAAAAAAACTTTTTATTGGTCAGATGTGATTTGCTTTGCACTAAAATTGGCCTGCACGAGCCATAAATCTGCCATTTCGTGCCAAAACGGTAGTAGGGTAATATGTTCATTTAAAACGATATTAGAACTAGATTTTGATGTGGCTATTGAAACAGAAGAAGTGAAAAACGTACCAATGGTTTCTTTCTTTTTTATTCGAATCGATATTTTTTAATGACAATCTAAATTAAAACAACCCGAACGAACTGAAGGAAATACAAAAATGTTCTGTATAAAATACTAAGCAAATTTTTAAATTTCATCACACAAATAATTAATCAAAGCAAACAAAAATGTTTCTTTTAACGTGTATTTGTATCCCAACTATACCAAGGAAAGAGAATTTATTACAAGGAATAAAATAATCATTGCATAAAACAATTCAAAATAGTATGAAAAAAAATCATATAAAACTATTAATCTAGCTTATCCAGTACTCTAACGACGATCCCTCAATTGCAGTAGGGTTTTCCATACAAAAAAATGTTGATCAAAAATTCTTCTGGGTGTGAATAGATGTGCTTGATTGAGTCAATATCGTCCGTGGTTGAACTGCTTTGATGATGTAGAGCCGTGTGTTGGGGTGATTTGCTTTCCGTTATTTAATGATAGTTAAATAAATTCGTATCGTAACATCGTAACTTATCGCAACCAACTTAAAACTTGGTTGTAAAATAGCTTGAATTGATCACGCAGTTGCTGTTCGTGTAGCTGTAAAAGTTGCTTGCAGTTGTTGATTGGTATTGGTTATTGATATAATTTGTGCAAATTTGAGCTGGAAAAGTCTTTTTTCAAAGTAAATTGGCCTTTATAAGAAAATATGTTGGAGCTAACCCTATGCCTTTTACGATTTATAAAAATCGCACCAGGTTTCCGAATAACAATTCCTCCTTTCTTTAAAGATTGAATACTGCAGAATATGTCTACGTCAGCTGGTCACCAATATAATGAATGTTGGACTTGTTCCAGATAATGTTACTTACACCAAACACTATGTCTTGTGTTTTCACAATAAATAATTTTATTTACAATAAATAATTTGGTTAAAATAATTTTAACTAAATAATTTTAATTTTAACATTCGATAAGCTACTAGCAATTGAGTATTTTAAAAAATATAATTATTTTAGCAAAATTATGTTTAACTCTAAACAGAAAATTGGTACACAAAATTGCTACAAAAATTGATGTTGCTTCATGATTCATCATATTAAGTTGATTTGATTTACGAGGTAATGCGGGATAGAATAGGCAGTAGGACCATAATCATTATGTGTGTCGTTTGATTTTTGGTTCCAATAAAACATAATTATTTGAGATTTCACTTTCTTTTTTTGTTAAAAGTTTATCCAACTTCCTATCTCACCATTAGGAAACGACATTATCCAAAATTATACAAAAACGGTGCGGTGTAAAATTCAAAGAAGCATTTTCAAGATATACTAAAGTAGAGCCATTTCATAAGATACCATTTGTGTGCATAAAAAAATGTATTTTCTTAAAGGAACAAACCAAAACACCTTTATTTATATACTAGATGACCCGGTGAACTTCGTATTTGAAAAATAAAATATTTTTTGAAAAATATGGTCAAATCTTAATACAAAATTTTTATCTACGTTAAATGCAACAGTTATACACTTAATCAATTAAGGCTTTCTGATGTACTATATTTTTTGTCTTTTTTTGCGGAGCGTAAATATATAAAGATGATGCTTTTCCGACTTGCGAACACGCGACGTCTAATTGCACATTTGCGAAACAGGGAAACTCCAAGCTGCATTCTGCAAACTTTCAAAGACATGGCCTTGCAATTTATTAATGGTCATCGCAAAGGCCAGTCCGACGGGAAATTTTAGACGCTCAAAATCAAATGGCAAATCCGTTGCAGTCATCGGTATACGCGGGATCAAGACATCCTCTCCTTTGTATTTTCCCTTGATGATCTTGGCCTCAATGACGCTATTCATTAGCTTTTCTACAGCCACTCTCGTTCCAATACACAGCCGAGGTTGTTTAATGTTACGCAGCATAATCACAACTGATCCTACTTTTAATTGTAAATGGTGAGGTGGTAGTCCAGGCAAATCCAGGAAATTTAAAAACTCTATGGGATAGTTGACAACGTCATTCTAGTTTGTAACTATGTCAACTGATTTGTAAGAAAACATCTCTCCGGGAATAAAATTATGAATGGTTGCATTGAGATCATCGACATCTTTGTTTTTGGCCGCCAATATTGCTCCTTCACTAAGCCAATTATGGTTTCTGAACTGTTGTTCTATGTCCGTAAAACCACGCTGAATAAGCTCTTCTTTTAAGTCGACGAAGTAACACAAATCCGTGAATAGTGTAATTAATACGATCGAGGTGTCAACTGCGATCTTACCATTTCCAATATCTAATAACTGCTTCGAAAACATAATCGCAGTTCGATCTAGATGGAAAAACACTCGCATATTAGTTGCTAATTGGAGTGTCTTTACATGCCGCCACAAATTAGATGATTTCAAGCATGTGTTGATTTCGTCGGCAACAGATGATCGGGAGATAATTGGAAGAGTCTGAGGAAAATCACATGACAACAGAATCATGGCACCACCAAAAATGTTTTGGTTGTCACTAGGATCTTTTAACTTTCTCTCCAGTGCCTCCAGCGACCTCTTGAAGGCCATCATACATCCATCACAAACGATCAATTTGCATATCTGTAGAATCTTTGCCATTGCACTCTTTTTGGCGATGTTGCAAACTAGTGCAACACTTTAGTGGTAATTTCAAGGCAGAATGTACAGTTCGTCCACCTTCTAACAATTTTGCAGCTGCTATTCCATATGAAGCCAATGCTATGGCTATGTCATTTGGCGGTCTGATCTTTGCCAACGGCAATGAAATTAGGAAGGTTTTTCCAGTCCCACCGGGAGCATCAACGAAGTAAATTCCACCAGATCCTCTGTTCACAGCTTTCATCAAAGTATCGTACGCAATTCATTTGAACGAACTGTTTTTGCCAATTCTTCAGTATTGTATTGTTGTTCTCTTTGCAACTCGTGGCTAAATGCATAAATGCATCGCGCATAGGACGATTGGGTGCTGTTGTGCTCAAACACGACAATACTTTATTTACTATCAATAAACACATATCTTCTATCATAATCAATGTCTCATTGTAAATTTCTGCAGTAATTTGTAGTGTAGGATTCAAAATTTGACAACGCAGACGATGCAACATATCATCAGCCATGTCATTATAGCCATATAGCCATGTCCTATATTTCACCACAAATCTTCCGGATTTGAGTGCACCCAGAGAAATGCTCGCTTATATTATGCATATGACCATATAAATTATGCATAAGACCGCGTAAAAAAGAACTAAGAGGCGAATTTCATAAATCATACATTTTCGTTTAACAAGTTTTTATAAATTTGACAAACAATATTTATGTTTCTTCCGCATAAATCATAACCTATTCTGAGATGAATTTATGAAATAAATTTAAGCAATTATACGGACAAATGTACAAATTATACATTATAAACATAATTTTTAACAATAAATTATCCATTAATTTGTTTGATTTAATAACCGGCATATACATGAAACATACTTACATATCTTGATTATGTTATTATTATTTCCTATTCATAATAAATTTATTTTTAAATATTTCGTAATTAAATAAAAAATACATAAATTTATTTTTACAAAACTGAGCTTCATTTATTTAAAAAAAATTTTACAGAGTTTTATCTGAAGAATTTATTTCTAATTTTAACTTATTAATTTAACTAATTAAAATAATTTTAAAGTTTAGGTTTAAATTAAAAATAATTTAAAAAGTTATATTTATATATTTAAGGAAAAATTTAAATATTTACAAAATAAAAATCACAAAATCATTATTGCGAAAAATTTTACAAACTCGAATCTTTGATTTTGTTGGTTTTACTTCCAGAATAAATGCTTGAAATCATATTTAAGTGTTTTCTTCAAATTGTTTATCCTTTTTGTGTTGTTTTCATTGAGTTGAATAACTAAAGAGCCAGCATATCTGCAATCTAAAATATAGAGAAATAAACCATTAATTTTAAAAGTATTTGCGTTGCTTTTTATTTAAAACTACATTTTTCATTATTTAAAAACGGTCGGTCTTGCAGATTAATGAGAAAGAACTTTTTCTCCAATTTTCTCCAGATACACAAATAATAAAATGATCATTAAATATATGTCCTTTCCCGCAAAGCACCCGATTACTAATCTAACAAAAAAAAGTACTAAATGTTAAATAATTCATTTAAAGTTACCAATCATTTTCTGCGAGTGGAACTGTCGACGAGGCTTCATAGATTAGGATGCCTTTCTAAATTTTCTAGAATTTTCCACAATATAATCTCTCGTATGTTCTTCTTATTGATCCGCTTAAACAAAGGCATTTATTAAAATATTGATTCTGGTGCCTATGAAATACAAAGTAGAGACTAAAATATTACCTTTCAAGCGCAAAAACTCCAATTTACAACTTGAATGTTTTTCAAAATATCGTTTTGATTTTTTTATCAACTTTTCTGCATAAAAAATAGAAACACAAGATAAAATTAGTAAAAGTTTATAACATTATATAGATCTGCGATTCTCCAATTACATTGGGACAAAATCGTTCACTCACCTTATAGTTAATTTTTAAAACTTCGAAACATTTATTTTAGTGGAATCTCAAAAATCTAAAAAAATTTTATCACTTGAACTAATATAATAATATTATTTGTAACACATTATAACATATTAAAAAAGTAACATTATAATTTAAACACTTTTAAGTATAATTGCCATTTTTAAGAAGACTTTTGTTTTAAGTCGCGTCACTAATACTATATTATGGAAAGAAAAATTTAGGTACAGCATCAAATAAATTCTTTTCGTTGCATATTCTGGTGATAAGAAGCATACTTAGAGTAAATAAGAGCAAATAAACTTGAATTATTCGGCGACCGTATGATTTATTGTTATTTTTCTACAAAACGTAAGGCATTGATAGTAAATTAATCGTTTAAAAAAATCGGGAATCATATTTACTATGATTAAAGTATTACTCGATAAAATATCATAAATCATTCAATCTATGTAAAATTCACCCAAAATTATGCATGATTTATGTGCATTATTAATAATACAGAATGGTAATTACAAAAATGTAATTATACAATCCTTTTGCATTAATTATGACGAAAAATTTCTCTGGGTGTGGAAACATGTCGATATTACAATCGAAAACAATGTACGAATTTGATGTGACGACGAAGATATGATGGAGTCCTTATGCGTATTATCCCAATGTGAATCGTTCTCGAGCAAATGTAGTAGTTGACACGCCTCACGGAAAGTCGCACACAAATATCCATCAATTGTTCTTAGTTGTGGAACCGATGTTGGACCACGAACATTCATCAACAACAATCGAAGAAAATAACATTCATCTTTATTTGGATGTACTGTGTAAATGCGACCTAGAGCGTCTGAGGCAAATACATTTGGGTGTCCTCCAACTGGTGTTCCTTGTTTCCGACGCTGAAACGATTTCGATGTTGCATTCCAAGTGTAATAGTGAGGCATATCAGCATACAGCAAAGTGCGAGCAAAAACATTTGTTTGACAAATTGAGATGAAACTTGTTAATGTGGTCGATGATAGACGTGCTGCTCTATCCGCCGCGTTCGGTTGGTTGAAATACATTCGTTGTCCATTTTCTATAAGATAAACAGCCAAATGGTTTACTTTAGGAAATGAAAATATGCCCCAAATAGCTTCGTTGCTGCTTATATAGCGACCCATCTGAAACAAAGATACTTCATCATTTGCATTTGTTACAACATGTCGATCATGCAGCATGATCAGTGCTTATCAGGCTGGCCTTTCTACGCCTGATCCGAACTAGAGCTAATTTGATCAGGGCCCTATCTATTATATATTTTAAGTGTTTTGCTCCCGTTTTAAACCCAAACAAAAGTTTTCTTAAAATATTGGTTTTAAAAAATTGATAAGCTCCTACATTATATGAGGAGGTCCACACCAAAACGTTACATTTCCATCATAAATGATTTTACACAATTTGAGAAAATGCGATTACACTATTAAAGTCTTAAGCAAGCTCTAGTTCACAAAGGGGAAAAACCATCCTTGTTTAAGCATAAATAAATTAGGCCAGTCATAATTTAAATATTGTGATTCCAAATAGTGATTGTAAATTTCATGAAATTTATATTTTTGAAATATTTCATGAAATGTTTCAGAAATGTTTCATGAAATATTTCAAAAAGTTTTGTAAAGGTTTTATTTTGGAGTTCCCCAAATTTTTTCGAGATGGTGTAGAATAATGTAAATTTGAACAAGTTTGATCTTCAATGGAAGGCGCATAATTTTGAGAGTAAAATTGTGCTTAATGTGTTAGTAAATAAATAACCAGTTAAAATGCTTCTTTTTATTGAAATTTAAATACTATAATTAACACAGTGTATGTTATATATATTCAAATATATATGCATATGTTTTGATTAATTTTGAAATATATAATATTACTAAAGTTGAATCCATTTTCTTAATTATAGAGAAAAAATAATGAAATTGCAAAACAGTATTTTTTGGAATATTTCAAGCATGAAATATATTTTGCTGAAATATTTCAGAAATGAAACATTTCAAATGAAATGTTTCAATGAAATGTTTCAATTGTTTAATCACTAATTCCAAAGACATGATAATTATATATATTTAAAAAAATGTTACGTTTTCGTTAAGCGAGATTGCACTGTGTGTTTTCGGAAAAGTTAATTATATTAAAATAGAGTATTTTAAAAATAATTATTTATGGGCTTAAAACTAAATTAAAAATATTTCCGTGTTGTTGTTACAGATAATGAATGGCAAAGTATCTAAAAATATAGTAGAAAATATTAGGATTTGTTGTGACTAAGAGCATGTAATATTAGCTAGTAAAAATGTTACCTATTGGTGCAACTCGTCGATGTTATAGTGCTATTTTACGAAATTTAACCCATTTTGTTGCAATTTCAGTCGAATTCTCGATGTAATTCAGTATTTGGAACCGATCTACATTCATAACTTTTTTTCTAAGAAAATTGGAAATGTTACGTTTTGGTGTGGACCTCCACATATTATATTAAGTCAACATTACCAGTTTCTTAATATTAACAAAATTAAAATTTTATATTGAAATTTTGCAGTAAACTAAGTTTATTATTTTATTTAGCAGATTTAATCTGGAAGAAATGATAACACATGTGAAATAACATAGTTTAATTGTAGCAATTTGCTTATATACAAAAATGCAGATGGTATTGTTATGATTGTAATATTATTCTTAGAATACTAATATCCTCAACAATTAATTATTCATGGTTATGTTTAGTTCAAAGTATTTTAGAGAATAAGTGCTATTAAAGTAAACTTGATTTTAATTTTATTTTAATCCGTTTTATTGCTTGTATAAACTATATTCTTTCTTAAAATTATTGCTTGTATAAACTTTATTCTTTCTTCATATAACAATATTTTAACTAATCAGATATGAAAGGGCTGAAATCTCAAGCTATGAGATATCAAGATTTCGATCTGGGTTAAGGATTTTGATATAGTTTTCGGCAAAAAACTTTTATGAGGACATTGTTCTTAGTTTTGAGCAGCGATGTATATCAAACATAAAACTCATTGTAAAAGTACAAGTATTTTATCTCTGTTTAGAAATTTATTACAAAACTAACACGCAACATCAATATGTTGCGATAAAATTATAACAGATCATAAATTACTCATGATACACTCAGCAAACTACTCAAAAACCTCACTATTTATCGTTTCGAGAAGGTATTACAAAATCAAAAATTCAAATTTCTTTCATAATTCCAAAAATATTCCCAAAATTAAAATAAATTTAAAAATTTATACTTTTTTTAAAAATTCTAAAAATTTTGCAAGAACTATAACAAAATCAAAAATTCTACTTTTTTCAAGATGTTCCACACAAAAATTTTTTCAATAAACATTGCCATAGTAGTTACAATTTCAAAAAACGACATTTAATCTGCAACATCTTGATATTTTCCAACTGCTTCAATCAGTTGAGAGTAGCTGAAAGTGGATAGAGCCATATTCCATGTTTAATTTTCATGTTCAATTACATTTCATGTCATACATTTTTTTCAAAAAAATTGGGGAAAAAATAAATGAAAATCCTTCTTTTGACACACTTTACAATGTTTGTTTGACAAACTTATAGTGCAATAATCAAGTTTTTGGTCTCACATCCCAATGCCGACCATAAAAAGTTTCTCCACATTCCATGTTACTACTCGTAATCACTTAAAATGAACGTTTTTTAAACAAAATATATGCAAATTTTCCTGTTTTGACAAACTTGACGATTTTTTTGACACACTTCCGGTATAATTATCGTCCTTTCGGCTCCTACTATTGAGTATACCTATTTTTAAGTAACAAATTCTTGAAATTTCTTCAACGTTTTTCTAGACTTCATCGGTTGTGATGGCCGGCCGACAGATAGACAGTAGACACACATATTTTTTTTGCTTTTTTAGAATCGTTATGACCCTAAACGTGAAGAAATGCTACAAAAATGGGTAAGAGTTTCAGTTTTTCTTGCAGACCGAAGTAACTTATTAATATAGCCTATCGTTACAAAAATAAGTATTACAATAAAAATTTAATTTTATTAAATTTAAACCGAAAACAAAAGAACAGGAGATTTAGTCCACTAACTTTAACACATGGACGGATCAGTAGTTGTTGATTTGCAATATTTAAAAAATTTTGATCTACAGGTGTGATACTCCTGGCTTTGATTAATGAATTACAGTGAGATATCACATGCTATTGGTAATATCAGTAAGAAATAACTTTAGCGTTCCTCTAATCCTAGCGAATTCTCCTCTAAGGAAATTTAAAATATCCATCCATCTTCGGCGCAATTCAACACGGATAAAAATAAAGCTATGATTGCAGGTCATAAGTTTTGTATAACATAATTATAAATGTTTATTCCCGATAACCACTTTTTATAATATTATTGTAATATTCATGACTTTAAGGCATCAATTTTTATGAATATTTAGTCGTGGAATATAAAACGCTGGCATAAAGTTTTGAAAAAAACAAAACCATGATTACTATTCATAAACAATGAATAAAAAAATTATAATTTTTCATGACTGATAATCAGTTTATATTTAAAAATGTGCATGTAACAGAACTAGGAAGTATGAAATTTTATGAATAGCAAGGTATAAAATATATTTTCACCAAATAATAATTTTTATTTTCTAGTTATTTTATATGTTTTGTAGGAATGGAGTATTTTTTATTAGTGCGAAATTTTAATATTAGTTTTTCGACAGTAAATATAATTAAAAAATTAATAAACAAAAAAAATATTTTTTATAATTCACTAAAAAATTTTTGTGTTAGGTGAGTTGTATATATACAAACTTTGTGAAATTTTAATATGATAGATAAATATAAAAATATGTAATATGAACATAAGGTTTAGTACATATATGATTATAATATAACTTACGAGTATGACAAATCATATGACTATGAGGTTTTCGATATCTCGCGACACTTCATCAAAATTCAAATGCTAGGAATGCAAATGCCTAGTTCGTAATTTATTTATTACTAAGCGCCATAAATTTATGAATTATAGGCATATTATTTTATTAAAAATAGTTATATTTTGTTCCCTAGTAAGTATATAAAATTTTTACAACAAAGTTATTTCGTTGTTCCTAATTGGTCATACTACGTACCCGATACTCATAAAATTCTATGAATAATATTCATAATAAGCTTCTTAGTGATTTTTTGAAAAAGTATACCTTATAAGTATATAATACACCTGGCTTATTCACGGTTGAGAATTAACGTAATTTAAGCATGGAATATAACTTATTAGGCATAAAAAAAACCTCGATTTCTATCTGTGAATCGACAAACACGAGCTTCTGAGTTATCCTATTTATTGTCCAAATACCTCGTTGTAGAACTGTGTCCTTCCAAAACGACTATGTTAATAGAGTGGCCAAATTCTTGAACTTAATGCCCTCTTATGCCCCTAATGAATTTGCCCCTCAGACATTTAAAGAAAATGTCAATTGTCATTTAAAACAACTAGTATAGTTATCCCCATATCCTAATTCTTTCCATTTTCTTCATCTCCTTCCCTTATAGTTGACATGGTATCTTCGGATATTCAAAGAGTCTGAATAATGAATATTTCATATGAAATATGCTAAACTTGTTTAACTAAATAATACAAAAAACAAGCTAAAGTGATATATTAGGCGTGATGGTGGTGGAACTCTATTTCAAAAATTGATTTGAAAGACGCTTATCTACAGATTCCTCTTTCAGAAGAATCAAAGAAAATTATGGTAATAAATGCGCCATTCCGATTATTTGAATATCAAATATTACCGTTTGGGGTATCGAGTGCTCCTGGAATTTTTCAGCGATTTATGGAAGAAGTCGTATCTGGAATACCTCATTGTGCTGTATATTTTGATGATCTCATTGTCACAGGAGAAAATAATGATGAACATTTACAAAATTTAAAGGAATTCTTTTAACGTCTTGAGAAGTATGGTCTACGGTGTGTTCGTGAAAACTGTCAATTTGCTAAGGAGTCTGTAGAATATCTTGGACATGTCATATCGACCAATGGAATTCGGATGTCTTCAACTCGCCTAAATGCAATCCAATCCATGCCTCGCCCAACAAACGTTAAAGAAGTAGAAGCATTTATTGGAAAAATAAATTTATACAATAAATACGTTCCTGGTTTTTCAACAATAGCTGTGACTTTGAATGAACTACGTCATGCAGATACAAAATTTATTTGGTGGAAAAAAACAGGAAGCAGCATTTCAAAACCTGAAAGACAGTCTACTGCAGTCCTTAGAACTTTTACATTTCCTTGATAATTTTCCAATTGTACTGGCTGCAGATGCTTCATCAATTGGTTTGGGTGCTGTAATTTCTCATCGATATCCAGATGGATACGAATATCAAATGGATTTTGCTTCTAAAACATTAAATGGTCATCAAAGAGCCTACAGTCAAATTGAAAAAGTATCAGTAGCTATTATTTTTGGTGTAACTAAATGACATCAATATATGGAAGGAAATTTAAATTATTGACTGATCATAAGCCATTCACTACTCTATTTAATCCAAATAAATGCTTACCTACTAGGACCGTTCATCAGTTGCAACGCTGGGCTATTATACTTCAAAGCTGCACATACAGTATTAAATACAAGCCGACAGCCTTACTTGATAATGCCGATTGTTTGAGCAGATTACCTATTTGCTCGGATCAAAATGTTGATGGTTATGCAAATACATTTTGTACGATATTGAGCAAGTAAATCAAGTTCTAATTGAAGATTTTCCAATAAATTCAAAATCTTTAGAAAAAATGGGATCTGATGACCAGATTTTATCTGAAGCTCGTCATTATATTGAATTTGGATGGCCAAGAAAATTAAACATCATTAAAAAGAACGATATGGGTTCATATTTTGAAAGGAAATATGTTCTTAGTATGCAAGGAAACATAGTTTTACTACAGACAGAATACACTAAATTTGTAGTTCCACGTTCACTGCAATCAAAAGTTCTCCAACTTCTACAAGAAGGACATTGAGGTGCCTCTCGAATGCACCAAATGGCTAGAAGATATTGCTGGTTCCCTTCGATTGATCGAAAGATTGAAAAATTAGTGGGCAATTTTAAACTATGTCAATCAGTTGCTAACAGCCCGAAAGCAGAAATCAGCAATGTGTTACCATTGGACTTATATTATTATAAATAGAAACATACCGTATCTATTTATCTAAAAGTTATTAATTTTAAACGATATATGAATGCGCGTACTCTAACACTAAAAAGATCTTTATTGAAAAATATTTTTTCATTTTATTTTGACTTCTAGAACAAACACAAGTTTACTATATCTAACATGCAACATAAAACTAACAATGTGAGAGACAATAGTTTAAAAATAATGTTGATTGTTGTCGGTCACCAATTGCATTTTAAAAAAAATCACTTCTGTCAAAAATTTAGAGCGTCATCCATATAGACGCTCGTAGAATGCAACATACAATGTTAATCACCCCAAAGGTGAATAAAATCAAAAAATGAACCAGCATGACAAGCACACGTTTAATAATAATTTTTTTCCGCCAACGTGCTGACGCCTGTAACAATTCCATATTTCAAGTATCAACATAAAAGGGTAATTTCATATATTATGGAACGAACTCACTCAATCCGCGACTTTTGATCATTTTGTTCACGGCCTCTGCTTTGAAACAATTCAACGATTTTATTTTCGCTCCGTTTGTTTTCAAAAACTTTGAAACTGTAAACTTTTCACTGTTTTAAAATAATCATATAGAAGATATATTTTAATTTCGGATTGGTTTTTGTGAACAATTAAGCTTAAGTACATATTGGAAATCACTTGAATTTTGCAATTCGAAATAATTTTTCATTTTCTCTAAAATTCCTTTAGAAAAAATTTTGTTGTGTTTCGTGTCAGAATTCGAACTACATTCATCAGAGACACATTGTTCAAATTCCGTGTGTCTTACACAACTTAGCCAAAGCGGGGATGACGAAACATATTTTAATTTTGATGTTCAGATAATTTCTAAATTGAAACTTCATAATTTTTCATATTTACTTAAGTTGAATTTTTCATCTATGATTACATATTGAAAATTGTATTTCTTTGGTATTTTTTGTATTAAATTTCTAGATATTACGATGTGTGAATTCATAGGATGAGAGAATATTTCGTCAACATCTAAGTCAACATTCTAATCAACATCCCAAGTCACGGGTGTAAAGTCATTATTGATTGTTGCCAATCAATGCGAAACTTAATATCTGACGTAAAGTCAATATGTTGTTATATTTTTGGTTAGGAAATATAGACAACATTAAGGGAATTTTTTTTTAATTTCGGATTGGTTTTTGTGAACAATTAAGCTTAAGTACATATTGGAAATCACTTGAATTTTGCAATTCGAAATAATTTTTCATTTTCTCTAAAATTCCTTTAGAAAAAATTTTGTTGTGTTTCGTGTCAGAATTCGAACTACATTCATCAGAGACACATTGTTCAAATTCCGTGTGTCTTACACAACTTAGCCAAAGCGGGGATGACGAAACATATTTTAATTTTGATGTTCAGATAATTTCTAAATTGAAACTTCATAATTTTTCATATTTACTTAAGTTGAATTTTTCATCTATGATTACATATTGAAAATTGTATTTCTTTGGTATTTTTTGTATTAAATTTCTAGATATTACGATGTGTGAATTCATAGGATGAGAGAATATTTCGTCAACATCTAAGTCAACATTCTAATCAACATCCTAAGTCACGGGTGTAAAGTCATTATTGATTGTTGCCAATCAATGCGAAACTTAATATCTGACGTAAAGTCAATATGTTGTTATATTTTTGGTTAGGAAATATAGACAACATTAAGGGAATTTTTTTTTAATTTCGGATTGGTTTTTGTGAACAATTAAGCTTAAGTACATATTGGAAATCACTTGAATTTTGCAATTCGAAATAATTTTTCATTTTCTCTAAAATTCCTTTAGAAAAAATTTTGTTGTGTTTCGTGTCAGAATTCGAACTACATTCATCAGAGACACATTGTTCAAATTCCGTGTGTCTTACACAACTTAGCCAAAGCGGGGATGACGAAACATATTTTAATTTTGATGTTCAGATAATTTCTAAATTGAAACTTCATAATTTTTCATATTTACTTAAGTTGAATTTTTCATCTATGATTACATATTGAAAATTGTATTTCTTTGGTATTTTTTGTATTAAATTTCTAGATATTACGATGTGTGAATTCATAGGATGAGAGAATATTTCGTCAACATCTAAGTCAACATTCTAATCAACATCCTAAGTCACGGGTGTAAAGTCATTATTGATTGTTGCCAATCAATGCGAAACTTAATATCTGACGTAAAGTCAATATGTTGTTATATTTTTGGTTAGGAAATAAACTAACCTAACCAAAAATATAACAACATATTGACTTTACGTCAGATATTAAGTTTCGCATTGATTGGCAACAATCAATAATGACTTTACACCCGTGACTTAGGATGTTGATTAGAATGTTGACTTAGATGTTGACGAAATATTCTCTCATCCTATGAATTCACACATCGTAATATCTAGAAATTTAATACAAAAAATACCAAAGAAATACAATTTTCAATATGTAATCATAGATGAAAAATTCAACTTAAGTAAATATGAAAAATTATGAAGTTTCAATTTAGAAATTATCTGAACATCAAAATTAAAATATGTTTCGTCATCCCCGCTTTGGCTAAGTTGTGTAAGACACACGGAATTTGAACAATGTGTCTCTGATGAATGTAGTTCGAATTCTGACACGAAACACAACAAAATTTTTTCTAAAGGAATTTTAGAGAAAATGAAAAATTATTTCGAATTGCAAAATTCAAGTGATTTCCAATATGTACTTAAGCTTAATTGTTCACAAAAACCAATCCGAAATTAAAAAAAAAAATTCCCTTAATGTTGTCTATATTTCCTAACCAAAAATATAACAACATATTGACTTTACGTCAGATATTAAGTTTCGCATTGATTGGCAACAATCAATAATGACTTTACACCCGTGACTTAGGATGTTGATTAGAATGTTGACTTAGATGTTGACGAAATATTCTCTCATCCTATGAATTCACACATCGTAATATCTAGAAATTTAATACAAAAAATACCAAAGAAATACAGTTTTCAATATGTAATCATAGATGAAAAATTCAACTTAAGTAAATATGAAAAATTATGAAGTTTCAATTTAGAAATTATCTGAACATCAAAATTAAAATATGTTTCGTCATCCCCGCTTTGGCTAAGTTGTGTAAGACACACGGAATTTGAACAATGTGTCTCTGATGAATGTAGTTCGAATTCTGACACGAAACACAACAAAATTTTTTCTAAAGGAATTTTAGAGAAAATGAAAAATTATTTCGAATTGCAAAATTCAAGTGATTTCCAATATGTACTTAAGCTTAATTGTTCACAAAAACCAATCCGAAATTAAAAAAAAATTCCCTTAATGTTGTCTATATTTCCTAACCAAAAATATAACAACATATTGACTTTACGTCAGATATTAAGTTTCGCATTGATTGGCAACAATCAATAATGACTTTACACCCGTGACTTAGGATGTTGATTAGAATGTTGACTTAGATGTTGACGAAATATTCTCTCATCCTATGAATTCACACATCGTAATATCTAGAAATTTAATACAAAAAATACCAAAGATATATTTTAATCTTAATAAATTTGACACATCATTTATCAATATATCTGCTTTTATTTTCATTTGCGACATTTTTTATTCACTAATGCTAGGGCAAGCTCGCTTAAATAAGACACTTTTACCATACGATGAAATTTACACTGTTGCAAATAGTATAAGTAAAACACAAAAATAATCAAAACAAATTTTATTTCAAATATGAAAAAAAAAACAATCACAAAATTAATAAATAAAAATTTTAGTTTTAGTTTCTTTATTATAAAAAAACTGACTCTAACATTTAGAGTTTAATTTTTTATTAACTATCAGATCCCGGCTCTTTTATTTTTATTCGATTTATAAATCCGGACTTACAATATTTTTCAAAAATGCAGCTAACAGTATTAGTAGCTTAAATGCAGCTGTTGTAGCTCCTAAACTAAACGAAAGAGAAAAAAGTTGATTGCATAGCATCCTCTCGTTTCGTAGCCATCGACATTATTAATACAATTACATCAAAACCAGTTGATAGATTGTTTCTATTAAATGCCTATTGTTTCCAGATAATTGAAAGATATCATAAAAAAATAGGAATCACCCTCTAATAGATACAATCGTACCATCATTTTACCTGTTGAAAATGTCATTTGTTCACATACAACGAAATATCTCAATAACAAAAAAAAGGAAGAACTAGAAGTGATCATACACATCTAAAGCTTTTCCCTCTGCTTCAATACAATAAAATGAAAATGTATATAAAAAAACCAATCTTATGAAGACAAAACCGAGGTTGAGGCAAGAAGTTATTTGTACTGCATGATCATGTTAATAAAAACGTTATTGAGTAAATATTATGTTAATGCACAACATGCAACGTTGTTGAATCAAGGATGGTAAATGGAAAGGTGTTTTACGCCGGGGTTAGTTTTTACTGTTAGACGTAACTACAAAAATTTAACTCCTTTGCCAACACCTTTACTCAGAACTCAAATTGTTCTGTATTAGATTATAGACTTTTTCAAACATTACATGTTGGACATCACGCAGATGGTAGGCATAACAAATGGTGAGCAGCCGAGAGTTCTTGGGAAAGGATTCTCATTGATTTTGCAGGACCGTTTTTTGGAAAATGTGGATGATTTGTGTTGATGCGTTTTCAAAATATCCCTATACTTTGCAAATGAACAATGTAACCAGCACAACTACAATTACTTAGCAAAATATTTTTGTCATCGAGGGATTGCTTACCACTATAGTTACAGACAACGAAGCGCAATTCACCAGCACAGAATTTCAACGTTTTTGCCAGCTTAATTCTACCAAACATCTTACCACCGAAAAACATTCCGAATTTATTCTTAAAAATTCCAAAACTAATATGTCGCTTTCTAATTTTAGAACCTTTGAAGAATCCAATTCTCTTAGTTTAGGGTCCACAGCCTTCAATCAAGAAGCTCGACAACAAAGTAGTTTTGAACAACAAGATGACAGCAATCAAGTTAATCCGAGTTCTGAGTCTGATATGCCTGTACTTGGAACCAATCCTGATTTGCCTGCCATTAGGAAATCAGAACGTTCCATGAAGCCAATTGCGCGTTTTCAATTCTAAATGGAGATGTTATAAGATAGTGGTTTAGAAATGATAAATCGATATATGTAAATTGAATTATATTAATGTTAAGATGATAATGATGCAAACCTTTTAGAATCACCTTGTTTAATTGTTGTATTAATTAACTTCTATTTTGTAATTTATGTTCGATGTTGTTCGAAAAAACTAACCTTCATATAAATCTTAATCTGGGAAAGATAATGTGTCATTTGACTGCAGTTAATATATTGAAAACTGTAATTATGTCACTGTGTCTCTCTGAAATTTTGAAGCGAAAACAGAGTAACAAAATACATTTCACCAAAGAAGAATCAAACACTTTTTAAAAAAATTCAAACGCTGAACCTTCATTTATGGCTAGGAAAAACTTATAAAATTACCAGGTTTTTTAATTACAATGTTCTTAAAACAGCAAGTACGTTTGAGTTTCTCTATACATGACAAGTAAAGTCGTCATTTATATCATCTATTTAACAATTTAAATAATTCATAACCATTAAAACAATTATTTAAGAAATAAATTCCGCAGATAAAGCAATTAAAGTTGTTATTGACGAATTTTGGTATGCCATGCTGAACCGACAGACGAATAATGTTTTGCTAAACCAATAATATTCCATTATCATTTAAAATTTAAATACAACATTCCTAATTAAAACTTGCATTAAACCAATACCAAAAGCAATATTTCAAACATTAATAATATCCTCCGCTCCACCACATCACCACAAAAATTTAAATTTTTTTTTAATTAAGACACAATATGATGTTGTCAGCTGGTTTTGTTTTTTCAGCTTAATTAACAAGTTAAATAAGAAAAATGTGTTTGCTATAACCATAAGATATATGTATCATTATTTAATTTTGGTACTTCATGTTATTATTTTGAATATAATTGCATATGAGAGTGGAAATAAATTCGAAAAATCAACCCTAAAAAATTCAAATATATACGCATAAATTTCTAAAACAATTAGGATATTTCTTTTTTTGAAGGAAACAAACAAAACGAAATACGAAAAACCATCAAAATTGTTTTTCTTTTTCGTAAATTTTTTTCTACATCAATATTACGAGTGTTATTATTTTGAAAATTAAAATATTTTCGAATAAAGAGCAGGAATTAGATTTTATTATTTGACCATTTTCATTAAATATTTTATCAAAATATGTACACATTTTTTTGATATAATTAAATCAAATTAAAAATAACAATTATTACAATAATAACCGAAAATGCCCCTAACAAAAGTAGGTTGTAGTTATGTACATAGTGGCCCGTTTGTGAAGATGAAATAAAATGTTATAAATCATGATCTGATCACGACTCGCGAAATTTAATAAGTCTTACTTTAAATTTTTGAAATGAAATTAGTTAGACAAGTTTCAGTCAGGCTACGTTTTAAGATAGGTATTCAGTTAGGATTGTGAGCAACGGCCTGCTCAAGCTATCACAAGGACTGAAATTGAACTTTCCACTATGTTAATCGGCGAAAAAAGTTTTTATCAATCCTGTAATGGATACTGGCCAAGAATACCAACAGGAAACAATCGGAGGACTGCGCGCCTTGAGATTTCTATATTCCAGCTAGCGAAAGTTATGTGGATACAAGAATGAAAGTCCCCCATTCGATCACAAATTAACCAATGCGCACGCATTCGAAAAATAAACAGACCGACCAAGAAAAATTTAATAGAAGGGACTCTAACAATCATAGCAGCGAAGGGGCCAAGACCGTCAAATCATACAGTTGTCCATGTGAGAAGCACAGATTCTCCAAATCTAGTCCACATACTTGGTGTAACTGTCCTTGTGATTTGTTGATGGTCATTGCAAAAGCGACTTGCACTGGAAACTAAACGTTTCAATTCAAATGCCATATCTATTGGAATCATTGGAATACGTGGCAACACTATATCTTCCGGTTCGGATATTCCATTTAAAATTGGGGTTTCACAGAATAACATCCATCATCTTTTTCACCGAAAACTTCAAAAAAATTTGTGCAATTTCAAAGTATTTGGTATATTTAGAATTAAAATGTGGGTCACAACAACATATAAAAACCTTTTAAGACCTAGGTTCCATACCATCATGTTTTTTAAGACGTTGATAGACGCAAATTTCTATTTTTTTTTTGGTTTTTTATGTTCTGTGTTGCGATTATGGAGTTTTTTAATTATGCAAAAAGTCACAAATTGTGACGTCAAGTTGTACACATATTTTTTTAGTGTTGCTTTTTGTATACAATTAAAAATTCGAAATCTTCAATTTTGAATATCGAATAACAAACGGTTTCTTTCGCATAAAATTTTACTGACAAAATAATTTTTTAAACAATTTTTATTGACAAAATAATTTCGAAGTTTTAAACTCACAATTTGCCATAATCACAGCACTGTTTAAAGAATAGAAAACCAAATAATAAATCCTTTCACATAATAATGTATGACATGGGCAATATTTCATAATATAGGATGGAGGAAATAAAAATAAAATGCCTTTTTTTCAAATTTGCAGGAACAAAACTAAAATTGGGTTACTAATTATCCTAGTGCTAGAAGCATAGACCAAGATCATGTAACGCATTGTTTTCCTCAATCCAGCATATATAATAGTTATATGGAAGTCCATTTCCTCGAGCAAGCAAAAAAGTTTAATATTTAAAAAAAATATAAAAAAATAAAAAAATTGCATCCATAAACACCTTACAAGCATGTTGTTGTGGGACCTTGTTCTTTAAAGGTTCTTAAGTGTTGTTGTGACACACATTGTAACTCCTGCTACCCAACACATACATTTTATTAAAAAAAAGCTTGTCATCGTCAAAGAATATTCCATAACTATAAGACTAAGTGTGCTATCGTTGATTGAAAAAAGTTCATCCGCCAGCACCTCTAAAATATCACTTATAGACTGAGAGCCCGCGACGGCCAGACCTTCGTTATTTTATAAAAGCTGAAAGTTTCTCTGCGCATACCCCCTACTCAGGTAGGAACGATAAGCGACATATGAAGTTTGGATCATAGTAGCTTTGGCAGGGAGCAGCTTCCAAAGGGGCCTCCAAAGTTTCGTGAAAGTATAAAAGCTAATTTTTTTATATATTATTCGGGATTGTATTAGAAATCACGTCACCCAATGCCAGACACTTACTATCGTGGAAACCCCCTGCCAGACACCCTTAAACTTTAAAGATCCAAACTTCATATGTCGTTAATTGTTCCTACCTGAGTAGGGGGTATGCGCAGAGAAACTTTCAGCTTTTATAAAATAACGAAGGTCTGGCCGTCGCGGGCTCTTAGTCTATTATCCCCTTATATCAGTGATATCTTACTGCCATTTTCAGTGGTATACGATATCTCACGCTAACTGATTTGCCAATAACAGGTACTAAAGTACGCCGGGTTGTCACACACATAGATCAAAAATTTTAAATTTTACATATGTTCCTGCGAGCTGGAAGATATATTAAATTCATTGGTATTAATGCATTGTTACCGTTTGCAAATCACTATTGCAAACGTGTTGCCAGCTGAGTGCCACTATTTTTACTAAGTTTGTTCATCATGATGGCCATCCGTTTTTGATTATACATAAGCTATGCTTCTTTGTATACTATTTGTGCGAATTCCATTTCGTAATTTTGAGCTTTAAATCGATATAATCGATGTTATCAACTATCTTCACTTAATTTTAGAAACATGTATTACATAGAATTGCATACCAACAACATATTTGGTGTAGATAAAACAATTTGTAAGATCATGATGTGTTAAATTCCAATATATATAATTTTGATATATAAACGTAATTGTTTGTCAGATTATACTTTCATTTTTCAATTTCATACAATTATGTTCAATGTGAAAAACATTGATCAAAGTAAACTAAGTGTATAAAACCCAATTCAAATAATTAAGGCAAAACCCCTTAAATTAATTATAAGAGCCCTGCGGTTTCATTTATATGCATAATATGCCTATGTCCATCTGGAATAATGTACCTTTCAAATAGTGAAAATTTTTTCAAATAGGTGCAGTGGTTTCGAAGATGATCAAATACGAACAAACAAACAAACATTCATTTTTATATATAAAGATAGATGAAAAATTCAATTTTTTTTCTATAGCTTGGGTTGTAATGACTCTAGGCTAATTTTTTAAACATGTTATTTATCATTTATCATTTAACATATTGCAAATTTCAACATCATTCGACCATAAATACGGGATATTGAAAAATTCCACCACCAGCGCCACCTACCGCTACCAAACCTAAAAAAAAACCATTTTCACAACTCATATATCATACATGTAAAATATTATTAAATTTGGTTCACGGGTTCCTTAGTTTTAGTGCTGCAAACATACATGTAATTTTTATATATATAGAGAAAAACATTATAAAGTAATAGTAGATTCTTGTATGAGCTTAGAATGAAGGCAATTCTTCACGAGGATGAAGTTTCCCGGAACGAGCGTAGCGAGTGGAAGGAATCATCCGAGTGAAGAATTGCCTTCATCCTAAGCGAATACAAGATACTATTTTATCCACGACTACATTTATTTCAAATAATTTTATTCGAGTTTTCCTGTAAAAGTTTATATCGCCATATTGAAATAAATCTATGAAATGAAAAACAAAACAAAACATGTCTGTTTATTTTAGATTTCATATATGTATTGTTCTTGTTTTAACTTGTTTATATTACTATACCAATAAATCAAGTTTTTAATTTGTTAGGGGAATTTTTAAAAAATAAAGTGGAATGAAATAAATAAAAAAGAATTTTATTTATAAAAAGGAATGAATACAATTACAATGAATGATATACGCATGGCAAGTAGATATTCTTTAGTAGTCGTGGATAAAGCATTTTATTTGTTACTGAATTGTAAACGTCATTTATTCGAACTGTCACTTGACTTTGAAAAGTCATTTTAACTGGCTAGTAGTGTTAAATTGACAGCAGACCAGTTATGAATTTAACAAGATAGTAGTGAAATTTGAAGTTTGAAATAGATAGTAGCGTTATTAACATTTGAACATTTTTATTTCTTTGTTTACTTTGTTTATTTCTAAAGTTGAGTTTTGAGCAATAATTTGGAAGAAAACAGATTTTGATCATTTTTAATTTTATTCGAATTTTATTTAGTTGTTTACAATTTAGTACCAAATAAAATATTATACAAGACACGCCAGGTAAATGGTTCTACTGGCTCAAGGAGGTAACTTAATCGTCTTTGACTCATCAGTTGCATCCTCCATTCGCCAGTAAAAACCATTTGCCTTTCTTGTAATGAAAAATACTTATAAACTTTAGATTCACACTTTAAAACAGAAACCACGCTTGTAGAAACTTGTAATAGTAGTTTGTATATGAGATATTGTTTTCAAAACGCACATCGGAAAAAATCGACTATTTTCCCAAAATTTGAAATTTGAATATATTGTTTGTTGACGAAAGAAAAACAAATAAATTCTGAACTTTTTGAGTACTTCTGAATAGGAGTTATATGCGCGTGTAAATTTTTGAGGCATTTTTCCCGATGTTTTGGTATGAAACGTCAATGTTTTGCAATTTGATGCGATTTAAGGTCATTCTCCATTAGTCTTTTTTTCTCGTCCTTTTTATTTTGTGAAATAGAAGATATGAAAATCATATAAGTGCGAAAGAAAAAAAGATGAAGACTTTTTATTTATTCAATGTCTTTTTTTTACTTTCCATGACTTTTAAAAATAAAAGGTGATATACTATAAAAAAAGTGTTCTACTATAAAAAAAAGTCTATAGAGCAAATCTTTTTTATGGAAAAAGATGACTTTACACTGAAAAGATATATTTAAAATATACAGTCTATGTTGGATACGACATTATTAAAAATATATAATAAAATTAGATGTTTATTAAAAATAATGGTGAAAAATCGTACGGTGTAGGTTGGATATTAATAGTTTTTCTCCTTTCCGCTAAGCGGAGTGTTAACCCTATAACAGGCATTAAATGTTATTTGCCAGTAAACTCAAAAATTTTATATATAGATTTCAAATTTCCGTTGAATTCCTATAAATTCAAATTTCCTATCACATTTTTAATCTCGATTCATTTACATTGGATTTTATAATTATTCGTTTGCCATCATCTTTTCATTCTTTAAAAAAAAATGTTTAATTTAATTGTTTGATGATTAGGCAATAAAACTTAAACGGTTATCAATTATTAAATAAATAAATTCAAAAATTGTTTTATATAGATGCATTATTTAAATATCAAGTCTGTATTTTGAAAACTTAAATTGTATGTAGCTTGGAAGAAAATATGTAATAATATTATGAGTCGAAAACGATGAAAGAAATACAACTATCACACGAACATTTAAATAAATCTCAGAATTGTCTGGAAAAGGAGAACATATTATGAAAATTGTAATTGCCGAGGAGTTCAAAACGAAAAACTTTGAATACTCAACTTTGAAATAATCATCTTTTAAACAAACAAAAAAAAACAAACGTCGTTACGTTAAGTCAAAACTCAAAACGTACATCTGCCTTAAAAGTTCGAAATTGTCAGCCATGGTTCGAAAAAAATATATGAGAGGGAAAAAAAATACAAGCCGGCAACATGGATTTAGTAATGAAGAAGCCGGAAATCAAGTCTTGGGAAATATTGTTAAATCTTCTATAAATAGTCAGTGATAGTCAAGAAGAAGTCTCTCTTTTTTCTAGAACTTGAACGGGTAAACAACGCTGGTGCAGTAAACACAACAGATTCTCAACAGAAGTTAGAAACTCTCAACCGAAATCAGCAAGTACAAGGAGTTGGAGATTTTAAGAAATTTGGACCAGGATCCCAGCATCAAAACAATAAGGTTTATCATTTATTTAATTTTTGTTGTTTTTAAATTAAATTTCAACTAAGACAAATTTAATTAAAATCTAAAGAAATCAAAAAAAATCAATTAAAGTATAATAAAATAATTATGTTCCATTCATTGTTCAATTAAAATATTCAGAAAATTTTGTAGTTTTTAAAAAGTAATTTAAATGTGTGCAATTAAAAAATAGTTGTGAAGTTATAAGTAGATATTGATGACAATTCAACTCAGTAAATAAAGCTTCGATTAGGTCCAATAAAAACGGCTTCATTTACTATTTTTTAACAAATCAAAACGAATTGTTTCGATTATTTTCGGCCTACTTAATATATTAATTTAAAACAAAAATTCACATACAAAATTATGTGAAAATGCAATTTGCAAATAGTAAAAATGTCCGTTTTCATTCATAAATGATTGCATGTTTATGTTTATTTGTCAAAAATAAATTTCAAATTTATAACATTATGCGCCTACTAAGATGAAAAAATTTTTTATTATGTATGATTATGTTGTATGACATAATGTTAATATTTCTGTTCGTTGAATTGTCTGCCAAATACAACTCGTCACCAAATTATTAGTCGATTATTTTTCAACATTACCACTCATGCCATTTGAGGTTAAAAATTTCCCTCGTGCGCTACGCGCACTCGGGACCTCAAATGACATTCGTAATAATGATTATGAAAAATAATCGACTATTATTTGACGACTCGTGATATTATATATGAAAAACGTGTTCTAGACAGAGTTGTGAAAACTTGACCATTTTTGATTTTCCTGAAACCTGGCATTAGGGCATGGTCGATTAATCGATTGGTATCAAATATCGATTAACGATTAATATGAAAATTTTAACACCGATTAATTGATTAATCGATTAAATAAAATTTTCTCTAGTTCTAACATTTTTACTAAATTTTATAAACAAATACGCTCGTCGATATAACATATTTAAAAGTTCAACTTTTACAATGCCATATGAAAAATACAAAAATTTGAACTAAATTTGTAATCAAGTGATAAAAAAAACACTCAGATCGTTCTATATATAAAGAAAGTTTTCCCTGCATCTGCTTTCCGATTTCATCCCTATCTTTCATTAATAGTATCTGTATTTTTCTCTCTGTCAGTGGAATTTTTAGTCCTTTCAAAATTTGGTGTATATAATACCGTACTAATTGAAAATGATAAGAAACTATACAAGCTGTATCCTTCATAATGGAAAGTAATTGATTGTTTACTGGTTGGATTAGTAATAAAAATATTTCTTAAAGCAAAGTAAAGATTTTTGCATTGTGAAAAAACTTTGTTATTAATAATTACTTTGTGTTATCCACACATAACAACCAAAAAAGGAATTCGTAACAGAAAGAGAATATACACATTTAGACAATAAACCTTTTTACAATTTAATACAAAATTAGTTTATCAAATAAATTTGTAAATTTTAAACTTTTTCGTAATATTAGATTAATCGATTAAAATCTTTTTTGTTCGATTAATCGAACAATTTGCTAAATGATCAATTAATCGAACAATCGATTAATCTAACCATGCCCTACTTGGCATATAAGTAGTATGGACAAAATAAAAAATGCTACTTATTTTAAAATTTTGAAGTTATACTTCTTTGCGCTCGTTGTAAATATTTTGATGGGGTGTAATCGAGAAACCGCGTCACGCTTGTTTAAGTTATATTTTAACCTTTATGCTGTATGGTAATAAAGACGAAATTAGTAAATCAACCTTATGTTGTATGGTAATAAAGACGAAATTACTAAATCAATCATATTTTATAATAATAAAACATTATTCGCTTAGTTATCTTTGATCAATTTTTTTTTTCACTTTTCGGAATTATCATTAAAAGGAATAGTTAATGTATAATGTGACAAACAAATATGTACATTTATATGAAAATTATGTTAAATTATTTTTTAACAAATACATTTTTCTAATTTACAACAAATATGTTCTTATGGTTTGCAATTATATAAAATATGTACATATTTATTTCTATGCATTAGCACCAATACGATACATATAAGCATTGCTTATATATGATTAAACAAACCTGCTTGCATTAGCAGAACTGGGGCCCTATTCCCGAACACATAAATGTCATCACAATATTGTAAATTCACACAATACTGTGAATTTTGTATTATGGGTGTTACATAATACAAAATTCACATTTGGTGAAAATTCAACACAATATTGTGAATCTGACAAGAACAATATAGTTACTGTCAAAATAACAATTTTGCTTTATGTTTTGTGTGTTGACTTTTTTATACAAATTTCATCGATTGGCGTAAAAATTAATTTATAACGCAAAATTAAGTCTTTAATAATATTAAATATTCACATTTTTATATAAATATCATTAAAACATATTTATTTATTAAATATATTTTTATTTTATTTTGCATCTTTTAAGATTAAAAAAGTTAGTTGTCAAAAGTACGAATCTAGTACCAAAAATCTGTTATAATTTTGTAAAAATTTGTTATTATTTGTTTGACACAAATATGAGTTACAGAATACCATTTTTAAACAAAGTTGTTAAGCATTTTGGTGAAATTGACAATATTGTCGTTTGACAAATATGTGTTCGGGAATAGGGCCCCTGCCCTCACATGTTCCAAAAATTGGAAATTGACGTTTCTTTTCCTCTTCTTAGAAACATTGATTAACCAAGAATTTGCATTGGAACCTTAGTACCGAAGAAAAAGATTATGAACAATATCAAAGCTACAGGTTTAAAGTGTTTTACTTATTAAGTGAAATATGCTTCTCCATTACTTTCAAAACTATTATTGTTATTGCAAGGGATCTATAAAATATATGCAAATATGTTAACAAATGGTGTGATTTGACTGTTTTAATAATAATGTATAAGTCTGAATTTACAAATGAAATTAGTCTTTTTATTATTTTTTCCAATATTTGTTTTAAGTTGTGGGAAGGAATGTCGAAATAAGACGATGACCATAAAGCGATAAAACCCATTAAACGAAAATATTCACTAAAAATGGTGGTATACTTTAACCGGCCGGCGTATGCATCAATGTAGTAGTGTATTGCAGACAATCGATAAAATATATTTGCAAATTGCAATACGACCCTCTTCAGAACAGCAAAATTTCTGGATTGATAAATGATTATAAGTCTACATGAAATAGGACGCTAAACCAATAGCAATGAACCAGTGTACCTATTTTGTATGACGAGTACGGTGGTTTCGGAGTAAGTAATTGACAGATGTGACATCAAATAAACAAATATATTTACGCTCACCTAATTGTTCGTGACACATTGAATTATTTGAATTAAATCTTTGGAATAAAATTTTAACTTTTTTCTAACCTTAATCTTTTGCCATCTACATTTATAAAAATTATTTATTTATTATTTGTCTGTCAATGTGTTTCAATTTTAACATACATTTAATATGTAAATTTATCTATAGCTTTAGAGACATTTACTTAATGGCTTTTGCTGACTGTAAAATGATACTACATATTACATTGTTTTCAAACTTTTTATATATTACTAATAAAATGAGTCAAATTAAATGACATTAAAAAAAACTATAGGAGAATTTACTAAAAAAAAAAACAGTTTTCAACCACTTTATCTGGGAAGCACGGGCATCGCCGTGCGGGTACCTTCTAGTAATTAATAATTATTAGTTTTTTGAATAATAATTTTTTTTCTTTTTGGATAATATTTGTTTTTTATTTTTTTGACTAAGAAAACTAAGAAAAATCGACGATTATACGTTCTTATACTTTTTGAATAATAATTTTTTTTTTGAATAATATTTTTTTTATTTATTTTTTGAATAATGTTTTTTTTTCGCTTTTTTTTTTAACGAAATTTTTTTTTTGTATTATATTTTTTTTTTGAATAATATTTTTCTTTTTGAATAATATTTTTTTTTTATTTTTTTTTTTTTTTTGAATAATATTTTGTTTTTTGTTTTAGTTATTTTTTTTAATGTATCCTATCTGTCTGTCTGTGTGTGCGAGCGAATGGCCAAAGAAGTATAACTTCCACCGACTGGTCCGACGCAGACCCTACTTTTTTTAAAGTGCATAGTTTGAGCATAGGGGGCACCCCAACATGCATGAAAAATGAAATTTCTGCCAATCCGATGTAATTTTGAAATTAAATTGCTCAAGAACGGCTATACCGATTTCATCAAACTTTTTTTTGTTTGATAAATGGTTAATTAGTCGTTTGAAAAAAAATTAATTTACTGTTTTTTTAATTAGTTTTTAAATAAAAATATTAAAAAAACTTTTTTAAAGATGGCGCTTGGGTAAAAGATCAATTGGGATTTAATTAATTTTTTTTCTAAAAATAGTTCTATCTTTACTATAAAATATATTAAATTTACAAAGAGGCTAAATTCTTGTTCTTGAGATATTTAATTTCAAAGATTTTTAGTACGGCTGAAATTCGAATTTTTCTTCATTTTTTCAAACAACTTCCATTAACAAAAAATTTTAAGCTCAATTAAATTTTAGCTTGTTTTATTTTTTAAATATAGTTTTAACCTTCCTTTAAAATATATCAAATTTACATAGAGGCATTAATTCGTGTTCTTGAGATATTTAATTTTAAAGATTTTTAGTCATTCTAAAATTCTAATTGTTCATTATTTTTTCGAACAATTTTTATCATCAAAAAATTTTAACCACTGAAGTTCGAGAAAATGATGAACAATTAGAATTTTAATCGAACTAAAAATCTTTAAAATTAAATATCTGAAGAACACGAATTAACGCCTCTTTGTAAATTTGATATATTTTAAAGGAAGGTTAGGACTATTTTTAAAAAATAAAAAAAAATAAAATTTAATTGATTTTAAAATTTTTTGTTAATGGAAGTTGTTTGAAAAAATGAAGAAAAATTCGAATTTCAGCCGTACTAAAAATCTTTGAAATTAAATATCTCAAGAACAAGAATTTAGCCTCTTTGTAAATTTAATATATTTTATAGTAAAGATAGAACTATTTTTAGAAAAAAAATTAATTAAATCCCAATTGATCTTTGACCCTAGCGCCATCTTTAAAAAAGTTTTTTTAATATTTTTATTTAAAAACTAATTATAAAAACAGTAAACTAATTTTTTTTCAAACGACTAATTAACCATCTATCAAACAAAAAAAAGTTTGATGAAATCGGTAATCGGTAAGCCGTTCTTGAGCAATTTAATTTCAAAGTTACATCGGATGCAGAATTTTCATTTTTCATGCATGTTGGGGTGCCCCCTATGCTCAAACTATGCACTTTAAAAAAATTTTAAAATAAGTAGTATTTTTTATTTTGTCTATACTACTTATATGCCAAGTTTCAGGAAAATCAAAAATGGTCAAGTTCAAATCTCGACTTTTTCACCTGCGTAAATCACGTTTTTCATCTATTCGTATTTTTCTAATTTATTTGTGCAGGTTATACTTATTTGTGTCGTGTTTAAGAAGAGAAGCAAAAGGAAATTGAATCAGGGAAGGAACATGTGCTGCAAGGATCCATCCCTCCACGAAAATTAAAATTTAATATCGCGTGTCAAAAGGGCAACGTTATAGCCCATGGTATATAACTTCAATGCTATTATCTCAAAAATCGTCCTTTTTTAGTTTAGTAAATGAAAAATTCACATTAGTCCAGTCGTTTTAGCGATTAACCTCGGAATAAGCTGAATTTTTGTATATACCTTCATTTTGGTGGTCTAAAAATTGTCTCAAAAGTCTCATAAAATCTCGTGTTAGTTATTCAGGGTCAAATGTACAGAAAAACAGTTTTTCACGATTATCTCGGTATCGTTCCAATGATGTGTACTTATATTATAAAAAATGTAGAACATAAAATTTGCGACAAATTTTATTTGAAACATTTTTTCAGGCGCTCAACCGTTTTTGCAGTAGAAGGCTTTGAAGCACTTTCTATTTTTCTTGACTTTGCTGCTGCATTAGCTGTTTGACAACAAAGTTAACACAGTTTTTTTTAATCAAACGCTTCCTTTCCTTTTTTACGAGGTACATTAGGTGATGATAAAGGTTGATCTTCTTCTACTTCGTTTCGAGGCAGCTATGGAATTTTTACTGATGTAAACATTTCGACACTCAAAATGCACATTGAAAGAAGTTAAAATATTTTTTTCTATTTTGCGTCTAAAATAAAGTCATTTCGATACCCAAATGCGTATCGAAATGGCCTTCATTACGATACGCAAAGTTTTGTCTTTCAAGGTTGGTCACATTGGTCATACAAACGTCAGTGAACACTAAAACGAATAATTATGTAAATAAAATTAATAAGAATATCTAAATTAGTGTTAAATATTTTAATTAAATAAAATAATTAGTAATAATAACAAAATATCAAATTGACTATTTTTTAATAAAATACACATTTTTTTAAATTTCAAGACAAAAAATGCAAAATAGATAAAAGAGTATAAAAAACTCGTTTGATAAGACGTTTTATCGCACTTATCCTTTTTAAATATTAAAGCCACGCACTACATTAACAAAATCACCTTTTGAAAGTCGCTTTTCACAAATAAAACACGTAAATCAGCCATAATTTTCAAAATTGTAGGTTCGTCGTTGCCGAGATCGGAAACGAGAATTATTCAAAATTAAAGGTAATAGAGTTATTTCGATTAATTCTCAAGACGCTACTATTCCATTAAGTATGGTAAGTTAATGATATCCATTCTTTTACGTACACATTCTCAATGTGGTAGAATCATTACAATTAGTTGTTATTCAACTAATCTGAAAACCAATCTAATATGATCTAGGCGATCGGGGGGTTATTTCGTATGGGAGAAATTGTGAATAGTTAAACTCAAAACTGTAATGATTCTACCACATTGAGAATGTGTACGTAAAATAATGGATATCATTAACTTACCATACTTAATGTAATAGTAGCGTCTTGAGAATTAATCGAAATAACTCTATAAAAAAATTAGATAGATAATTAATTGAATATATCATGTCGTTAGGTCGGCAATCTTTGTGAAACTGTTAACTTCATTGTAATTGTTGATGACGTTTCAATTCACTAACTAAAATTTCCATAAAACATGTCAATTGAATGGCTCAGTTGATAAAACGTGTATAACACATGGTATCAAATTTTTGTTACTGATGAATGGGGTTCGATATCGCCACGAAACACGTAAAATTTTTTCTGGTTAAAACATGTAAGGTTTAATGAAAAGATTCCAAAACTGGTTTCAGAATTGAAAAATTCATATTATTCATCCAGTTATTTGAGTTTAATTATTCACAATTTCTTCCATTAAGGGTAATATTCACAGATGTTCACAGTTGACTTTGCCTAGCAGTACGTATGGCAGAGCGCTGAGCGTTCACCGCCCTCTATCACAATAATGGTTGAGCGCATGGAAAAATGTTACAAATAAATGTTTTGTCGCAAATTTTATGCTCTACAATTTTTATAATGTATGTTAACATCATTGGAGCAATCGATGCCGAGATAATAACGAAAAACTGTGTTTGTACCTTTTTGAATAACTTACGACGCAGATACGAGATTTTATGAGACTTTTGAGACAACTTTAGAACGTCAAAATGAAGGTATATACAAAAATTCAGCTTATTATCTCTCATTCCGAGGTTGACCTATTTTTTATGCTAAAATGACTGTACTACATGTGTTTTTTATCAAGTTAATTGTTCTTTACTAAATGTGAATCTAATTTATTGAAAATTTTATATTTTAAAATCTGTACAAAATTTGAAACATATTCTGAGAACAAGAATTGGAGATCCCAACGATCGAAGATTTTCATATACTTTCACCATGTTAACACCAACATATGAATAAGACTATTACAAATAAAAATGTTTTCTCATAAATAAATCATAATTTTTTTTTTTTTTTTAATAAAATGTGTTGTGTAATAGGGTTTAGAATATGTGTCACAACAACACATAAATACCTTTTAAGACCTAGGTCTAGACCTGGGTCCCACAACAACTGGCGTTCTAAGGTGTAGATTAACGCTTTTCTTAAACATCTGTGGGTTGAAGCCACCTGAGACTAAGTGTTCCGGCAAACTATTCCATTTGTACGCAGTTCGGACAAAGAAGTCTTTCCGCGATCTGCCAGTATGACAGCGCGGGATCTTTACCGTTTCACTGGTTGCGGCAGCCGATTGCCGAGTGGAACGGGGGTAAGAATAAGTTTGAGGCATGATGCCGCTGATTTCATCTGAGCACTTGTTGATGACGATATTTGTAAAAAACAACGAGGTCAGCAACAGTGCGACGATGTTGTAGGGAATCGAGTTTTGATGTCAAATCTCGATCACCCACAAATCGTATAGCCCGCTTTTGAACAGAGTCCAAGAGGGCCAAGATGGAAACAGAAGCAGCACCCCAAACTTTACAACAGTACTCCATACAGGGACGAATATAGGACTTATAAACATGGAGCAATTGGTATGGAGTGAAAAATTTTTTGCATCTATTTAGGAGGCCGAGTTTTTTAGACGCACTTTTTGCCATCGCCATTGCATGATCGTTCCAGAGTAGGTCATTTGAAACTGTGACACCCAATAAACGAATGTTTTTACATTCACCTATTGGTTCATCACACATACTGAATAAAATATCTTTGGGGAACTCGGTCATTAATCTGGAAACAATCAACAGCTGTGTTTTCGTAGAGTTGATATTGACTAGGTTTTGGTCACCCCAGTCGGCGACTTTATTCAGGTCTTTGTTCACGTTTATGGCAGCGTCTCTCCAGGCAGGATTAATTCGTTCGTGCATTTTTCCTTTTGAAGGAAGGGGCTCGAACGACTTGTGCAGAGTACTATCATCTGCAAAACGATTTATTGGGTTGCTGGTGATTTTCAACAATTCGTTGATATACATCAAAAATAGGGTTGGGGACAATACTGAGCCTTGAGGTACACCAGCGTTAATTAGTTTAGACTCAGAAGAAAATCCGTCTAAGGAGATCAAAATGCATCGGCTGGATAGAAAATTTTAAATCAGCTTCACAACATTGGGAGGAAAACCGTACGCAACGAGCTTGTTGATTAAGTTGGCATGCCAGACTCGATCGAATGCCTTGGAGATGTCTAAAGCGATAACGTATGTTTCACCACCTTTATCAAGTATGCTGTTCCAACAATGCGCTACGTAGTTTAATAGATCGGTAGTTGATCTTTTGTTTCGAAAACCGTATTGGCTGTCACGTTGTGACTGACTAGCTGCAAATCTGCACATTCGTCAACCAGAGTCAACCGGATTAGCTGCACATTCATCAACAGGAGTCAGACGGAGAAGGTTGTCTGCTTAATTTTAAAGGAAAAAAATAGAAAAATATATGGTATTTTGTTTTATTTTAATTCTGCATGTATGTCTTTATAAAGTTTGTAAAGGTAAAATAAGATAAAATACACTGATATGTGTGTTAGTGTTTGTGTTAGTGTTTATGAAAATAAAAGTGGGGAAGAACGAAGGCGTACAATTATATAATTGTATATAACTAATTATAATATATACAATTATATAATTGGTGAGATTGTTCTTTATTAAAAAATTATTTGGTATTTAAATTTACTGTTACCAGGCGGTAATTAAAATTTTACCTTTTATTGCTTTGATGTAATGAATTTATTTATTATTTTAAAGCATGAATTTGTTTTGTATTGCCTGGTAACAAGAAATGTAAAATTTCGTTTTAGTTGTTAGTAGGAATTTCGAATTTAACCCTTTATTTGTACTCTTCAATTTTGTTAGTGTCTTTTGTGTCCCCATTTTTTTGCTTTTCTCTTATCGTGCAACTGTTGCATTAAACCTGCTATCGTGTTTTTGTGACAGAGATACCCAGTTTCTTTTGTACTGTGTAGTGTTGAAATTTAGGCCTGGTCGAAATTCAGTATCTATATCTGCAATGTCAAAGAGTAAGTCTTTGTCTCAACAAAATGGCAGCAGAGTGAACCAACAGCTTAGCATTAACTTCACCAACATAAGAGGTCTCAATTCGAATCTAAAGGAGGTTCATCACTACATCGAAAAAAATAAACCTGACATATTGTTTCTTACCGAAACAATTGTTAGTGGCAAAGCATCGAAATTGGATCTCGATAAATACTGGATACTTAGTTACGAACATTGGAACGTTCTTTTTGTTTATAATAGGATTATACAGATCCCCAAATTCCCCTCCATGATGACCCTTTTTCGATCAAATATTGGCTAATCTAGACAAAATTACTACCTTGAGACTACCCCAAAGCAAGACTGGCCATTCTTGGAGACTTTAATATTCATAATAATGAATGGCTTAAGTATTCATCACGCACTGACGAATTAGGAAGACAAGCCGAACTCATACTCGCAGATTATCACGGTTTGACGCATATTATAGAGTGTCCCACTTGAATATCGGACAATTCACATCATAACAATAATTTGCTGGATCTGTTTTTGACAAACGAACCAGATACAACGAAGACAAAAGTTGAACAACCCCTCGGAACATCGGACCATTTACTAATATCAGCAATAGTGCAATTTACATCACCGACACAAATTAAAGCAAATCCTCGTCGGGTTTGGAACTATAAACACGCTGACTGGGAAGACTGAGAAACTTTTATGATTAAACACCCTGGAAAACTATTTGTTGTGTTGAACAAGATCCTAGCACATCGGCAATAAGAATTTCTGGTATCATAAAAGACGGAATGCAGCGGTAAATATTATTCCAAATCGATTAATTACTCCTAAAACTGAGCCTTGGTTCACGCGGGATGTTAATGGCAGTGAAGAATAAACGCAAAGCATTTAAGACGTATAACGCAAACAAAACACCTGAAACCCATAGCGCCTATAAGAAAGCCAGAAATATTAGTAAATACAAAATAGACTTGGACAAAGACGCTTTTGTCCAGAAGAAAGCAAAGAAATTCGCCGAGCACCTATCTGGCTCACGTAGTTTCTTTTAGGCAGTTATACCAGTCCAAAGTAATTTTACTCGATCCTCTATTCCAACCTTAGTTCTGAATGACATTCCCGTGTGCGACTCGAAAGAGAAGGCGGATCTTTTGGGTCGTATTTTCGCAAAAAACTTAAACATAATTTAACCTCCCCATTCTCCTACACTCATTTCCCCAGTTGTAACGCAAATGAAACCAATTATTTTCGTTGCAGTATTGTACGAAAAATGCTTTTTTCTATCAATATCAAAAAATTTGCTGGCCCCGACGGTATTCCACCCATCATTCTTAAAAACTTTGCTAGGCAACTATCTCCAATTTTAACAAAAGTTTTCTATTGATCTTATAAAACCGGAATATTTACCGATTCTTGGAAGCTGGCCAGCGTTCAACCCATATCAAAGAAATTCAGTAAGATAGACCCTAACAATGATAGACCAATTGCAATTCTGTCAGTTTTAGCTAAAATATTTGAAAAATATGTTTGCAACAATTTAATAGATTATTTGGAAATGTCGCGAATTATTGATGATAAGCAGTATGGTTTTTGTAAAAGTCATGCAACAGGTGATCTGTTAGCCTACATATCCCATCTCTGGAACAAATCGCTGGAAAACCATGGTGAAACATTCAGTATTTCACTTGACATTTCTAAAGCATTTGACAAAGTGTGGCATAAAAATCTCATAGCTAAATTAAAATCTTATGGCATAGACCATATTACTGTCTCATGGATTCATAGTTTTCTTACAGGTCACCAATTTCATGTTAATTTAGATGGTATCACATCCAATATTTTCACAACCAATGCTGGGGTTCCCCAAGGTTCTGCAATCTCACCAACCTTGTTTCTTCTATACTTTAATGACTCACTTATTTCCACAGTGCACCCAATCCATAGTTTTGCTGATGACAGCACATTGCATGCATCACATTCCTCTCCCAAATTTCGATCTCATACAGCAGTTACCACTGATAGAGAGCTGCTAATTGATTCTATCAACAAAGATCTGGAGCGTATAATGGACTGGGGTGATCGTAATCTTGTTTCATTTAATTCAACTAAAACCAAACTATGCCGTCTTTCACGAATAGAGCGACATAAAAATTTCCCTTTTCAAAAAACCATGAGGAATTGCGTGAGGTTGAATCAGTTAAACTTCTTGGAGTGGATATTCAAAATAACCTGAAATGGAATAAACATGTGTTCAACCTCTCTAAATCTGCAATGCAAAAATTAGGATTCTTGAGTCGATGTAAAAAGTATTTCAATCCCGAGCAAATTTTGCTAATCTTCAAGTCCTTTATTCGTCCATGTATGGAATACTGCTGTCATGTGTGGGGAGGTGCTTGTCAGTCAACAATAAAATGTCTAGACTTTTTACATAGAATACAATTTACAGAGAATACATAAGCAATACGGTTAATTGGTAATACCAAACTAACGGACCAGCTTGATTCACTTCAGCACAAAAGAAATGTGGCTGAATTGTCAATCTACTATAAATATAACTTTAGGAAATTCTCCTCTAAGAAAATTCAAAATATCCTTCCATCGTGTGCGCAGTATAATCGACAAACAAGAGCTGCCTGTTATCCCATCCATTTGTTGTACAAATATCTCGTTGTAGAACTATGTCCTTCCAGAACGACTATTTTAATAGAGTAGCCAAATTGTGGAATTTAATGCCCTCCTCTGTATTTCCCGATGAATTTTCCCCTCTGGCATTTAAAGAAAATGTCTATCGTCATATAAAACAATTAATATAGTTACATATCCCTATATCCCCATTCCTTCCATTTTCCTCATCTCCTTCCTTTAAAGTTGACATGGTATCTTGGGATATTCAAAGAGTCTGAATAATGAATATTTCATATTTAGTGTGCTAAACATGTCCAACTAATAAAAAAAAAAAATTAATGTAAAGACTTGCATTGATCTTTTCATGATTTTTTTCAATATGATTTGTTTACTCGTATGCAAGTTTTTAGACTGATTTGCGTAAAAATTATTGTATGTTAAATATAAAATCAAATTTTAGTTGATTAATGAAAAATATCAGTATTAAGATTATAATTTAATTAAGGAAGAGAAAACTTACTCAAAATGATATTCATACTATCACCTTTTTTCATATAAACAAACTATGATGTTTGTTGACAGAAATTATGGTGAACCGAGATTTTTCTCCACCTATTATTGAACTCTTGAACTATTAAAATGTCTGCCATCTACCGGATAAAATGTGCCGAACATTAAAAAAAAAAGAGAAAACTCTATAATAATAATTTAGTTCAGAGTTAATTCGTAAATGCTTTAATTTATTGCTTTAAAAAGTTGATTAAAAATAACATAAGCCTACCTGTGTAATGCTTTGGTTTTTGTATGAAAATTAGGTCAAAATAAAAATCTTAAATTTTTTTGTTGAGACCGGGCTAAAAGTTTTGAAGACCTTGGCATGCTGATGTTATCCCGCTAATAGCAAGGTGTGAGAAGCCTGACGCGTGTAACAAATAGCATTAAATAGATCAATAAGACATACTTATACGTGTAACATCCCAAACCCTGATTCAAAATTCTTCGAGAAAGAAGTCACATTTATTCTGTTCAGTTTTGAGTCCTGTCTGGATGAAAGAACGCTACCTGTGAACAAAACTCCAACCTCTGCCGGACGTAAAAATAACATATGTTCGAGTAAAATACTAAAAATATCAATAGACTAAAAAAAAATTCGGTCTCTTCAACCTTTTTTGCCAACCGAATGTTTTCTGTCACAATAACCTCAAATTCGGTTGTTGTTCCTTCAAATTTGGTTTTTGAAGAACAGACAAATGAATTTGATGTTATTGTGACAGAAAAAATTCGGTTTTACTCAAAAGAGGTATAGAGGTTCTTATAATAACTAGAGTTTTATTTAAACATATCTGAACCGCATTTGAATTGTCTATAATCATTCTGTCTTTCTTACGGATCCGACTATTACTCATTTTGAAATAAACATTTTATCTTAGGTTCTAGAAATTCACATACAATTTTATTACAATAAACAAATAAAAATACAACATTTAATTCATTTTTTATTTTTTCAAATAAAATTTTAATTCAAATAAAATTTAAACCTTTTCCAAAAAAAAAAGAAGAAAAGGAAAAGGGTTTGTTCTCATCAGAAACGTAAGAGAAAGATATTTTACATAAAAAAATAAATATTATGTTTCCTTACGGCTGCTCTTATAAATGATAATATATTATATTTTATGTGAATGATGCTTTAAACTTCAAAAACGAAATATAAATGGGTTTCTTTATTCACATGAAAGATATTTTAATTAGATTTATAATAAAAAACCCTTCATTTTATTATGAGTCGTAATTTTGTGGTAATTTGTTTGTTGAGAGCTATAACAAGCTTACAGATATATACAGGTAATTTAAACGGATAATTTCAAATTCATGAGAAAAAAATTCAATTTAAAAGATAAAAAATGTCGGTCAAGCGCGATCGTCGCCCAATCCTTCGCGTACATAACTGTAAATCATGAAAGGACTGAAATCTCAAGGCTCTGAGATATCAAGACTTTGGTTTGGGTTAAGGATTTATATTTAGTTTTCGACAAAAAACTAACACGAAACATCAATACGTTGCTGGAAAATTACAATAGATCATAAATTAACATAATTTAGTGAAAATATGATATACTCAGCAAACTACTCTTCATTTAGCGTTCAGCAATTTGAACTTTTGGAAAACAAGCAACCCATTTTTACCAATTTCATGTCATACAAATAATTTATTTTATTTTTTTCAATAAAAAGGGCCTGATTGAATTGATTTAATGCCCTCCTAGATGGATGGAATATGATTTCAAAAAATTATAACAAAATCAAAAATTCGAACTTTTCAAAATTCTAAAAATATTCCAAAAATTATAACAAAAATACAAATTTCTTCAAAATTTCAAAAATATTGCAAAAATTATAACAAATTCAAAAAACTCAAACTTATTTTCCAACTGTTCCTGTTATTCAGAAGTCGTGGAATCTGTAATCATACAAAAATTATTCAATAATCATCTTTCTAATAACTACAATGGTCGTTAAAAAACGACATTTAATCTGCTGCAACTTTATATTTTACAACTGTTCCTATATGTTAGAATTAGTTCAAGCTAGGTAAAACCATATTCCATGTCCAGTATTTGAACATGAAAAATACATTTTATGATATTCATTGATATTTGTGTTAAATGTTTCTAATCGGAAATATTTTCCACTTTTTGTTTTTCAGATAAAATTGATTAAAAAATAAATGAAAACATTTTTTGACACACTTGACGATATTTTTTTGACACATTTTTATTACAATAACCAAGTTTTAAGCCTCACAAACCAATCCCTAACATCAATATTCCTCCACATTTAATGTTACCAACCAGTTTCACGCAAAATGAATGTTTTAATGCAAGAAAATGCAAATTTTCTTGTTTGGACACACTTGACGATTTTTTCGACACACTTCCGGTACAGCTATCGACGCGTCTTTCTTTCGACTCTTACCATTAAGTTAACCTATTTTTAGAAACCAAATTTTTGATAACACTCTTGCGGTTTTCTATTTTTCTTTGGTTGTGATGACTGGCAGACAGACAGACATTTTTGTTTTTGCTTTTTTAGAATCTTTAGGACCTTAAACGTAGAGAAATGCGGGTAAGAATTTAACTTCTGGCTCGTGAGTGTAATACTTAGATTTTTCAAACTGAAGTAATAATGTTTTGCGTTTCCTTTTAATAAAACGTGTTGTATGAATAAATGAAAACAATATACAAAACTTTAAGATATGTGCCTACAAAACAACATATGTTCCGAGATATCGATGAACTTTTTACAATGCATGTTAGACCGAACTTATACGCAGTTCGGACAAAAGAAACTCTTCGTATTCTGTCATTTTCGCACCATTGAATCTTGACCGTTTGACTGATTGTTCCAAGAACAAAGGATAAACACAATAAGTTCAGCGTCAAAATTTGTCAAATATCAAATTTTTATCATCCATGATTGGTATTCGTGTCAATAGTTCGCACAGGAACGAATATATACTTATATATGTAAGAATATTGATACGTAGTGAACAATTTGTTGATTGCCATAATATGAACGTTACAACCAGTCGATTTGGCTTAAATAAAGATTCAAGAATGACGATTCATTACCAACCAGATCGTAATTGAACTAGAATCAATCGATTGCCGCAAGGTAATAGTTCAAGTTTAATTCAATATGGCGTACGAGTAACAACTCTTGATTGATCGCTCTAGGAAAATTAAAGTTTTTGTTAAACAAATGTGCGTTTCATAGTGTACATATATAAGATATAAAGTTCTTGTTAAATAAGTTATTAAATAAAAACATTATAAAGTGTTTATTGCCAAATAATAAAAAGTTATAATTCATAATTTTTTTTGTGTGTAAAATTGAGTAAAATCATATATCAAAACAGGTTAGTTTTGTTAAACAAATAACAATCTGTATAAAATGGTAGGAAAAACGAGAGCAAAACTTCTAGCTGAATTAGATACGTCATTATCATGTAAAAATACCAACAAGAAAAAGAGTTCTTGTAATTCAGTTGACAATATATCGCATGGTGATCTAATGGCTGCTATTACAAATTTTCAATCAACCATCAACCAACAATTCAATCAACTCAACAAGGTAATAAATTCGATTGTTGATGAAAATAAATCCACTCAGATTAAAATTAAAACCCTTGAAGAAAATGTTAATAATAATAGTGACGAACTGAATGCTATTAAATACGAATTAAACTTTCTTAAACAAGAAAAGTTTTTCAATGATGTCATTATTACGGGTCTACAAACAACTACATCGGCTAAAGAAATAATACAAAAACTTGATTCGATTTACAAATTTGACATGGATTCAGTTCTACAAGCATATGTAAAGGTCTATGACTACAAGAAATCTCGTCACAATAGCAAAACAAATAACCATAATGTGACAATGATAATTAAATTCAATAATAGTAAATCAAAATCAACTCTTATGTCAAATAAGAAAAGTATGGGCCCGTTATATAATAACGATATTTTTGCCTCGTCAAATCTATCTGGATCCAGTAGTAAGGATAAGGAGATTTATATAAATGATCGAATCACACCATATAATCTAGAACTTCTTAGTGCATTATCTGTTTTAAAAAAAAGGAAAATTATTGCCCATTCGTGGTACCGTTTTGGCAATGTATACGCAAGAATTAACTCAGCGGATACTACAAATATTCTAATCAAACACACCAATGATATTTTACGTCTATCAAGTCAAATAACAGATGATGAAGTTACTGACGATGATGATGGACATGTAGATGACGTAAGAGATGAAGATGACGTAGTGGATGATAATTGTTAAACAAAAAACATAATCGACAAAAAGAAATTGCAGTAAAATACAGTATTTCCTATCGATCAACCAACAAATGAATAAGTTTTGTTAAATTTAAATTTTTTTGTTCTATTTTTTTGTAAATAAAATTAAATTTAACTTTATTTTTTAGAGATAATCAAACACAATTATGAATATTCTTAATACGAGTGGCGTAAACAAACATTACTTAGACTTAAGTAAATTTAAGAAATCAACTGAAAGCTTAAATGTTAATAATGCAATTGTCATACTATATATAAATATTAATAGGATACATAATAAACTAGAAGGAATAGAAGAACTATTATCTGAAACTATAAAAATTAAGGTTGACGTTGTTATCTTGGTCGAAACTTTTTTGGGTAAGAATGAAACACAATTTTATAATTTAAATAATTATGATGCATTTCATGTCTGTCGTGAAGGTCGAATGGGTGGTGGTGTAACAATATTTACAAGAAAATATCTAATGTGCGAAATAAATCATAGGGAATCTTTCTTAGAATTTGATTTCCTTGCAATAAAATCTCGAAAAACCAAATTAATGATTGCAGGTGTTTATAGACCACCTCATACAGATGAATTTAGATTTATTGATTTTTTAAATGAAAAGATGGAAAAATTTCAAAGTTATGTTATTGTAGGGGATATTAATATAAACCTATTAAACAAACGTGACTCATCTGTTATCAACTATCTTAATACTGTACAGTTGAATAATTTCTCGGTGGTAAATGAAATAAATGATACCTATATTACTCGTCGTAACAATTCAATTGGTACAGTTATAGATCATATTCTATGCCCTAAATCTATCAATAGAAAATTTCATGTATTATATGATGATACTTATTTGAGTGACCATAAATTGTTGTTATTCAGTTATACCAAGTATTTAAACTCAGCTTCCGAACCATTAATAGTAACTAGCACCAATAAAAAGAAAATTGACTTGTTTATTGAAAATTATAATTTTACGAATGCTATATGCAACGAATTCTATGAAGCTCTCTGCGACGAAATAATCAAACATGAAAAATCGTTCATAATCAAACCGAAAGGCCAGAGGGGTTTCTCGAAGCCATGGTTTACAGAGTCCCTGAAAAATGATATAAAAAAGAGAAACAAACTTTATAAATTAAAAAAAACATACCCACAAAACAGTACATTTACATCCTCGTTTAACATAATAAAAAAAAGTATACAAGACGAAGTAATAAGGCTTAAAACTGAATATTACACTTCCAAGTTTTCGGATTATAAAAATAACCCCAAAAAATTCTGGTCTCTTATAAATGAAATACTCACAAACCACTGTGGAAATACATTAGTATCTGAACAAATCACACTTAAAATTGGGCCAACATTAGTGATAGATCAAGAAGTTATAGTCGAGAAATTTAATTCATTTTTCAATGATATAGGAACTAAATTGACAAGTTCTCTAAAGGCGCTACCTGATAATATTAATCCTAATGAAACTCAAGAAACTACGCTGAATGTCTTTTCAAATACCACTGAGCAGGAAATATGTAATATTATAGCTAACCTCGATCCTACAAGTGCAAAAGTTTGGGATAACATATCTCCATCCATGATAAAACAATATTCTTCTAAAGTAGCAGGCCTTTTAAGTGAAGGAATAAATACTTGTTTTAAAGAAAAGGTTTTCCCAGACAAACTAAAAATTGCAAGAATAACGCCGATCTTCAAATCTGGTGACAAAACAGACCTCAATAATTATCGACCCATATCAATTCTTCCTATTAATTCTAAAATATATGAACGAGCAATATTTAACAGAATTAAATCACACATAAAAGACAATAACATACTTCATCAAAATCAATTTGGGTTTTTGGAGAACAGCAGCACGTTATCGGCTACACTTAATCTAATGGAAAAAATTTATAACAACATTGAAGCAAAAAAACACACAGCATGTATTTTCATAGATCTCAGAAAAGCTTTTGATTGTGTAGATTATATAATATTAATAATGAAATTAGAAATATACGGTATTACTGGTGATGCATTGGATCTAGTTAAAAATTATTTAACTAATCGAAAACAATTTGTTAGAGTAAATAAATTTAAATCCAAACTTTTAACTTTGAAATGTGGAGTACCTCAAGGTTCAATTTTAGGTCCTCTCTTGTTCATCATTTACATTAATGATATATTTAATCTTCCATTACGTGGTATAATCCAACTTTTTGCCGATGATGCTGTATTGACTTATGGTGAAATGAGTTCATGTGAACTTAAAAACAATATGGAACATGATTTAAAACTCATTGAAAGTTGGCTTAGCAAAAATAAACTTTTATTAAACATAGAAAAAACAAAGTTTGTTATATTTGAAAGCTAATATTCGATTTCCTTCTTTTGATGAAATCAGCTTTAACGGGAATGTAGTTAAACGTTCCGAACAATGTCAATATTTAGGAGTTCAAATAGATTCGAGATTAAATTGGTCCAATCACATTAACAACATCAAATCAAAAATAGCTCCAATTATTGGAGTTCTCAAAAGAGTAGGCAAGTTTCTAAAAAAGGACGTCGCGTTAAACATTTATTACTCACATATTTTGTCACACCTACTATATATGACACCAATATGGGGTGCAGTTTGTTCAACTCGAATAGATGATCTACAAATATTACAAAACAAAGCCATTAAAGCCTTATTTGGATTGAATAAATTCACACCAACTAAGCTATTATATAACACCTCCCTATTGCCTATACGAAAATTGATCATCTATGAGTTTTTACTAACAATATATAAAATGGAAAACAAGCTTCTGAAATTCAATAACTCTCTCACCACCAACCATGAAATCACTGAGAGACAGACACGAAATGCATTAAATTATCGTTTACCACATTATACACTTCTAATAACAAGAAATAGTATATTTTACAATGGTTTTGATCTATTTAACAAGTTACCATCAACAGTTAAAACTTTAAGATTGACTTATTTTAAAAAAGAAATCAAATTAAAGTTATTCAATGATTTTATCATCGAATATAATATGACACATGCATAATTAATTGAACACGAATTATGTTTCGCAGCACGCCTCGTATATTTATTAGAAATAATTATAAATTTAAAAACTAAAAAAGAAAATTTCTAGCTTAAAAATAAAGTAATCGTAAATAAAGTATTTGTATAGTTTGTAGAGTTCTACTTTTACGTTATATAATATAAATGTTATAACATAATGTATATTTTCCTAATTATAAATTTCAAATTTGTGGAAAATAAATATAAAAAAAAAAAAAAAAAATACATTTTCCTCAGCAGTGTTTTATGACAGGTTTTCATTCGGAACTCAATTAAATACCTCGTTGTGCCTAATATATCTTTCCACTGGCGTAACTAGCTACGGACTCAGAGGGCCCAGCCGCACCTAAGCTGGTTTTTTCCCACTCTAGAATGAACATGAAGTACCTTATGCAAATGACGGATGTAATATAACGACCAACGGAATCTGTTATATAGACTTTTCTTTTTAAGTTTAAGCCAAACCGTCCTCACATTGTTCATAGTATAAATAATAAATTGTTCCGTGCTATTAATCATCTTAACATCATATTATAAAGCAATCCCGGTGTATGAAATGTTTCACTATATTTTTTTATTTAAGTTATTTTTATTTCTCATGCGTCGAATGCATTAAATGTTTTTTTTATTATTATTTTTTCTTTGTCAGTATTAGGGATTGCAATCCCATGGTGTTTTTTGAATCCCGGGACTACGGGATTTATACATTTTAAATCCTGGGATTCCCGGGATCCCGGGATTTTAAATTTGTATGGAAAACCATAAATAATTAGGAAAAAAACACAATTTTCAAATAAAAAACACATTATTCATTTTTTAATGTCGAAAAGCATAAACATGTAAAACATTTACTTACTAATTAAACTTCTTAAAAAAATAAAAATTGAAAAACCAAAATAAAACTTTAATAATATTACATAAAGAAAAACCAGTACCATTGACTTTCGAATGATTTAGGAAATAGTTTTAGAAAACATAATTCGTCAAACCTGTTTGTTTATTTGGAAATAATATTTCCGAAGGTTGAAAATGTCCGTTCCGATTCCACACTTCTTGGTGTAATGGTCAATAAATTATTATACATTCACTACAAATGCGGTTCTCAATGACGCTTTGCTTACTTATTTTCATTTCTCTACCAATTGCGGTGACCAGTAATTACCAGTATTTAATATTAATGTAATAATAATATAATGGCCAGTATTTAATATTTTATGTTGTTCCATTTTGGCCAGAAAAGATTTTTATAGGTATTAAACGTGAATTAAACTGCGTTACAGTTCATCTTCCAAATTTCTTTTTTCTACTAAATTGACTGAAATCTTATCCTTTGCTACATTTTCGTTGTAATTTGTGCTCAATGATGTGGCAGTGTGAGTAGTTGGATAACCTGTTTCACATCTCACGTCTGCTGCTGCTAATGTAACGTTAAATAATCTTCAATAAAAACTTTTATGGAGCTTCGACTTAGAACAGTAAATATGTTTGATGTATCATCAACAAAAGCAGAGTTTCCATTCTGCAATTACTTAAATACATAAAAAGTTTCGGTTTTCTTTGCCCTTATGCTATAGTTATTGAAACATTCGTCAACTTTCGAACTTATTGGTTTGCTTTGTTTTTCTAGCTCAGTACATCCTGAAGAGCTACAAGTGCATTAGCCAATATTTCATGATAGAGTGGAACAAGATTAGAGGTGCAAGCGTTGACTGAATAGAGTTTATCCCTTATCATCCCTAAGATATAAACCTTAACAAATATTTTCTCATTGCTATTGCCAGTGGTATTTGATCTCATTGCATATGACCAACAATAACAAAAATGCAAATCAACAAAACAGGATTCCGTGTTTTCATTGATTATTTACGACAAATATGACAATCCGGTAGTCCCAGGATTTTCTTTCAATAATCTCGGGATTGCGGGATCATAAAAATGGGTCGGAGTTACCGGAATTCGGGATCCCGGGATTGCAATCCATAGTCAGTATGAAATGAATATAGTTTTTGTTTTAAAACGAAAATGAAGTACAGTAGAAGGATCATGCGCAGCAGCGTTGATGCTATAATAGAGTACTTCATATTACGAGATTTGGTTGGTATATTGGCAATATCAGTGATTGATAAAATATTGAATTACCTAATGTTTTTTTTGATATGATAGTATTGGAATGATTTTTATTTTGTTTTATTGGTATTTTGATGGTCATCATCTGCGTCAACAACGTCACAACTATTAGAACTGCAGCATCAATTGGACAACGTTACAGCTACCAAGGTTTGGACATCGATTGAACAACGCCACAGGAGCAGCTAGCAAAACTTTATCGATATTTGTTTAGACGTTTGGTGTCAGAAGTAAGTAAGGTCAACGTTTATAATTATAGAGATTGATTTTTTAAATTTAAATATATTTACAATATCAATGAGCAAACTTAATTATTGTCAATGAAATATTAACTAAAGAAATAAATAAATTATAGGGACATATATTTTTTTGTTGTAATCCGGTGTATTGCCAGATGCACCCTAGAATAATTTCTAAGTTACGTCAATTAATCTTTAACAATTTAGGTGTGAAATCTTTTTAGACCAATTATATGCATGAAGAAATAAATATTTGGGCACTACGATTGTTTTAGTGCCAACTGAATATTCCCTGTAATAATAATGTCAAATTCTGTTGTCTTACCTGTTATAGACGTTGTACTGTGTAATTGAAATGACTAGCTTAAGTAATGTTCAGTTATTACAATATTGTCAAATATATTATTATATGTTTATATTATTACTAGGGGGTATCCCGCGGGCTCCGCCGGCCCACCCCCCCACTCCCGCCCCTCCCTCCTTTCCCCCTCCTACGCACACCAATACACTCTTGCTCTTTTCATCCGGCTTTGATACAACTACTAGGTACTATCCATCATAATCCAACCTCTTCTAATCTATTCTGTGTGTACCTTCTTCTTAACTATAATTCTACAAAAACCATCGTGAGGTTAACGATAAATTTTTATACGATCAATGACAAATGGTTGAAAATAATAAAAATAAGAAAATACTGAAATAGCAGCTTTTGTTCTTCTATATTTTATTTGCAGAAAATGAAGCCATGCAAAAATAATGATGGAAAAAAAATATTCTATGATTTTTACATCGACATCGACATTTTTACATTTACATCGACACTGACAACGAGATTTCGTACTGAGTTTCTTAAAGTTCATTTTATTAAATCGGTTTAAATTATTAATGTTTGAAAATGTATATTATAACCTAAACTGTTTTTTGTATAAAAATATCAAATGTTTTCAACCTACATTGTTTTTAAAAATTGTTAAAAATCTATATTTTCTATGCTGTTATGTTCGCTGTACTAAAGAACAATTTTCTGGTTCTGGTCCTGCCATAATAGCGCTAGTATTTTACGAAATGTTGTGTCAAAAAGTGAGGAAATAGACCTTTAATCATGTACTTTCATCAATTTGTTTCCTCTTTTCTTTTTTAATAAACTTATTATAAAAACCATCTACCAACTTTACTATTTAATGTAAAAATTATTCCTTTAAAAAAAGGTTATTATTCCCTTAAAAAAAATTCGATCTATTTTTCATAATAAATATTACATATCTTGTGACTAATTCAAAATAAAAAAGGTTTTATTAATAAAACATCAACAAAATTTATAAATATATGTATTATGTAACTTAATTAAAATAAAAAAATAAAATCCCCTAAATGCATTCTATACTTAACTACTTTATCGATAATTCTAAGTATCCAAAAACAAAATTTTATATAAGTTTTATTTATATATGAATTATTTATTTATATGAATTCATTCATGAATAATAAAATAAAAAAGCACAATAATTTTAAAGTTATTTAAAGAAAATAATGAATTTATGAATAAAAAAAAAACAATTTTAATGTTATTTAAAATAAAAATTTAAAAACTGCATTATCGTAAAACGAAATGTATGTATGAATATGAATAAAATAAGAGTGTGTAAAAAACAATAATTTTAATGTTATTTAAAAAAAAAAATAAAAAAAAATTCGCGATATTCAGGTTTCGAACTTTCAATCTATAGATCATCAGTCGAGCGCGCTACCGATATACCAAATTAAACTATATTTGGTCTTTAGACTAAAGGATAGATAAGATATCCGTTACGCTTGTATAGAAGGATAGACTTACGGCTATTATATTATAGATAGATAGATACGTAATGTGTAGAATGTCATCATTAGTAATTTGGATTTACATTAAAATAGATGAAATCAATCAAAAGAAATAATAAAAGGTGTTTTAGTTAAATTCGCTTGCTACTCAATTGTGTTGTGAATGGTGTTGTTAGTAATAAAACCGTACAACTGTATTGTGCACACTATCTAGTCAAAAATGTAATAATATCTTCTAAAACCAAATATGCAAACACAACAACTGAAGAAAGAACTGCGAAGACTCGGTTGGCACAACGAGCTTGTAGTGATCGATTTTGTTTAGTGTGGTTTATCAATATCTCTAGTTTTTTACTCATCTCTGACAACAGCTAAAATGGCTTGAGGTGTTTAACTTATTATACGGAATGGTTAAACCATTGATAGACTATCATTGAAAAGATGTTGCTCTTTGTGACAAACTGCCATATGTAAGACGATTTTTTGAAAATTTGTTTTTGTATAAAAATTTTGAAGCGATGTAAGGTTAATTTAAAACCAATATATGGGCCTTTTTTCAAATTAGATTAAAATAAAAATATTTAGCATAAAAATTTTATTTTTATTCTTAAAAAAAATTTATACGTTTTATTATAAAACAAATTCCTTGATTTCGCGATACATTTTTTCTGTGTGCATTTGTGTGCAACTGTATACAACACTGTATTATTCTTACACTTTAGCTTAAAATTTCAGTTATGAATCAAAAGCTACCCCTTTTACATTCTAGTTTTTACCGTAGAAGTGGGCACCGTAGAAATGAAGGACAACATTGCCAATGCTGATGCTAAATGTATATACTCAAACCCTTCACCCTTTTATTGTGACATTTATGCTCCATGTAGAAGCCCTGCCGAGCCAACCAGCTTTAGAAATTCGAACCACAGTCATATGCAACAGATGTATAATTAACATGTCATCCGAACATTTTTTTAATTTTTGCAGACTGCAAGTTGGTCTTTAAAACATGTCCAAAGCAAACAATCCTAATTCCTAATTCCTAACAAGATCTTCTGATACGTTATAAATTTTTCCTAGACTAATATTTTTGGTAGCGGACCAATGAAGATAGCTGCGTCGTATTTTTAAGATGTATATTGAAAATGTATGTTTTTTTTTTGTTTTTCGTAGGAAGATGAAACGTTTCCGAAAATCCACCTGGAACCCGACTTTCCAGGCGAACGCGAGTCCCTGCCGGGGAATAACATCTCCCTTGCTCTTGTGGTCCTGTTGTATTCCTGCGGTACCACCAATTAAGGCATTCCTTCACAGGGCAGGGGTTGAGTGTAGTACTCTCTCGATTATTATGTGTTGTCGTGGTTTTTCTGTGTAGGGTTGAGCATGGCTGCTCGTCGTTCGTCTTGTCTCAGTCGTTTTGCCATACTTGTGATGATCTCATTCGCTTTGTCCCAGTTGTCTTTTGAGCTCAGCATAAATTGCATCAGGCTATGCGGAGTGGTTGACTCTCCCATATGATGATCAATAAGTCTTCGTGCGTTTGCAAACCTTTCGCATTCGATTAGCACGTGCTCAACGTTCTCGGCCTTACCCTCACAGTAGAGGCAGTTTGGATCCGTTACGTGCTTATACTTGTATAAGTACTCACGGAAACATCCATGGCCTGAGATCTTCTGCGTCAAATGATGATTGATATCACCATGTTTTTTTGATGTCCATGCTTTTATGTCAGGGATCATCACAAAGGTCAATCGTCCGTTGGTTGAAGCTTCCTATTTTGCTTGCCATTCTATATGACTGTCCATGTTGAAGTCTTCGCGTGTTCGTCGGTCCCTATCATTTCGCGTTGCTATACGCAGAGCCGATACCTCTTTTGCTGCAATATCGATCGGCATCCTACTCGCAATAACATTTACAGCCTCGTCAGACGCCGTGCAAAAAGCACAGCAAATGCGCAACGATGTCAGTCTGTAGGCCGTTTTGATAGGTCTAACATAAGATGGCGTTCAAACCGCTGAGGCCCATATGGGTGCCGCATACATCAAAATGTATGTGTGTGATTGTATTTGTAAATGATGCGTGCGTTTTTACGCCTCTTTTTAATGAAAAAATTGAAATGAAAAAAAGTCAGATATAAAAAAATTAGATATTTGACTTGCATATAAAAATTAATACCAATTTTTCATAATTTTCTAAATATTTAAAAAAAACTAACTTAAATGTCAGTAAACCGATCTGAAACAAGGCAAATATTAAAACAATATTATAATTTTTTAAAATCACTAAAATTTATTATTTAAAGTATCCGTTTATTGTTTGTGTTTGTTTTCATTTGCTTCAGAAAATAATTTATTTCGCACATAATTTTGGATGAAAATAAGAAAAATACATTAATTTAATATTGCAAAAGCTAAATATCTCATAAAAATTTAAATGAAACTAGCACTTTTATGAAATGTAAAAATAGTTTTTCGTTCTTCTATTCTTTCATTCATTGTTCATTACATTGTTATTATCATTAAATGAATTTCGTTTGGCTTCGTTTTTCATTATTCTTAAAACATGCGTCTGAAACGTGTGTGCATGTATGTGCTAAATGCTAATGCGTTTACGACATGCGCAAGGTATAGTTCGCATTATGTACATGACATATGTTTTGCACAACTTTGTGTACGAAGATTTTATATCATTCACAATTAAGGCATTTTTCATGCATTTTATTCAAAATTGTTTTACAGATATTATATCGATTTCAAAGTTGTATCTGATCTTATACTCTCTACGGTCTGTCTTTAGTGGACCAAAAATGCAGCGTATAAAGGTCATAATTTATGGCGCATACATCACCAATGGTCTAATTAAAGTTTTGTATTACTTGAGGTTAATGGTTAGTTAACGTACATACAATGTTTCAAAAACATACAGTGTTGTTTGATCCAAGCATTAATCCTAAATATTTAGAGGATTCAACACCTTCAATTTGTTCACAGTCCTTTACATTAAATTTTTTTCCCAGTCTCCCTTTAAACATTTATCGGTTGGGTTTTTTTAATTTTTTATATTCATTAACAAATTAAGATTTAACTTTCGATGCATTACTTCTAAAAATGATCTAAAAACTTGACAAATATGGAGAGTCACAGTTATAGGGGAGTAACCATTGTTTTTCAATAAGTTATATGCGTAAAGAAAAAATAAAAAATTTAAAAAACACACTTTTTGAAAAACGAACTAAATAGTATAAAATAAATTTTGTATTAACACCAGCGTTATGTCTTTTATAATTATATTTCGTTTGAAATTGTAAGAAGAAAAAATATTTAAATGGTATTTAACGCATCTTAGCATAGATGCAAATATTAAACTTTTGACTAGTTTAAAATGCTAATTTTTGATTGACAAACAGTTTTCCGTTCCCATTTGTTACATAAAATAAAAGTGGGTGACGCATACAGATTTCAGACATATAGAAAAGGAACAAATGTATTCTATATTAATCTCTAACAAGAGAGACTACCAACGTTTATTCCCTTTCCTTTCTGAATGCGCCACCCACTTTTATTTTATGTAACAAATGGGAACGTAAAACTGTTTGTCAATCGAAAATTAGCATTTTAAATTAGTCGAAAATTTAATATTTGCATCTATGCTAAGATATGTTAAATACCATTTAAATATTTTTTCTTCTTACAATTTCAAAGGAAATATAATTATAAAAGACATAACGCTGGTGTTAATGCAAAATTTATTTTCTACTATTTAGTTCGTTTTTCAAAAAGTGTGTTTTTTAAATTTTTTTATTTTAGAGTTTTTAGTTATATAATTTTACCTACAAATAAGTTAACTACATTATTTCACAGAAAATACCCCATAAGTAAAACTAGCAATTAAATCACTTACCGAAAATTTAATATTCTTTGAAATTTAAAGTAATTTTAATAAGGTTAATTGCACTATAACAATTGTAATTATATTATTTAAACATCCAGTGTAAAATTTTAGTACGTTTCTTTGCTCATTGTATTAATTTTAAGTTGTACATAAATTATTTAACATGAGATTTCGCAAATGTCAAGTTTTTTTCGGAAAAAAGGTTTGAATTATAGAGCTTTTTCCTTAAAATTCGAATTGATATATTACTGTATGTAATTGACAGATTACATACAGCAATGATAATTAGAAATCATTATTTATGTTTTAAAATGTATTGAAAAAATAATAATTATGCAACTATAGTAAAAAAAAAATAACGAGAACACAAAACAATCTGGATTTAGAAGAAATAACAATTATTTAAAATTTTCGAAATACAAATCACTCATTATTTACAATTTAAGGCCATTTTTTCATATAAAAATGACAAAAATGTGTAATTTGTCCTCTATTATAATGAGATACTCAGTATGAGCAAAATTTCAGCGCAGTAAATGGGTCATTCAGATCTTATGGATTTGCATATTTTCATACATAATAACTGATTTTTAATTATCATTGCTGTATGTAATCTGTCAAATACACCAAAATAACGATTTGAACTTTAAGAAAAAAGGTCTATAAGCTTTGGAATTAGAACGAAATGTCATATTTTGATTTTTTTTTGTGTTCATTATTTATAATGTAAGGCCTTTCATCCATATAAAATGACACAAACATGTATGATGTCTATGATTATAATGATATACACAGTATTACCAAAATTCCTTCGCTCAAAATGAGTCAACCAGAGGATGAAGATTTCAGTGCAATTCTTTAAGGTCTTTCAGGATGAAGAAAAATTTGAATTTTTTTTCTTCAGATTTATAAAGTTTTTTGCTTTAAAAGTTTTAGAAATACGTACTGACTGCTTCAACAAACTTGTCTTTTCAATTTGGGATCAATCACATAATGGAAAGTTACTGAAAAATGAATCACAAAATTCCACCCATCAAAGCTCTCAAGAGTCAAGTTAAATAAAAGTGTGTAAAAAAAGATTCACATGACTTCCATCGTAAAACAGAATTATTTATCCTAAAAATAAATATGAAATTTATTCCAGCTTATCAATCAGATTTCAGAACAAAGAATAAAAACATGGAAACAAAGTTATTTTACAAATCATTGGTGTCTGAATTTTCTACTCAATTTACGATTTGATAAATGGTCAATGATTTCAATCGTCACCGAAAAATTCTATGAAATTCATGAATAAAACAAAACTCATAAACTTAAAATTCGTCCAAGAGGTAACCTCAAAAATGGATAACAAAACAAATTTCATTTCAATTGTTATTCAAATTTGTAGGATGTGGAAAACCGAATATCATATAACATTCAACTGAATTTCTTTCCATACTTGCTATAAACCACATATTTAATTAGAGTATATTCAACCTTCGACATAATCCAATAAAAAAAATTAATATTTACTTATTTAAATAGATTTTTAAGTTACAATAAACCATAATCTCTATTACATTATATATGCAATTCATTTGTATTCATTAACAATAAAAAAATATATTAAATTCTGTCCCCTAAATTAGTTTGTTCAACCAATGCAAAAAAAAATTTTAATTTTAAAATTGAATTAAATTGAATCAAACAAATGGATTTTCACAATAAATTTTCTTTCGACTAATATAAATTATGTTTGTGGTCTGGAAATATTAATATTATTGGTTTTGTAAAATTGATTTCAGTTTTTCTTTAAGAAAAATTTTATTGTTTATGATCGACCGATTGATTGAGTATCATTCAGAACTATAGTAATTGAATAGAGTGTAATTGAAGATCATTTGGTCTAATTAAACTGCCTGAAAGAAATTACAAGAACCAGATGGAATATGTAGGGAATAAAATTGGAAAATTTTAATATTAACTTTGTATAAAAAATATTTGTATGAGAGTGAGCGTGGGTTTTTGTTTGATTCTAGTCTAGATGTAAATGTTTAGTATTTAAAAAAGCAATTGTTCAAACAATGCAATTGTTCAACCTGAACAACTGAAGTTCAACTGAAATTACCACAAAGAAAACAAAGTAGAAATAATGTGATATTTATAAATATAGTTATGTTATCTTATGTTTACCGTTTTTCTAAAGATTTATGTCAAAAATTTGACAATTCATAATGATTTATATTGAGCAAATATTTATTTTTAAATAATTTGTTTTAATTCTGTTTTGTAAATTATTTATAAAATATTCTGCATGAACTTGATAATATGATATACATTGTGGTGTGATAAACATTGTGTTACAAAATAAAATAATCGAATCAAAATATTTTTTTTCATGGTCCTTCGAGCCGGATATCAGTGGAAAATATTAAAATTAATGAAGTGACTTGTGATATATTTGTAATACAATATTGCGAAGTTACTGTGATATAAATATTGTAAATATTTGTGATTTTTCTGCATTCTACAAGAACATTAGATCGATTTCTGACGTTTTTGACTTAATTTTGACTTTGTTTTGAAATACATTTTTACAGTAACTACTCTAGAAAGAGGCAGCGGATCTACAACACGACGGTGCAGAAATCAGAATGGTTTCATCATTTGTTTAATTTATATCAAAGTTTTATAAAATAATTTGGTGAATGGATACAACAGTCTGATACAACAGTCTTTACAACGTTCCAAAATTACTTATTTGGGACGGTTAAATAGTGACTTTGATCTAATGTGGATCCACGAAACATGAAATTTGCAATTAAAACCTTTACACAATATTGTTTAAAATATAATATTGCATTCTATGTAAGCATAAATATTTGAGAGATATGTAACCACACTAATCATTAAAACAGACTTAAACTTGTTCTTATAAATTTTAAAAGAAATAGACGTTTTCATAAAGTCTTTTAGTATCCGTATCTTTACATTACTTCTCATCACTTCAAAAATCACACAATATCTAAAAAAGCTCCCCCAAGACCCGATAAAAAAATGAAACTAAATCGAATGTTTTCGTTTCCAGTGAAAACATTAAGAACTTTCAAGAAATGTTTCTTTTTCTTCGATTAAATAAATTTTTCAAAACGAAATACTAAGATTTGAAAATTTATTTATTTTCTTTTCTCTTACGAAAATAGCAACGAAAATTTATTAGATATTTTAGCATTATTACATTTCTTTTTTGTGTTTTTCTTAAACAAATTTCGTTGGTATTTTTTATGGTTACATTAGATTTTTTTTTTCGTCTTTTGTTTGAGTGGATTTGAAGAAAATTCTACAATGGTTTTGTTAAACTAATACAATCATCCATCAAAATGAATTATGAACCTGAATATATTTTTGTTGGTAATTTATTGAATCGTCTGGATTTACACAAAACACAATTGAAGGGAGCTTAAGAGAGTGGTTTTGTATATTTCTTTCAAACAACATTAAGGATTAATCGTCTAGGACAGTAATACGTACTTGATCAATATTTTTTATGTTCAGATGACGTCTTTTTGCAACTCATTTTAATTTTTATGTGTTCTATATATATAGATATTACAAGCATAATAATCCAAGTTGACTTTAGTTAATAAAATATGGCTGAAATCTCACAGCTCTGATATATCAAGACTTCGGTCTGAATTAAGTACTTTGGTATAGTTTTCGGCAAAAAACTTTTATGAGGACATAGCTTTTAGTTTTGGGCAGCGATGTATATCAAACATAACTCTTTGTTAAAGTACAAGAATTTTTTATCTCTGTTTAGAAATTTTTTACAAAACTAACACGAAACATCACTTTGCCGGAAAATTATAACAGATCTTAAATTAACATAATTTAGTGAAAATATGATACAATCAGCAAACTACTCAAAAACCTCTCCATTTAGCGTTTCGAGAAAGTATTTCAAAATCATAAATGCATATTTCTTTCAAAATTCCAAAAATATTGTAAAAATTAAATAAAATCAAACTCTTTTAAAACTCTAAAAATATTCCAAAAATTATTGCAAAATCAAAGATCAAAATTTTTTTCAAAAATTCTAAAAATATTGCAAAACTTAAAACAAAATCAAAAATTGAAATTTTTTTCAAAATTCCAAAAAAATTAGAATAAAATCAAATATTTAAACTTTTTCTAAATTCCAATAATATTCCAAAAATTGAAACTTTTTCCAAAATTCTTAAAAATATTGCAAAAATTATTACGAAATCAAAAATTCAAATTTTTTTCAAAATTCCAAAAATTAGAATAAAATCAAAAATTAAAAATTTTTCAAAATTCTAAAAATATTCCAAAAATTTTTACAAAATCAAAAATTGAAACTTTTTTCAACATTCTAAAAATATAAATAAAATTCAAAAATTCTATTTTTTTACAAAATTCTAAAAATATTCCATAATTATAACAAAATCAAAAATTAAAACTATTTCCGAAATTCCAAAAATATTGCAAAAATTATTACAAAATCAAAATACAAACTTTTTTCAGAATTCCAAAAATATATAAAAAACTACAAATTCAAAAATTTCCATGTTCAATTTCATTTTCAATTACAGTTACGTCATAAAAACAGCCACATTTTTTTTCCAAAAAATTGGCTAAAAAAATAAATGAAATCATTTTTGACACACAATTGACATTATTTTTTTGACAAACTTATAATGCCATAATTCTCAATAATAATAATAAAATTTCATTTCCAACAAATAATTAATTTTATTTCTTGCCCAAAAATCGGGTTAAAAATAAATAAAAATCTTTCTTTTGACACACTTGACCATCCAGATTTCTTAACATTCTTTGTTCCTACTCATTATCACTTAAAATGAACGTTTTTTAAGCAAAAAATATGCATATTTTCTTGTTTTGACACACTAGATGATTTTTTATACACTTCTGGTACAGTTATCGAACACATCGTCTTTTTGGCTCTTATCATTGAGTGTACCTATTTTTAGAATTCAAAATTTTCCAAATCCCTTTAGCCATTTTCTAGATTTCGTCGGTTGTGACGGCCAGCCGGACGGACGGACGGCCTGCAGACAGACATACATTTTTTTTTGCTTTTTTAGAATCAGTAGGTTCTAAAACGTCGAGAGATGCCAAAAAAGTGGGGGTAAGAATTTCACTTTTAGCTCATAAATGTAATAACTTTTTACATTTTTCTCCAATTTGTTTTTATTATTTGTATTAAAAATAATTGTTTTTTGTAAGTTTTTTTTTTTTTTTAATAAAATGTGTTGTGTAGTAGGAATTACAATATGTGTCACAATAACACATAAAAACCTTTTAAGACCAAGGTCCCACAACAACATACGTTCAAAGGTGTTGATGGACGTAAATCTTTCTTTTTTTGTATTTTTATATTTTTTGATAAGGAATGGATAACTAAAAAAAAAATCCTATCACTGACAAAATATGACATAGGCCAATATTTTATGATAGAATAGAGAAAATAAAAGTAAATTAAAAAGTAAATAGCAAATTTTTACAAAAATTTGCTGAAACAAAACAAAAATGTAGTTGCCAATAATCCAGCCGGTTGCATATTCCTTGATCCTGTGACGCACTCTCTTTCTTAAAGATTAAAGCCCACACATAATTATATGAAAGCTAACTTCTTCAAGAAATAGCGTCTCATCATCAATGATTATTTAACAGCTAAGATTGAGGGTGCTACCATTGACTGAATACAGTTCATCCGCCACCACCCCTAAGATGTCACCTTGGCTAGTGATATCTCACTGCTATTGCCAGTGGTATGTGATATCTCACGTCAACTCGTATGTCAATAGCAGGGACTGGAGTACGCGGGGTTGTCACACCCGTAGATCAAAAATAAAAATAAAAATGTCAAAATTATAAAAACTGATCCCTCCATGCGGGAAATTGTGTTGTTGCGGGAAGTTGTGCAAAAATGTATATATTGTACTTCGATAAAATGACAAATTTATTGTTATTTATTACTAAATTAGTGTTGCAGTCAAACCAATAAGAAGGGTATATGTGATTAGTAATTTTTACATGGTCCTTCGAGCCGGATCTTTTAGACCAGCAAGCATATTATACATATCAATTTAAACAAGAATTCTATTCTTCTTTCAAACCAAGTTGCACCATAGTTGATCGTTTGATTTGCTGAAGTATTGATAAGTAACACAAAAACTAAAAATATGGAGGGGCTGAAATCTCAAGCTTTGAGATATTAAGACTTGTCTGGGGTAAGGATTTTGATATAGTTTTCGGCAAAAACTTTTATGAAGAAATGGTTTTTAGTTTTGGGCAGCGATGTACATCAAACATAACTTTTTGTTAAAGAACATGTATTTTTTATCTTTCTTTAGATATGTATTACAAAACAAACACGAAACATCAATACGTTGTAGGAAAATTATAACAGATCAAATATTAACAAATTTAGTGAAATGATTATACAATCAGCAAACTACTCAAAAACCTCTCCATTTAGCGTTTCGAGAAAATATTTCAAAATCACAAATTCATATTTCTTTCAAAATTCCAAAAATATTGTAAAAATTAAATAAAATAAAAGATTCAAACTTTTTTCAAACAAAATTCTAAACATATAAAACTTTTTTCAAAAATTCTAAAAATATTGCAAACATTATAACAAAATCAAAAATTGTAACTTTTTTCAAAATTATAAAATTTATGATAAAATCAAAAATTTAAAATTTTTCAAAAGTCCAAAAATATTCTACAAATTCTTACAAAATCAAAAATTGAAACTTTATCAAAATTCTGAAAAATATGTACATATATGTAAATTCAAAATTCTAAAAATATTCCAAAAATTAGAATAAAATCAAAAATTTGAACTTTCTAAATTCTAAAAATATTCCAAAAATTCTTAAAAATTTAAAAATTCAAACTTTTTCCAATTTAAAATTTTTCAAAATTCTAAATATATTCCAAAAATTCTTACAAAATCAAAAATCGAAACTTTTTGAAAATTGTAAAAATATTTCAAAACCTATAACAAATTCAAAAATGTCCATTTCCAATTTCATTTTCAATTACATTTTCAGCAAACTACTCAACAACCTTCCATTTAGCGATTCGAGAAAATATCACAAAATCACAAATTCATATTTCTTTCAAAATTCCAAAAATATTGTAAATATTATAATAAAATCAAATATTTTTCAAAATTCTAAAAATATTCCAAAAATTCTTACAAAATCAGAAATTGAAACTTTTTTCAAAATTTCAAAAATTATAACAAAATCAAAAATTTAAAATTTTTCAAAATCCTAAAAATATTCCTAAATTTCTTACGAAATCTAAAATTTAAAATTTTTCAAAATTCTTAAAATATTGCAAAAATTATTTCAAAATCAAAAATATAAACTTTTTTCAAAAATATTTCAAAAACTATTACAAATTCAAAAATTTCCATGTCCAATTTCATTTTCAATTATATTTACGTCATAAAAACAGCTACATTTTTTCCCACAAAATTGGCTAAAAAATAAATGAAATAATTATTTGACACACGTGACATTATTTTTTTGACAAACTTATCAAACATATCTCTAAAATAATAATAAATTTTCATGTCATACAAATTATTAATTTAATTTTTTTCCTAAAAAATGGGTAAAAAAATTAATAAAAATCTTTCTCTTGACACACTTGACAACATTTTTTTGACAAACTTATAATGTAATAATCTAGATTTTGCCCACACATATCAATCCCGACCACCATGATTTCACCAAATTCAATATGTTCCTACTCGTAATCACTTAAAATGAAAGTTTTTTATGCAAAAAATATGCACATTTCCTTGTTTTGACACACTTGACGATTTTTTGACACACTTCTGGTACAGTTATCGAACACATCGTTCTTTCGGCTCTTTTCATTAAGTAAATTTATTTTTAGAAAAAATTTTTTTTCAAATCCGCCCAGCGGTTTTCTAGATTTCGTAGGTTGTGTTTCGGCTGGCCGGCCGGCGGACAGACATACATTTTTTTTTTTGCTTCTTTAGAATCAGTAGGTCCTAAAACGTCGAAAAATGCCCAAAAAAGTGGGGGTAAGAATGTCACTTTTAGCTCATGAATGTAATACTTAGGCCTTTCAGACCGAAGTAATTTATAATATATGATAATAATTAAATAATTAAGTCTGTAGCTGATGTATAAAATTTATTTAAAAATTATAATTGTCATCCATTTCATTTTTAAACCTGTTGAGGTTACAGTTTATGGTTATTAAACAACAGTGTAGTTTTTAACTTTTTTATATTATGAACGGATTAAAAAGAAAACGTGCAGTCTGTTAAGGTTAAATCACTTCTCTTCGATATTGCGTTAACACCAGTTCTGTCACAGCAAAGCTAATCGATTTATTGTGTAGATTAAATCAAATTGAAAACTACAACGTAGAGTTTGCAGCTAAGGGGGAGTTAATATTTGAATCGAATGACAAGAAAGATTCAACCACATACACCAACTAACACCACATACACATCTTGTCAAATGAGACTTTAAATTATTCACACACTACTATGTCCGCTGCTACTGGAAACATGTCTCAAATATAAATTGGAATATTTATCGGCATTTTCGCTAATTATTTAATGATTTAATTACTAAAGCAGTTCATCATAATACTGCTCTGTCAGCTGCACAGAGTTTTCAACATTTAATTAATGCATTTATGGCAGAAGCTTTTCGTGCAATAAAAATAACTGCTTTTCCTAAATCTGACACAAACTATGCAGGAAGCATATAAAATGTTGAAGGAAAAATATGATCATAAATTATATATAATTAATCCTTCTATTAGTCAATTAATAAATCAGCCGTCCGTTCGAGAAGCCAATGGATCTAATTTTGATCGTTTTGTGACCACTTATGATGAGGTTACACGAGGTTCCAACGCATTAGGCCCTTATGCAGAGTCGTGTGACTACTGGATCAAACATATAGCTTTAAATAATTAAGATTTGGAGACAAAAAAAAATTAGTTAATACAGAACCACAACTAACAACTATGGCAGAGTTTACATCAATCTTAAAAATTCATCGAGCTTGTTTGACAACATTTAATTTTAAGCCATCTAATAAACATGCTAAATCGGTTAATGTATTTTCACAGGTGGTCTGTGATGTTTGTAAAGAAGCAGCACATTCTATATTCGAATGAATCATATTTAATGGTATGGCGGTTGAGGAATGGCGTCTATTTGTAAAAAAAACTAAACGTGAATTTCAATTATAGAGCCAAAAGTCACCAACTTCTCAACTGTTAAGTAAGATCAAAATCCCTTCAATGTAATCGTCATCTCAATTTAGTAGACATCAACGAGTCAATTGTCGACAATGATAATACCAATAGTAGCAGTCACAAATAAAAACAATACCAACATACCAGATCAATTATATTCTTCTGCACTCTTTGCTTTGCATCAAAGTTCAAATTTTACCGAATTTATACCAACGCTTGTAAGTTTTTACTAACATTCAAGACAAGATCAAATCAAAACAAGTTTTTACTAACATTCAAGACAAGATCAATCAACATAAATTCAAGGTTATTTTGAACACTGCAACACAAGTTTCCTTTATTACAGAATTAGCTGCTTAAAGGTTGCAACTGAACAGAAAACATGCATGTTGCATCTGTACTTTGATTCTGTATGTAGAGTTCCAGGTTCAAACCCAGCAGCATGTATCAGCTAGAAGCAGTTATAATTGCAAAGATCACTTGACACCTACCAACCATAGAAATTATCAACTCTAAGTCGCAACAAATACACAGATCCAAATTTTTTCAACCCAGGAATCATTGACGTGCTGAAATCTAATCATATAAATTAGGGTCGATATGGTTTAGCGCAATTGTCAATATTCTGTAGGATTATTGGTGGCAGTATCCAAAAGAGCCAAATAGAGGAACCAGCAGAAGCTAGTTTTCTTTCTACAGATTCACAGTACTAGATTTATAAAAAATCACACGAACTTAAAGGTTTTAGGTTTAGAATGGGATCCTATGTTATGTCCTATGTTATATGTTCAGTTTTTGTTTAAATTAGATTTCAGCCAGTAATCACCGAAAGAGGATCTTTGAAGCACAAAAAATATCATTAAAATTCCAAGATATATTCATACAAAATTAATGCCTTTTCCATTACATGGCTTTTATTACGCTTCAGAAAAGCCTTTCACTGCAGAAATATATAAACGGGTTTTTGTAAATGGCGAACGGCGCACAAATCTCGTTATAAGCAAAACTAAAGTATCGCTTATACAAAAAATTTCAATTGTTACCTTAGAATTTTCTACAGCAGTAATTCTTATTAAGCTTGAGAAGCTACTGATGACCATTGGAAATACCAGTATTTAATTTTTTCAATTAAAAAACTATAGAACAAACCACGTGTTAGTAACAGAATCAATTCCAATGTTATTAATCTAGAGGTTCTCATCTTATTCAAAATGTCTGAGTATTATGGCCTTTATTAAGGGTTTTTTTGACAATATAAGAAAAGAAAAAAAAAATCGGCTGTTACAGTCTTATGTCACTGTTGACGAACTAGATGCGATTCAAATGCTTTTCATCAAAGATGTTCAATACCAAGAATTTGCAGGGAAAATTCAGGCATCAATGCCTGAGAATGAAACAATAAAACGAACAAGCGCATTTAAAACATTGTGTCCATATTTAGATGGCAATGGCATCCTACGGTTAAGTAAACGATTACACAACTCAAAATTCCATACGCCGCTAAACATCCAGTTTTTCTTCCTTACAACCATAAGATTACCAAAAAACCATTGAAAAAGAACATCGTCGTCATCTTTATGCGGGCCATCGCTTTTGCTGAGCATTTTGAGACAACCGTGGTAGATCCTTAGAGTCAAACATATAATATTAAACAACTACTAGTTACGTGCAGTGCTTCAGATATAAACAGACATTTTTTGATAAAAAAAACGCAGGTTCTGTATTGCTAAGCGAAGCTAAAGAACGTGGTGAAAAAATTTTTAAGGCTTACATTTGTCAGTTCGTCGTCATGAGGACAAAAGCTGTACAAACTAAAATAGCTTCTGATACCTCAACCGAAGCATTATTAACGGCTCTATAAAGAGGCTTGTGCTCCAGTGTTTATAGTCACAAGAGCTCTAATTATGATGGAGTTCACAACGAAATGATTCAACTTTGTTTTTCTCTCTCTTAAAAGATCATATAACTTGGCACTTTGTTCCATCAGTTATCCCATATTTAAAACTAATCCTCCCAACTACCCCAATTCAACTGATACTAAAATAAATATCGCGTTCATCCAAAGCTACAGCAATGTGGAATATAAGGGATAAATAGTATCCACACAACAAGGACGATTGATGTACTGTCTCATTTTTTTTAAAAATAATTTTTTTTCGACAAGATTTTGAATTTAATTGATGGACATTCACGCCAAAGATTTCAATTTTTGAGTCTATTAAATAAGGCATCTGCCCTCTTAGTGGAAAAATGAACAATTATAGGAACACGGGCAACTTTTAAAGCTAATTAAAATATTTGTACCTAAAAGAATTTAAAATGACTATAGAAACTTACATGTTTTTGGCCCGGTTGTTATTCCTTTAAAAATTAGTGTGTTGATAAGATATGCGTTAAAATGTCTCATCGCAATAAAAAAAGCTGAGTTTTATAGCTCTGGTTATATAAATAGAATCACATTTCTTATCAGGTTAATCTGAAGTTTAATGGTTATTTCTTCGAAAATAAATGTTCTTCTCGATTGATTTTTTTTCCTATTTTTAAGTTTCAATAAGCAGAAAACATAAGAAAACTTTTCTGAACTGAAAGTATTTTCTTTTATTTTTCTACATGAACCAAATCTTATCTTGTGTTAATCAGAGTTTAACCATCGTTTTTGTATTAGATTGACCTTTACTGCACTGTAGACTAATTCAAAGTCACTGATCTTAAATTAGTTTTGGTTTTTATGATATAGAAGGGAAGTTGTATGGAAAATTAGAAAATTGAAAAATTTTATACTTGGGGTAATATTTAATCGAATATCAACTTTATTAGAGCGATGTTTGAATTTTATTTTTTGAAAAGTTATTTCTGTTTAAGAGCTGAATATAAAAGAACACGCAGTGTTGCGATTTTATAACAAAGAAAAACTAAAACTACCTAGAATTGTTGCGTTATGTGCACTTGTTTTTATAAGTTAGGCATCTTTAGCACTCTAAATATGGATAATTCATTATTCAGACTCTTTGAATATTCGAAGATACCATGTCAACTAGAAAACAAGGAGATGGCGAAAATGGAAAGAACGAGGATTTGGGAATAACTATATTGTTTTAAATGAAAATTTTTTGCCTTAGTTTTATTTTAATTTAAACCAATTTCACCAATAGCTTTTGAATCATACTAATAACAAATAGTTATACATCAGGCCTACTGCTATATTAAAAATGATCAAATAATTTTTGAAATACTTAACTGATATCACAGTAGGCCAACGTATAATTCATAAAAAATATATGAAGAAATGAAAAAAAGGCAAAACATTTTCTAAACGAATTCCCCTCGTTCGTTGATAAATGCTCATAATTTTTTGGAAACTTCCTCAAGCATGTGGTATTGGTAATACCCCTCGGCCTATGGCGTCGTGATATTATCAATATACTTGCTTTCGAAATTTTTGGCAAACAATTATTTTGAATTATCACCGCCCTTGGGAAATTACAATTGAAAATTACTTTTTGTTGACTCAATTAACAATTAACTGAACTAGCAATGCATGTCATTTAGTTAGTGAAATTTAGTTTTTCTTTATTTCAGACCTTCTTTAAACGGATGAACAAATTGAGTTAGAGATTTATTTCATTAAACGTTATTTAATTAAACAAAAAAACTGCAGCTGAAATGCAGGCTAGTATGTATTAGAGTAGTTCTTGTGGTTAAAAACTAAGCAACTTTTACTTTGTTATGATTCTGTCTTATTTTCTTTATTGTTCTTAGATTTGCTTTGTCAAATGAAAAAACGTATGGTCTATTGTCCTAAATTTTAATTAATGCTACCTACAAAATTCATTTTTTAGAAACCCCCAAATACATGATTTATTTTTCTCAGCTCCAGATGTCAGCTACAATTTATTTCAGCAACTAAAAATTTGCAATTACTATAAATTAACTTAAATACAAATCAAGCTAAAGCTTAAGTTAAACTTAAATGTATTTCACTTATAGCATTTAGTTACTATTTAATATTTATATCCAAAAGCTGTTCGTCCATTTTCAATAGCGATGTTCTTAAAAGTAATCAGTAATTTATGTTCAAGCAGTTACTATTCACTTACATCATAAAAACTTAAGAAACTTTTTAAATTCCTTTCACCAATTTTTATTGATCATACCCCGAAAATATTTGTTTTTAAATGCACCACATTATTCCACTTTTCAGATCTGATTAGAAAATAAATCACGTAAAAAAATTTAATAAAAAAAATTTGTGAAGGAAATTGAAAAAGTTAGAAAAAAGGAAAAACATTTTATCCAAAGTTTAATTTCAGGAAAAAAAAGATGAGGGAAATATGAAAATATAAATCCAGCTTTAGACCACAATATCAAACATTATGTTACTTAAAGCTTAAACCTGCTGCTACGTTTATTTGATTATTTTTCAGTGGTCGTAAGCAAATACTATAAAAAAAAACAGAAAAACAAAAAAAAAACGTGATATGCTTTTCTTAAGCTCCACTACCACTAACAACAACATCAACTTCGAAATGAAGAAAATTTATTATTCTGTATTATCGTTCGTGATTTTCCTGTAATTTTATTTCTATTTATTTTATTTTTTTTTGGTTTTTCCTCACTTTCATTGCGTTTTTCTTTGAATTTATAGTATTTCCATGGATTTCAGGTTAGAGTAAAAAAATGTTCACTAAAAACCGTAGCAAAATGTATTCAGAAACAATGGAATAATATAGATAGGAAAAGGAAGAAAACTTTAGCAAATCGATAGATCGCGTGATGAATTTTATTTATTTTATTTAATTATGAGAAAAAAACGAGGACTTTTGCTAGTTAACTCTATTAGTGATTCGTATATAGGATCATATCGTGATTTAGCTAAAGTTTTATATTAATTTCTATCTCATACTATATTTTTATTCATTTGCTCGGTAATTTCCAAAACTGTTATAAATGGGATCTAATTTGTGTTATTGGAAACACATCTTTGTTGTATTAGTTAATGTTATAACGAAAACTAGTCACCACAAAGCTTCCCTTTTTGCTGTTTAAAAATGATCAGTTCAGCAATAAGACTCCAGCTTATGGTTTTGATTGTTCTGAGGCGTTTAAAATTTAAAGATGTAATATCATATGAAAATTTCGTATAACGGAATTTTTACAAAGGTTTATTTGTGCTCGGGTTATTAAAACAACGTTTAGAATAAGAATGTAGGTTTATAATTCAACAGATGATAAATTACTTTAAAGCAACAACGGATTAGTAATTACTTTGCTTTAAACAAGATGGTTATGCTTTTTATATTTAACTGCTTGATTAGGGTCCAATGGTTTCGATGCTTTTTTTATACAATTGTGTAGACTTTTATTTTAATTATAAGTCTGGTTCTTATTTATAACTCACGAAAATCTGTGAAATCAAAACCAGAAAAATAGCAAATACCTAACATAAAAGTTTGTTTAAAAAATTAACAAAAAAATTGGATAGCCGGTAAATTATATTACAAACAGTTACTTATTATTTACGACATAATTTTGGAGTATTTTCTTATTTTTCTGTTAAAAACTTTCTCAAATAAATAACTCACACAGTGTTTTCCACAGAAAGAAAAAAAGAAAGTCGCTAGAAAAAAATTTTATTTTTTGTTTGTTTTAGTATTTTAAAATTTAAAACAAAACTTTTAGAACATATAAAAGAAAATAGAAAATAGATTTAATATTTTCTTTTAATAATAACTTTAGGATTTTTTTGGTATGTTCTGAAGAAAAGCTGAAAAGTATTGATCAATCCAAAAACTTAGTGTGACTTAGACATGGGATTTTCTTCGTTAATCCTCACTTACCTTTATCTTTTGTATAGTATTGTTGTTGAAAAATTAAATAACGTTTGTTCTCAATTGAGCTTTTTATTTAAACGATATCAATCAATCTAACAATTATGAACATTAAAAATATGTCCCCGATCAAATATATTCCGATCAGTGCTGTTCCGTTTTATCAATCCCAGTGTCTTTTTTTACATCTAAAAACACGTTTTTCTTTTCCTCATTCTTCTATTAAAAATATCAATTTAGTACGAAGAATTTTACGGAACTACGAATATAGTAGGGAGATCCTAATAAGAACGGCTACTACGCTCTTTTTTAATCAAGATTTTCTTAATATTTCTATCTTTACGGTATCAATGGAGTTGGAAATAAAAAATATAAGTCACAACAACTACAACTGAGCTTATTTGTTTGAACTGCAGTAAAGATTCTATAGAGTAAAATATGAAGAGGCTGAAATATCAAGGCTCTGCGATATCAAGACTTCGGTCTGGGTTAAGGATTTTGATAAAGTTTTCGGCAAAAAACTTTTATGAGGACATGGTTTTTAGTTTTGGGCAGCGATGTTTATTAAACATAACTTTTTGTTAAGGTACATGTATTTTTCATCTTTGTTTAGATATGTATTAAAAAACTAACACGCCACATCAATACCTTGTCGGAAAATTATAATAGATCCTAAATTAACATAATTTAGTGAAAAGATGATACACTCAGCAAATTACTCAAAAACCTCTCCATTTAGCGTTTCGAGAACATATTACAAACCACAAATTCATATTTCTTTCAAAATTCCAAAAATATTGCAAAAATTAAATAAAACCAAACTTTTTTAAAAATTCTAAAAATATTCCAAAAAATATTATGAAATCAAAAATTAAAACTTTTTTCAAAAATTTTAAAAATATTGTAAAATATAAAATAAAATCAAAAATTGAAACTTTTTTCAAAATTCTAAATTAGAATAAAATCAAATATTTGAACTTTTTCTAAATTCTAATAATATTCCAAAAACTCAAAAATTTAAAATTTTTCCAAAATTCTAAAAATTCTAAACATATTGCAAAAATTATAACAGTATCAAAAATTTAAACTTTTTTCAAAATTTCAAAAAGTATAATAAAATCAAAAATTTAAACTTTTTCAAAATGTTGGAGAACCTGTATATATATTTATTTAAAATAATATGTAGATATTCAAGACAATTGAAGTTATCCGATGTAAGCTACGCAGTAATCATCAAACCAATATAATTTAAGCAGATATTATAAATTGTAGTAGTTCAAAGTTATAATTGTATTTTCAAATCATGTTATGTGCCTAAATGTTTGCATTACTTTGTATACTTGTAATTCTCATTACTAGATAGTGTTAATAATTAATTAAAATATGATAATTGCCAGATCTAATTATAGCACATTAAAATGTATAATTTAAATTTGCAAGAGATGTCTCTATCTCTTTTGATATATCAAAATCATTGTAAATATAAAACTTTTTTTATTAATTCATTCTATTAAAACCAACATTCAAGTGAACAACAATATAAAAATTATTACTGTGTTTCAATTATATTATATTATTTGAATACCTAAAGTAATCTTGAGAATTTCACCTGACTAACATCGGTCGCTAAAATATCATTCTACAATAATCAAGTTCATCTGCTGATTAATTACACCACATTTTCATCTATTTCAACTTGTTTGGATTTACTGTGGATTACTTTTGGAACTTGGATTATCATTACAATATTTTCAACTACAAGAACTTTTTGTGGATCTTCATTAACACAAAATTCTAAAAATATTCCAAAAATTCTTACAAAATCAAAAATTGAAACTTTTTTCAAAATTCTAAAAATATATATATAAAATTCACAATTTCTCTTTTTTTCACAATTCTAAAAATATTGCAAAAATTATAACAAAATAAAAATTAAAACTTTTTCCAAAATTCTAAAAATTTTGCTAAAATTATTACATCAAAAATTCAAACTTTTTTCAAAATTCCAAAAATATTTCACAAACTATAACAAATTCAAATTCATTTCCATGTCCAATTTCATGTTCAAGTACATATACGTCATAAAATCAACTAAATTTTTTTTTCTAAAAAATTGACTAAAGAAATAAATGAAATCATTTTTTAACATTATTTTATTGACAAAACTTTTAATGCCATAATTCTCTATAAGTAATAATAATAAAATTTCATGTCATACAAATAATTAATTTTATTTTTTTCCAAAAATTTGGGTAAAACAATGAATAAAAATCTTTCTTTAGACACACTTGACAACATTTTTTGACAAACTTATAATGCAATAATATAGTTTTTGATCTCACATACCAATCCTTTTTTTTGAACGAACACAGCGTCCTTTCGGACCTGTCCATAGAGTAAACCTATTTTTAGAGACCGAAATGTTTGAAATCCTTCCATACAGACATACATTTTTTTGCTGTTTTAGATTTGGTAGGTATAGTACTTAAACGTACTAAACGTACTAAAACGTCGAGAAATGACAAAAAAGTGGGGGCAAGAATTTCACTTTTGGCTCATGAATGTAATACTTAGGTCTTTCAGACCAAAGTAATTCAATTTGAGTGAATATAAAGTTATGACTGAGCTTGATTTCTAAGAAGCTAAAATTCTTTTATTTTAAGAAAGTTGCTTAGTTGACATTGCAAAATATGTTCTAAAGAAATATCATTAATACAGTTTAGTAAAGGTTAATAGTATATTCTTCAACGATGCCGAAAACAACATATTTCGAAGCGAGAGGACAGTTTTTCGAGTCAAACCGAGGTTGGTAATGGTCGCGAAATTCAAAATATGATTTTCGGCGAGTAGAAGACTGTACTTTTTCTACTCCTTTTTTAAAAATTATTATTAATTATTAAACATTTTCCATTATAATTACATACAATTCAAATTTTAAAACATACAAACATCCAAACAAAATCTTTAAATTTATATTTATATTTCGGCTATTAAAATATAGATGACTCAATATGAATAAATTATCCAATTTCTATGTCATAAACAAAACCGTGTTTAGTTACAAGCCTGATTGTCCCTTCGTACAAAAAAATCGTCAACTTTATACATAAGGGACATTTCACGCCAACTAAGTGTGAAAAAAAAATGTTTGTGTCTCAAACTTTGGGAATAGGTAGTACTTTATGAGAAAACAAGTATTAAATTTTTTGCCTTGATCACAAACTTGTGAATTTTGTAGAGAAATAGGTGTGACTGAACAAAAACGGAAAAACACGATTTTGTTAGAATTTTGACCATAGATTACGATAAAAATATTTTCATAATTTGTTGGAATAGGTTTTACCCTTATTTTAACGATTAACATTTTAAAACCGAGATTTCGAGAAATATGTCACGATTTTTTTTCAATGTTTTTTTTTTAATTTTGTCTTTTAATAATTTCCTTACGAATAATTTTGGCTTTGCGATGGGCATCGACCAGGAACTGCCCCCAAAAAAGACCCAAACGTGAAAAAACGGGGTTTTAGCGTACAAATTTTCTCGTTCTGTAAGATAATTTTGATAACGGTAAATCTTAAGCAAATACTATCACATGTACTTTCGATTTAGAATTTTATGTAGAACACGATGGTATTTTTGAAATTTCAAAATTGGACGATCTTAAAAAGTTGGCTGCCATATTTGATCCGCCGTTTTGTTTTTCAGAAATTTAACTTTAGATTCGTAATCAGCAATCAATCTAAGAATATACTTTGTTTATCGTTTATTATAACACAGAATGAGAAAATATGCTAAAACCACTTTTTTCACCTTTGGGTCTTTTTTTGGGGCAGTTCCTGGTCGATGCCCATCGCAAAACCAAAATTATTCGTAAGGAAATAAAACAAAGAAAAAATTAAAAAAAAAATTGAAAAAAAATCGTGACATATTTCTCGAAATCTCGGTTTTAAAATTTTAACTCTTAAAATAAGGGTGAAAACTACCCCAAAAAATTCGAAATTCTAACAAAATCATGTTGTCCGTTTTTTTTCAGTCGCACTCATTTGCCTACAAAATTCACAAGTTTGTTTTTTCACCTTTGGGTTTTTTTTGGGCAGTTCTTGGTCAATGTCCATCGCAAAACAAAAATTAATCGTAAGAAAATAATTAAAAGAAAAAATAAAAAAAAAATTGAAAAAAAATCGTGAAATCTTTCTCAAAATCTCAGTTTTAAAGTTTAACCCTTAAAATAAGGGTTTCAAAAAATTTTGAAAATATTTTTATCGTAATCTATAGTCCAAATTCTAACAGAGTCATGTTTTTTCGTTTTTTTTTCAGTCGAACCCATTTACCTAGAAAATTCACAAGTTTGTGATCAAAGCAAAAAATCGAATCGAATTTTGTAAGTGCCAATGATGGCCATGGTGTCAGTCCAAAAATCTGAAAAAATTCGATACTTGTTTTCACATAAAGTACTACCTATTCCCAAAATTTGAGACAAATTATTTTTCACACTTAGTTGGCGTGAAATGCCCCATATATACATGTTTTTATTGTATTTACACTACAAAATTCTATATTTTTGTTCTATTTGGTCTATAAAGTCGATAAAATAATTAAATAACACATCTTTAAAGGTTTATTCTTTTTTGCATTTCGCGTCTAGTAGGCTTATAACTTAAGACGGTTTTGTAATAAACAAAATTATATTTTAAAATTTTATTATTATTTCTAAAATAATAAGAATTTTGATTTAGCTTTTGTATGGGGATGACGTAACGTAAATTCCTGATATATTTTAAAACAACGTAAATTATTTTATGTAAATAAAAATTTTTTTTCGTTTTTCTTAAATAAATAAGTGAAATAATTTGTTTTGAAATATCTTAACACCAACTGTTTGTTATCATACTATTCAAAAAGAATATATGAATATTATATAATATATAGTTAACTATTATTATTTTTACATTTTTAATGTAAATTGTCCGTAAACGACCATTTCAGATCAAATCGAGAGGGGGTCTTAGGTGACCATTTCCGATTTGTCTGAAAATGCGTTAATAGAAAAAAAAACTAATTTGACCGAAAAAATTCAATAAATGGTTTTTCATGAGATATCACCATACAAAGTTTAGCGAAAATCGGGAAAAATCAAAAAAGGAGTCAAATTCAAAAACTCACACCTCTTTCATTTTTTATCCGATTTGCGTCAACAGTATATCGTTGGAAAGGTTATTTAGTATACTTTAAGATAAATTATTCAAAATTTATTGTTGCCTAACGCAAGGTGGTCAAAATGTGAGTTTTAATATATTTACACCCTTCGGCTCAAAACCTTACCTTTAATTTTTTTTTAAAGGTCAACAAAATACCTTTTCAACGATATACTGTTCTTGATGGTATCTTGATTTGTTGGGTTTTTATTGAGTTTTTTATGGGATATGCAATGAATTTTCGGTACAAAGTTTTGCCGCATGAGTAAAAAATCGACCATATTCTCTATTCGGTCACAAGAAAAAAACCATATTCTCTATTCGGTCAAAAAAAAAATTAGAGGTAAGGTTTTGAGCCGAAGGGTGAAAATATATTAAACCTCACATTTTGACCACCTTTCGTTAGGCAACAATAAATTTTGAATAATTTATCTTAAAGTATACTAAAAAACCTTTCCAACGATATACTGTTGACGCAAAAAGGATAAAAAATGAAAGAGCTGTGAATTTTTGAATTTGACTCCTTTTTTGATATTTCCTGATTTTCGCGAAACTTTGTATGGTGATATCTCATGAAAAACCACTTATTGAATTTTTTCGGTCAAATTAGTTTTTTTTTCACGAGACGAATCTATTAACGCATTTTCAGACAAATCGGAAATGGTCACCTAAGATTTTTGTTTTTTCCTCTCGATTTTATATGAAATGGTCGTAAATAATTCTAAAATTATTTGACGTTGTCTTCCCAAGAGAGACAAATTAACACTAACAATATTATTTCGTTCAATCAATTGATTCTCTTAACCGCTGTTCTAGGATGGCTTATTCTAGTTAAGAAATTAGAAAATAGATGGCTTTTAAAAAATTACTTTCGTCCCTAGGTACGAAAGTAATTTGTATTAGGGATGGGATATCATTGAAAAAAGAATCGATTCTTTAGAATCGATTATTCAAATTTTAAAAAATCGATTCCCCAAAGGTCGGAAAAATCTTTGATTAATCGATTAATCAAATTTGGAGTATAACATTAAAACACATTGGCAAAAAATTTTGCAAAAATTGAACAATTGAACTAAAATATGAATAAAATCATTGTATCCAAACAACAGCCCTGAGTAAATGCAAGAATAAGAGTTCTTTTAAATTTTGAGGCTTACGTCTTGTATCAGTAATAATGTTTTCCGCATTAGAAAATAATCATAGAACTGATGTGTGTTTTTTCATTTTTGTTAAGAATTTGGAATTGACGTAATTTTTCCCCTCCCTGTCTAGTACATTATCCCGGCTCTAGTACATTTTTTCATATTTAGAATAAAACCATAAGCAAATTTAACAATTTATAGAAAAACAACAGTCATATTTCATAAAAATAATATAAAAAAATATTTCAAGAATCGATCTACAAAAGATCGATTCTTTCAATATTTTCGATCAATAAAAATGGAATGGAATCGATTATTTTTTGAACGATTAATCGATTAGATCGCAGAATCGATTACGATGTCCCATCTCTAATTTGTATAGGTTTTTTTATCACTGGTGACGAAAATAGTATATTACATATCTAGAGTTTTAAATAGCATTTTACATTTTAAAAGAAAAATTTGATTTTAAAAATTAAATATTTCAATTCATTTTGACACAGAATAATGCAAAGCCTACCACAATTTGTATACTATTTGCATTTAATTTATAATTACTAGTTCATTTTTCAAGTAATTATAGGCATTTGGGCATTAAAACAAAGTCGTAGAAAAAGTATATAACAAATCTCGAGTTGTAAAGCATTTTCCATGCTCGTGAAGATACTGCACTCGACGCTATAACGCATCTCGTGCGCAAAATTTTCCCTCGCATGTTAAATGGTATTAAAAACTCTAGATATGTAATATACTAATAAGTACATGTTAAATCAGCAGAGAGTTGAAGTAGATTCTCTGTTTATGGTGTCCACTTATTTTCCAAAACCAAATTTCATGACTTTCCATGACTTTCCAGAACAAATGTAACGAATATTCCTTAATGATAGGACGTTATTGATTGCTCGAAGGAACGAAACCTCAAATTACCCTATGTGTTGATTTCTTATTTAATTTTATTGCCTCTATCCTATTATGAAATAAATATTGGCCTATTTTATATTTTATACGTGATATGATTTATTGTTTTGTTAGCCATTAATTAAAAAATGGTTTGCGTCCATCAACACTTTAGAACGCCTGTTGTTGTGGAAAAAGCTCTTAAAAGGTTTATGTGTTGTTGTGACACACATGATATATTTTCTTTGCCCTGCTTGTCTCTGATACACAAACCTAATTCTGTCGGCCTTACCCAGGCAGCATGACGTGGACGTCGAATTTCGGATTTCGCTACAATATAAAAATAAAAAGAATTTTTCTACGATCCTGCATCATTTGAATGACTACAAAATAGCATGTTAGTGGCATTTTCATGCTACATCGCACGGTAAAGGACCTTGTGACGGAAGTGAAGGAACAGTAAAAAGAAAAGCAGCTGGAGTGAGTCTCAAGAAAGAATACGACAAAATTATATCAACACCTCTCGAGTTATATAACTGGGCAGCAGCTCCAGGCAATTTTCAAGATAACATGCATGTTTTCTATGTAACAAAGGCAGGTTACATTGCAAAACAAAATCAACTAGCTGATACGCCAATTTAAAAACAATTCCTGGAACGATATCACTCATGCATTCCTACAAATAATGGATCAATCTTAGCTAGACGTTATTCTAACTCTACGGAATTTAGTTATGTATAATTAAGTAAATGATAAAAAATGTGTAAAATATTTATTTTGAGTTAAAATTAAAAGTTCATTATAAAAACATATATGTAAATCCAAAAAAAAATGTTAATTTTTTAACTCCACTTTTTTTTGAAATGAAAAATTTTAAGGCGTGTTGCAATAAAATTAATAAAAAAAAAACAAAAAATTTTCCCCTCCTGAATTTTTTATATAATGTTAGTAACATATGTACCTTTCACATATTAAAAAATCAAAAATTTTAAAAATATGCATTTCTTGAAAATCGAATTTGAATTTTTTACCATTAAAATCAGTAAAGTAGTTTTGACTGTAGAGCCATTTTAATATACCAGGACCGAGCAATTTCTTGATTTTTCAACACCCTGTATCTATAGACAGGGTTAAAAAAAAAAACTAAAACGCAGAAAAAATTTTTTTATTGATGTCAACGAATTCCAATACCTAAATATACAAAATAAAAACCTCATCTCCAAAATTGCATGTTTTTTGCTGATTTCACGTGTTTTTCACCATTCGCACTATTAATACAATCTACTATTTCATAACACTTATTTTAAAGTCAACAAACTGATTTGAAACATTTTTACTGCAAACATAAATAAAAATTATTATTTGCAAAAGTATTATGAAACAAATCCATTATTTTGTTTAAAATAATTGTTATAAAATCAAAATGCTTGTGCTGCATTTTGACGAGTTTGGATATGTTGGGAAATAAGGTTTTTGGATAATTAAAGATTGGAAAATGGAACTGAAGGAACTTGGAACCTAACAGATATAAGTCTTAATTTTTAATAGTTATCTGTTCCACAAAAACTAATGGTGTGGTGATACATTGGGAGTGGAGATACGAGCGTTAGTAAGCATTTCTACCTCTCCATTGTAATGATATACGATTGCAAATAGGGTGAAACTTAACAATTGGTGTGGAGTTTGGAGCGCTTATATAAGCCGTTGGTGATAAAAGTGTAAAAGGTAAATAAAATTACAAAAATTGGGTACCGCAAGATAAGAAGCCGTGCATCCTATTACGGAATATTGCCATCTCGAAACAGTTGGGATGTTTCTGGTTAATGGCATCCAATTTTAATTTATTGACAACCAAGTTAGCAAATTAGAGCCAACAGTTTCATTTAAATCTTGATTCAGGAGCACCGATTGTTCAAAGTATAAATCAGTGGATGGAATCCAACATTGGTTTCATTAAGAAGGCAAACAGCATTAACAGTTGAACAACTATCAAAATTTTAAGTACAAAAAGATTTAATAAAATATCTATACGTAGAAAAATAATGCATCGATTATATTCAGAATTTCTCGAATTTTCATTGTAAGAATATTAAAAAGGAATTCATTTAACAGAACGATAAATAGTTCTAATAGAATGCGATACTGTAAATAATTTAAGTTGAAATGCGATTATGAATCGTGAACATAAAGTCGTGTAAATAGAAGTTAAGCTATTTTTTAATTGTTATTAAAGTTTTCAGTATTATCTAACCAAGTGTGTATTTTGCTCAGGAATTTTAAAGCTTTACATTTATAAAAAACTTTCATAAATTAGATTCTTTCATAAAATATTTGGAATCTAAAAACCTTTTAGAACCAATAGAAAATTTAAAAAAACTATCAACTCACCTTTAAAACTTTAACAACACTATAAATATTACAATATATTTCAAAATGCCATAAAAAACATTCATAACACAACCAACAGTCCAAGAAAATGTTTTTATATTCATTTTTTATTTCTTTCTTTCTAAATAATTGTAATGTTTGTAATGTTCATGTGAACTTTAGTGCCTCTTGAAAAATAATATCTTAGCTGAATACAACAGTTTTCTTGGATTTTTTGTTTGTTTCTTTATTTTATTTTATGTTTTTTACTCAATTTTTTTATACTTGCTTAAACTTTTCAAAGTGTACGAATAAACTTAAAGAACCTTTAGAGTATTTTTGTTTTAATCGTTACATAACTAATGTTAAAGTTTTTTGAGTTTTGTGTTGTTGAGTAAAAAACTTGCGTTTGTTTCAAATGTTAATTATGTTATACTTAGAACATTACTAGTTGAAGAGGGTTTTGAGGATTACCATAATTATAATTTGCATGACTGGTTTTGTTGCAAGTGTTTTTATATAAGCTTTTCTAAGTCACAATTGCTAATTTTGAGTTCTTTTAGTATTTGTTTCAAAAAGAGTTTTGAAGTACATGAAGAGACTAATTTTTTTATATATAATAACATATTTTGATATTTCAGATCTTTTGTTTAAAGATTTGAGTCCCTTGTAGTGCCAAAGATTATAGCAACACTACGATATCTTTGATACACTGCTACAGTTACGGCAAATATAGTGTAATGAGTAATTTAATGAACACTGCTTCTTATAGACTATAGTGAAACGGCTTTGGGACACTACTGTATATTTTACTCTTTAGAACTGACAGAGTATTGATGAGTTCAAAATTCAAATGATGACGGTGTAGTGCCTCTTTGGGAGTGACAATACTTATTGTATTGGAGTTTAGATTGATACACTACTGTTTAGAAAGTGATTGTTGTATATAAGGAATGTATCGTTTCTTTATGTTTATACAGATGTTTATTCACTTATTCTTATTTATTCAGTAATTTTTTACATGTAATATTTCTAGATTTATTTGAGATTTAGTCACTGATCGATTTAACTTGTACACTGACTTATCGAATTGACTTAACTTATTCACTTATTATAAAACTGATTATTCTTATTCACTAATTACAGAATTGGCTTCACTGATTAAAAGCTTAGCAACTGCCTAATTGATATTTTTTGAAGACATGTTAACCGATTGACGGTGTTTACTACTATTTCTATTCTAACTTGACTCGATTGTTTTCACTGAACGACTTGAACGAGTGACCGCTTAATTGCTACTTGACTACTGCTTGACTACTGCTTGATTTTTGTAAAACTGACTCCGGTAATTGTCTGAACACTGACTGCCTTGATTATTGATTAAAATATTATTTTTATAATTAAAAAATGATTACGCGCTGGGAATTTATTATTGTTGGTTAATTGATGTTAAAACAATTGACACACTGACTTTGTTTTTAATTGAATTTTATTTAATGCCAATGTCGCGAATTGATTTTATTTGAATTGAACGATATTAACAAAATATTTTGTAAATAACCCAGATAAAGGTAATTTATGAAATATTTGTTTTTAATTTTAATAAGGTTTTAGGTCAATTGTTTTTATAGTCGTTGGTAGAAATTTGGAAGATATTGCGAATTTAGTTTGGGAAGTTGTTGTAGGAAAACTACGTAATTTGTTTTACTACATTCCTCCCTCCCACGGAAAAAAATTTTGGGATTATCGTTGTAGGGAATTAAAAGGAAATTAGGTAGGGTAGTTTACGATGAGCACAAAATTTTGCCAAGTTATGTAATGTATTTAAAAAGAAGTGAGTATCGATTCTAAGTCTTATTTTATAAATATTGAATGATTTTAATCAATTGAATGAGTTTAATTTTGTTTAATCCATGTTAATGTTCTATAAATATTTGACAAATTTAGACGGTTTACAATTATTTTTGGGCCGTCAAGTTAGATTACTTGTTTCTGTATAATTAATTCTGTATGATTACGTTTTGAGTGAACGACGATATATGGTAAATTATTTGTTTTCATTTTTGTTAAACTTTTCGTTACGTTTTGATTGCTTGCGTATCTTAAAGTTATTGTCTAAATATAATATGTATTTATGCTAATGATTATTTATGCTTAAAAATAAAGTTGAACTTGAAAAATAATGTAAATAAATGTTATGAAATATGAACACGTAAACTATTTGTTTTTGTTTCTGTTAAAAATTATGTTTTGATTGGACAATTGATAGCTTGCGTATCTTAAAATTATTGTCTTAATATAATATGTATTTTATGGTAATGATTATTTAAGATTAATGATTTTAGAATTATTATTTTTATTGATTGTATTGATTATTGATCGGAATCAGTATTGGTAATAAGATTTTTGTTTTTCGATTATTATGTTTCTTGTATATTGTATAAATTGCAAGTATAAATTGTTTAGATTTGACTTATGCTTAAGGCTAGTATTGGGTTTAGGATAAGTTGGTACGATTGGCTTATGGTTTAAGTTAATATTGGGTTTAGGATAGGTTTGTTCATTGGGTTATGGTTTAAGTTAGTATTAGGTTTGTTTGATTAACTTGTGGTTTAGATTAGTATTATGTTTAGGATAAGATGATTTGGTTTACCTATGCTTTAGGTTGGTTTAAGCGGAATTTGATATTTTTTAGAAAGCTGTTGTTTTCAAAAATGTGGAAATTTTATCGTTAGAAAGCAATTTTGAAGGAAAGTTATTTCCAATTTGATTTATGTGTTTGATTAATAAATATGTATTGTCCTGAACAACGGTTATGTAAATTTTTGCAATGAAGTTGAAAACTTCTGCTTTGTCGAATATGATTTTGCGAGATGCTGGTAGTAAATTATTGGAACAACAGACAGGAAATTTTTGGAACAGATTTTCAAGCCAATTAACTGAATTAGACGAATACGAATGAAATTGTATTATATTGATTAAAATCGGAAGTGTAAGTTGTAAGGCAATAGTTTTCTTGACATGAATACACGAAAGGCTAAGATATAGTAGAATTGATTTCAGTTTGGAAAGTTGTAATGAACAGTGTATCCGAATAGGTCTGGATGGAGTGGTACGAAAACATTTCTGGTTTTGATAAATTTTATGGTCACGGTTGTTTGCAGTTATCTTGTCAGTAGGGTCATTGTCGTTTATCGTAACAGATTGGTTCGTCGTTTTAATATTTTTGGTGTCAGAGTGATAGGGACTGCTTGGTTGGAGCTTAATCGAATGTTGGTCGGTTTTATTTTTTCGAAATTTCATATTTGTGTTAATCGTTTTAGATATACTTCGGCGGCTGTGTAATTTGATATTTGGTTTTTTGTTTGACGATTTCTTTTCCACTACCAAAGTTGAAGGCAGATATTGAATTTTCTTAGCACTGATTGGGTTTGCTGGTTTCTGGACTTTGTTTTTGTGACAAATAGAATTATTATGGAATTTTGATTCGGTCGTTGAAGACAAATATTGATTTTTCTTAGAACTGATTATTGGTTTCTGGAATCTACTTTCGTTACGATTAGAATTAGTTTGACATTTCAAAGTGGTAGTTTGTAGGTTATAGTGCGTATAATTTTTAGTGTTTTTTAATTTTACTGGTATTGATGAAATTTGCGTTGTGTTTGAAATTTTTATAGGAATATGCACCAAGTCTCGGGAGATGTTTTGTTTTAGAATTTCGGAATACAGAATTGGTGTTGAAGTAATTTCTGATATAACTCGAGATTCGTTTGGATCATTGTCAGGCGTCTTTGACCTAGTTTTGTCAGTCGGAGATTTTTCGATATCTGGAGTTGGGCCAGTCGGAGTTTTCTGGATACTTTGGATGACTGATTTGGATAGTGTATTTGCTATCAACACGCCAGGACTTACTTCTTTAGCCATGGTAATTGTCGTTTCATTGGGGATGTTCCAGTCGTTTATCTGTATTATTTTCTTTGGTCCGGCTGGTATGATATTGTCTTTAGTTGCATAACTAAGTATATTTCCGTTTGTTTTAATTTCTTTAGTGGCTGAAAGTTTCGTGTTTTCCGTTTCCGAGTGCTCAAATGGAGTGTCCCTGGTTCTCTTCGATGATATGGGTTGATGTGCCATTGAATGACTAATATCATGAGATTGTATGGTAGATTGTGATGCCATTACAAAAGGAGTTGAATTTAGACTTTTTGACATCGCATCTGATCTCACATCAGACTGATGTGATCTTGCAGAAACATTCGATTCAGAATTATGTGAACGTGAAGCATTATCAGCATAACCATGTGGAAAAGTTGGAGGTAGACTTGTTTCAATATTTTCTGGATTTAAGTAATTTAGGTCGTCTGTGTTAATATTAAAAGACAGAATGTCTGTATACGTATCGGTAACAGGGAAATTATTTGACAAGGAAGTACTAGACGGGTTAAAATGTAAAGTAGATGCAGCCCTTTTTTGTGCGGTCACTGTTGCAGGCTCTATATCAAAATTGTCCGATAAATTTAGTTTTGTGTCTTGTAAACATTTTGAAAATGGTGTAGGGGCTTCAGAGTTTATATTGAAATTTGATTCTGCTGTAACATTTGTATTTGAAATAGGTTGTTCTATTTGAAAATTTGTATTATTGTTATTTTCTGATTGGTTACAAGGTATTTTGGAAGGTGAATTTGAGGGATACGAGAAATGTTGATCCATCGTATGAGGTGGAATGTGTGGTGAACTACTGCAGTTACTATGAGTTGTACTATATGGATTAGGCATATTTTCTACTTGTGGTTGTGAATATGAATAAGAGGGTAAATGGGATTGTAGTTTTTCATGGTAGTCTGATACTGAAGGAAATGATGAATGTTGCGTAGATTTAGAAAGGTTTGGTTTAGGAATATTTGAAATTGCATGAGCAGCGGAAAACGATGGGAAAGATGGTATATCAGATGATAAAGGCAGTGGAGTAATGTGGTCTACGTTTTGGTTTTGTGGAATTATATTGTTATTCAGTAATGTCAGTTGCTTATCAGTTTTTGTTATACTTTGTGAAGGGGTGTATGTTGTATTTGAAGGTGGGTGGTTAAATAGAGGGAATCTAGGCAGATTATTAGCCATCTTTAATGCAAAGTTTGACGTTGTAGAGCTTAAACTTTGTGTGAGTTGAGCAAACGTATGGGCTGTTGTTCCCTCTAATTGCCTGGTTGAAGGTGGGAAGTAATTCCGTAATATGAATCCTAGGTCTTCGACTGATTTGAATGACTTGTCTTCAACGGCTAGGAGGGCTTTACCTGTGATACGTCTAACCAGTAATTGTGCAAAAACTATCTGATCGAGGACGTTCAATTTTAATGTGATTGTTGTAGCTCGAAATATAAAGCGTTCTATTTCCTCGTCAATATCGTCGGCATCACCGTCTAGTTTTTCGACTAGTTTTACTACTTCGTATAGGTTAACCATATCAAATAGCATATTGAATGAAAATTACAGGAAAACGAATTATGGGATTGAATACAGGGAAATACTGATTGAATATAAAACAAATTATAACCAAATTTCGAACTGTGGTAAAACTTAAGTTAAGAGTTAAATCGAATTTAGATAAAAAAAAATTTTCTGATCTGTTTTACAACTGTTAACGTATTATGCAGTATGACTGAACTAACTTACTACTAATTATGATTGAAAAATCTTACCAAATTATTTGAACACGAAGTTTATTTATCCTTCCTTTTATTACGGATATTCCAGTTTTTTTTTTTTTAAATTCTATTGGGGCTGGAACACAGCTCGTTGTTCGTATCCAATTGTAATAAATAGGTTTGCTGTTCGTTTACTCCTTTAAATTCCTTCTCCTTTTGTCGGTAAGGATAACCGGCTGCGCCAAATGTAGTGCCAAAGATTATAGCAACACTACGATATCTTTGATACACTGCTACAGTTACGGCAAATATAGTGTAATGAGTAATTTAATGAACACTGCTTCTTATAGACTATAGTGAAACGGCTTTGGGACACTACTGTATATTTTACTCTTTAGAACTGACAGAGTATTGATGAGTTCAAAATTCAAATGATGACGGTGTAGTGCCTCTTTGGGAGTGACAATACTTATTGTATTGGAGTTTAGATTGATACACTACTGTTTAGAAAGTGATTGTTGTATATAAGGAATGTATCGTTTCTTTATGTTTATACAGATGTTTATTCACTTATTCTTATTTATTCAGTAATTTTTTACATGTAGTATTTCTAGATTTATTTGAGATTTAGTCACTGATCGATTTAACTTGTACACTGACTTATCGAATTGACTTAACTTATTCACTTATTATAAAACTGATTATTCTTATTCACTAATTACAGAATTGGCTTCACTGATTAAAAGCTTAGCAACTGCCTAATTGATATTTTTTGAAGACATGTTAACCGATTGACGGTGTTTACTACTATTTCTATTCTAACTTGACTCGATTGTTTTAACTGAACGACTTGAACGAGTGACCGCATAATTGCTACTTGACTACTGCTTGACTACTGCTTGATTTTTGTAAAACTGACTCCGGTAATTGTCTGAACACTGACTGCCTTGATTATTGATTAAAATATTATTTTTATAATTAAAAAATGATTACGCGCTGGGAATTTATTATTGTTGGTTAATTGATGTTAAAACAATTGACACACTGACTTTGTTTTTAATTGAATTTTATTTAATGCCAATGTCGCGAATTGATTTTATTTGAATTGAACGATATTAACAAAATATTTTGTAAATAACCCAGATAAAGGTAATTTATGAAATATTTGTTTTTAATTTTAATAAGGTTTTAGGTCAATTGTTTTTATAGTCGTTGGTAGAAATTTGGAAGATATTGCGAATTTAGTTTGGGAAGTTGTTGTAGGAAAACTACGTAATTTGTTTTACTACACCCTTGTATATATCAACCTCAAATGTTTTTTCCTTAACAAATCAAATGCTTTTAGGTTTAGCTTGAAGACATTCTGTTTAGCTTGATTGTGAATAATATGGTTTTTTCCTTTTTGTTTTTTGTCACTTAAAACAATTTAAAAATTGTCCAAGAAGAACTTTTAAAAACAGAATCCCAAATCAATCAGAATCAAAAAATATTACCTCGAAATGGGAAACAACACCCGAATAAAACATTTTATTTTCGTCAGTCCAACCAATTTTTTGGCTAGGGTTTTCGTTCGTTTTTATGTTTTGGTTTCTGTATCAAATTTAAAAAAAAAAATTGTAAATTTATTTTGATAAAGTTTTTCATTTTCATCATTTTCATTTACTCAAATAAATTATCATAAAATTCATTTAACTTTCAAACTTTTAGTTTAACCCTTTTTTGTATATAATTTTGGTATATTCGTATATTTAAACATTTGACTTGAAATAACAAAAAAAATTTATGCAAATTCAATTTAGATAACTTAAATTATTTTGTATAACACTAACACTAACAAAGTCAGTCAAGTGCGAGTATAACTCACTCACCAAATGGTTTCGAGTCGACCCAATAAAAACATGATATACAGGATTTCGTATATATATATATTTTTAAGATGGATTGCGTATTATCTATAGCGGCTTATGGAGAGTTTAAACCTGGTTCATAGCAATAATTATCAAAATCTAGAACATTTTTTTGGATATAGGTAAATTAATTAATATTTACAAAATTTGAAAAAAAAACTCCAACAACATAACTACAAACTGGCTGCATAGGTCATATTAGCTCTTACTATGGTAAGTTTGTAACCCTTGAAAATTTTGGTCGAAATTGAATTCCTGGCCTTATAGTCTTACACACTCTGACACATTGTTGATGATCTCGTCTTTTATAAATAACGCCACCAGTAGTGCTCGAATGAAGATGAATCTATCATATCTCATTCATATTTTTTTCTCCAGTTTTATTCGTTATTCAGTTGAACGTTCATCGTCAAACAGTCAAAATGTCGAATTACTTATTGTTATGAGGCAGAAGACACAGTGGTTTCTTGGAATGGAATTGTATGTTTTGTTCGAGTTAATAGTCTCTAAAGTCTCTAAGAAACCTTAGTCTAAAAAGCTATCTTTGTTTTGTTGTGACAATTATTGTGATTACTGTTACACAACACTTTTTAGTAAAAAAAACATGATCTTATAATCTCAAAATTGTTCCACCTATTAAAAAAACGACAATAAGTCAAATCCTGTACTTAAACTTGTAAGCCTAAATTTAAATGATCAATATTAAAAATTAAATTAAAATAATCATATCGAAACTATTTAATTCTCAAACCCTATTCTCTTTGCCCTTTATTCACAACCCAAAACCAAACAAATATTTTGTTAGTTTTAAATCAATAAAATATAAAATTCATATCTACAAATAAATCACTCTACTTTGTATGTTTTCTAACTATACTCATTCTCCAACTGATAGAACTACAGTTTTTACTAGTTGTCCAAAAAGTTTAAAATGTAATAATTTAAATTGACATTTATAGTGTTACATAATTCATAACAAATGGATATTAAATTAATTTATATGTTTAGGAATAATCATTGAATTTGAAAATTATTGATTTATTATTTGGAATTATATATTTTTTAGAAATGGGTTTACAGAAGAAAATTCTAAGTGAAGTTAGGAAATGTTAAATATTTAAAGAGCTTTAGATAAATTTGCAATATAAACTTTTATAGTCTCAATGTCAAAAATAATTCAATAAAACAAATTAAAATTTCTGGTATAAGTCCACTAAAAAATTAAGATAAGCAAAAAAAGAATGCTTTGTTTCTGTTCTAATTCAATCCTAATGTACTACCAGTTTTTATATTGAACAGAACCTCAAGTTTATTAGTCAAAAATAATTAAATAGACTATAGAGATAATTTTAAAGACAGTCTGATTAACAGGATAGGAAATGTCAAGTACTTGAACAACACAAAGATTAATTTAATTGTAGCAGGAGCTCCAATTTCAACTAATTAGGTTACCGAAGTATTGCATGTTCATTATTGTCATAGTCTATTAGAGTGGTAATAGTTTTCAAATAATATTCCTATCCAGAATATTCAACAAATTCAAAAACTCCAACGATTGATTGTAGAAATTTCAAGTGTAGAAATAATACACAAAATGTTTCTATTAAATAACACTTAAAACTTATTCACAATTGAAAAATAGCTTGTATTTAGACGGTTTTATGTTTACGATACAGCGTTTCGTTTACAATTATTTGCATTTAACATAATCAAATTCCACTTAAACTATTTTAAAATCGCAGTCTAATTTAATTTAACATTACATTATCGCAATCAGGGCCTATACCAAATTGTTAAAAGCACTCCCCGTAATGGCGGTGATACTAGTTTTCTTTTTGATCTCTATCTTACCACAATGTCAGATATTACGAGTGTTGATCTCGATAAAGGGAGTATTGGAAATTCTGATCATTATTTAATTTAATCAGTTATCAAAACTGATTTACTTAAGACCACAGCTACCAAACCCCGTGAAATAATTCACTACTCAAAAATGGATAAGACTGGTCTTCAAAATTTTTTCCATGGTTTCCCTTTCGACCGTCATTGTTTTAACGCCAACAATGTAAATATTTCTGCTCAAAACTTTACAGAAACCATCCAATTTGCTATCAATAAATTCGTCCCTTTCTCCATAGTAAAACCCAAACAAAAATACTAAGCGGCACTTAGAAACAAACATAGATCATTACTTCGGTTTTGGAAAAACCTAATTATTGCATTCATGAGCCAAAATTGAAATTCTTAACCCTACTTTTTTGGCATTTCTCGACGTTTACTGATTCTAAAAAAGCAAAAAAAAATGTATGTCTGTCTACCGGCCGGCCATCCGGCAGTCCGTCACCACCGACGAAATCCAGAAAACGGCTGGTTAGTGTTCAAAAGACAATGTGTTTGATAACTGTCCTGGAAGTGTGTCAAAAATCGTAAAGTGTGTCAAAACAAGGAAATCTGCACATTTTTTGCCTAAAAGGTTTATTTTAAAGGATTGCGAGCAGGAACATTAAATTTGGAGAAATCTTGATGATCGGGATTGGTATGTGAGACCAAAATCTAGATTATTGCTTTATAAGTTTGTCAAAAAAAATTTGTCAAGTGTGTCAAAAGAAAGATTTTAATTTATTTTTTTACCAAATTTTTGTGACGAACATGTAAATTAATTTTTGTATGACATGAAATTTTATTATTATTATTGAGAATTATGGCATTATAAGTTTGTCAAAAAAAATAATGTCAAGTGTGTCAAGAGAATGATTTTCATTATTTTTAAATAATATATATTATATATTATAATAATAAATAAATAATGAAAATAATAAAATTAGTTATTTTATTTGTATGAAATGAAAATGATATTATTACTATTGAGAATTTTATTGCATTATAAGTTTGTCAAAAAAATATTGTCAAGTATGTAAAAAAAAAGATATCAAATATTTTTTTAGCCAATTTTTTGGGAAAAAAAATTTAGCTGTTGTATGACGTAAATGTGATATGGAAAATTTTGAATTTGTTATAGTTTTTGAAATATTTTTGGAATTTAAAAAAAAGTTTGTATTATTGATTTTGTTATAATTTTTGCAATATTTTTAGAATTTGGAAAAAAATATAGAATTTTTGAAATTGTGAATTTTATATATATATTTTTAGAATTTTAAAAAAAAATTTCAATTTTTGATTTTGTAAGAATTTTTGGAATATTTTTAGAATTTTGAAAAAAATATTTGATTTTATTCAAATTTTTGGAATTTTGAAAAAAGTTTCAATATTTGATTTTGTTGTAATTTTTGCAATATTTTTAGAATTTTGAAAAAAGTTTGATTTTATTTAATTTTTACAATATTTTTAATTTAATTTTTACAATATTTACATGCTGGAAGTTGGCAAATATCCAGCCCGTTCCCAAAAAGAAACCAAAATCCGATATCTCAAATTATAGGCCAATAGCTTTACTATCGGTCCTATCCAAAAGCTACAAGCATTATATTAATACACACATTTCAAAATTTCTGGTAGCAAATCATTTAATAGCCAACTGGCTGTTTTCTGTTTTCTTAACGAAAGATCAACTACCGATCTACTAAACTATGTAGCGCATTGTTGGAACAGCATACTTGATAAAGATGGTGAAACATACATACTAACTTAATAAACAAGCTCGTTGCATATGGTTTTCATCCCAATGTTGTGAGATTGATTCAGAATTTTCTATCCAACCGATACGTATCGGTCTTCTAAGACGTATTTTCATCTGAGTCTAAACTAATTAACGCTGGTGTACCTCAAGGCTCAGTATTGTCCCCAACCCTATTTTTGATTTATAACAACGAATTTTTGAAAATCCCTAGCAACTTAATGAATAGTTTTGCAGATGATATTACTCTGTACAAGTCGTTCGAGCCCCTTCCTTCAAAAGGTAAAATGCACGAACGAATTAATTTCCGCCAGGAGAGACGATGCCATAAACGTGAATAAAGACTGTAAAAAAAAGTCGAAAGTCAAAAAGTCGACTGTAAAAAAAGTAAAAAAAGTCGCCGATTAGGGTTACCAAAACCTGATCAATTTCAACTCTACCAAAACACAGCTGTTGATTGTTTTCAGATCAAAGACCGAGTACCCCAAATATATTTTATTCGGTTTGTGTGATGAACCAATAGGTGTATGTAAAAACATTCGTTTATTGGATGTCACAGTTTCAAATGATCTACTCTGGAACGATCATGCAATGGCGATGACAAAATCGCGTCTCAAAAACTCGGCCTCCTAAATAGATGCAAAAAATGTTTAACTCCCTACCAATTGCTCCATGTTTATAAGTCATATATTCGTCCCTGTATGAAGTACTGTTGTCAAGCTTGAGGTGATGCTTCTGTTTCCATCTTGGGCCTCTTGGACTCTGTTCAAAAGCGGGCTATACGAATTGTGGGTGATCGAGATTTGACAACAGAATTTGATTCCCTACAACATCGTCGCACTGTGGCTGACCTAGTTGTTTTTTACAAATATCGTCATCAACAGTGCACAGATGAAATCAGAGGCATCATGCCCAAAATTGTTCTTACCCTCGTTTCACTCGACAATCGGCTACCGCAAGCAGTCAAACGGTCCAGATCCCGCGATGTCATACTGGCAGATATCAAAAAGGCTTCTTTGTTCAAACTGCATACAAATGGAAAAGTTTGCCCAAATCCATAGTCTGAGGTGTTTTCAATCTGCAGAGGTTTAAAAGAAGCGTTCATCAGCACCTTAGAGCGCAAGTTGTTGTGGGACCTAAGTCTTAATATGTCTTTATGTGCTGTTGTGACACATATTGTAAACCCTATAGCACAACACTTTTTATTAAAAAAAAATCTAATTTCAACTTAATTTCCCATTTAACAAAAGGAATTCCTTATGAACAATTCTGTTTGATTTCTCAAATATTCTAGGGAAATCCAAAATCTCGTTACAAAGAAAATTCAATAAATCCTTAATTACCTACGTTATTATACTTTGTTACATGTTTTGACGTTTTTTCTTGGAAGCACTACGACGTTGATTTCAATTTTTAAATATTGTATAAAAGAAATGGAGGTTGAATACAATTTTTCTTTGTATTTCATTACCATTAATATGTTTTCGTGTCAGCCATGCATCTTCTATATAGTTAATGTCAATATAATCTCTTAAGTATATAATGCTCTCTCTGGCTTCATCAAACATCTTCTACTGCCTATCTACCCTATACATCTTTAACTAGCATTTTAACGAACTCTAGGACGCTTCGGTTAGAACACCAAAAATAAAGTGGGACAAGCTCTACACCCCAGAAGTACTGCAGTTCGTGGAACATATACAGGAGTGGCTTGAGGATATTAATACTATGAAGGACGAATTGAACGTGGTTTTGGAAAGGCGATGAGATTAAGGAAGCCGTAAAGAACAAAAAATTGACATTCCAGGAATGGAAGAAATGTCCAGATGACTCACCTGATAAAGAAAAGCTGAAGAAAATAGCGAAGGATGCAAAAAAGTTTTCGAACAAAGTGGTTGGCATCACAAAAGCGATTGAATGCCAAAAACTCTATGAAGACCTGGAGTCACAAGATGGCTGCCCAAGTAGCAAAATTGGTATTGCTTTGGGATGTCATTTCTTAATTCCAACTTAATCCTTTCGTTTTTTGGTATTTTAAATTTTATTTCTTTAATGCTTCTTAAATTGTTCTTAAAATGGTACTCTCATCTTGGTTTTAAATCGGTATGTAAGATCTCACTTAAAGTATTCTTAAAGACTTCTTAATTTGGTATGCATATCAACATCTTAAATCGGAATGTATGAGCACGCGTAAAGAATTCTTAAAGGCTTCTTAATTTGGTATGTATATTAGAAGTATTAAATCAGTGTGATGTGCCTTCTTTAATACGTCGAATATTGGTATGTCACATACCATAAGTTTGTAGTGATGTACACTGAAAAAATATGTTGGTAAATTCTACAATATTAGTTAAACCAAATCAATTTTGTAGCATCATATATAATTTAATACGATTGACAAAACTTTTTACCGTTAGACAAATACTTTTTATGTTGTTCTTAGTTTTAAGTCATGCTACAAAATTAATTTGATTGAACTAACTTTTTGTAGATTATACCACCTTTTTTTTCCAGTGTACATGTTAATAACTAATCATACCCAAGATAGTGTATATTCGTTCTTGGTTTTTCTCCCGAATTAAGAAGGAATATAAACTTTTTTGGTATTGTGTCATACTAAATTAAGAAGATATTTGAACTTAATTTGAGAATTTTCCTTCTACTTGAGCAAAAACAAAATTCCGCCATATTTTCACACAGCAATTCTTAAGAATTAATTTGAAAAAATTTCCGTTAAAATATAAACATTAAATATTGCACGAATTTTTTATTTTTACTTATATTTAGATAGCTAACAATTCGATGTGAGCATGAATATGTCGGGGTTTGATCTACAAATAATTTAAAATATAATTTAGGGCGCATTGAATTTAGGCATATTTTCAACAATTGTAATAAATTAGAGAAATCATGGAGGCGCGTGAGTTTTAATGGAGCTAGAAGCTAAGCTCCAATTTCACCATAAAACTCGTTTCGTTTGCAAATATCGGTTTAATACTTTCTTAAAACTGATTTTAAACCTTACATATAATTTTTCTTTATTTATCAATTCTTTCATTAAATTTTAAAACAGCATAACATCTCATATTTTTTTGTTTCATTTCAACATTGTCTATTACTTTAATTTAAATCAATTTAATATAGATAAAGAGAGATAGAAAATTCTGCGTCACTCTATGACTTTGATAGTATATAACAAAAAAATGACATACCGATTTAAGAAAGAGTTTAGCTGGAGTTAAGAAGGAGTTGAAAAATAACATACCTATTTGAGAAGCAAATAAGATAAAAATACGCTTCTTAATTCGTTCTATCGGACCGCCCACATGGGCCTTTTTGTACTTAATTCAAACTTAAATCCTTCTTTAAGAAGGCGCATTGCTTTGTTTAAGCCTTCTTAAATCTTTCTTTAAGTACTGACAATCACTATTTTTGCTACTTGGGTGTGGTATGATATTCAAGATTGCAGCACAAAGACGAAACAATGTGAAGCCAATAGTATCTCCCAAGTTCATCGAAGATTAAAATGGAAATCTACTGACGGACAATAAAGAAATAACACAAGGGTGGAGGACGTATTATGAAAAACTATTGAATGAGGAGTTTCCTAGAACAGTGATACCGCCAAGTGTTGAAGCCACGTATACAGAATGTGAAGAAATATCAGAAGAGGAAGTTGTAGAGGCAGTAAAGAAAATGAAACGCGGACGAGCAGTTGGTCCTGATGAAATACCATCTGAAGTCTGGAAAACTGTTGGTCAAACGGGGGTTAAATTTCTCTGTAATTTATTTAACAAGATCATGGAAGGAGAACCGATGCCAAAAGCCTTTCGGGGAAGCATTTTGTTACCTTTTTTCAAGAACAAGGGTGATGCAAGAAAGTATAACAATTATAGATGAATCAAGCTGCTACCCCATACGATGAAAATCTGGGAACGCGTCATTAACGATAGAGTGCTGAACACTGTTATCCACCCAGAAATTCACCCAAATCAATGTGGTTTTGTTCCAGTCAAATCCACTGCAGACGCAATTCAGACAATGCGCATTCTTGTGGAGAAATATAGGAATGCAGCCAAAGACCTTCATTTGATTGTTATCGATTTAGAAAAAGCGTTTGATCGCGTGCCACGTGACCTCATTTGAACTGCACTGAGAAGCCATAAAGTACCAGAAATATATGTAAATATCATCATCGACATGTATTGTGAAGCAATAACAAGTATAAGATGTGCTGCAGGCGTCTCAGACTCATTCTCAGTAAAGGTTGGGGTTCACCAAGAAAGTGTATTAAGTCCACTTCTGTTTAACATCGTAGTGAACTACTTAACTTCAAATTTTATGGACAAACTATTACTCAGTGTACTTTTTACTGATGAAATAGGACTGGGTAGTGATAACATCATACAACTGCAAGATATTTTCAACTAATGGAAGGAAGCACTAGAAAGCAATGGTCTCAAAATCAGTGAATCAAAAACTGAGTATCTGCATATGCCATTCAGTGATCCAGATGCTCCATCCCCTAATATAATGATAAACAACAAAGTGATGACCAACTGTAAGAGCTTTAAATACTTGGGGTCTGTTATTATACAAGGGACAGCTACTGTCATGCCGATGTCAATCATCGTATCAGCGTGGCGTGGTTGAAGTGGCAACAAAACACACCGGTTTTCTGTGATAAACGTATGCCTTCTAAACTAAAAGAAAAAATGCACTCAACAGTAATATGGCCCACGTTAACTTATAGTGCAAAATGTTGGACGATGTATCGAAAATATGAACAAGATCTTACTGCAGCTGAAATGAAAATGATGAGAATGTCAATGGGAGTGACGAAACTAGACCATATTAAAAGCACGCATATACGAGGCTCAATGCAAGTGAAAGAACCAGTTGTAGACAAAATGAAACGGGAACGAACTAAATGGTATGAAAAAATCTACGTCACATATGAAACAAATGTGGCAAAACGGATGCTCCAATTAGATGTACCAAAGGTGAGAAGACGGGGAAGACCTAAGAACAGCTGGGTCGAACAGTTAAACGATTACCAGAAGAAGTTCGGATTAACCGAGACGAAGAAGGAAGAGAGATTAAGCTCGATAATGATTTTAAGACCACGATCCAATGTACAAGCCAACCCTGGAGGTCCATGACCAGAGAATCAGGAAATTTTTTATATTTTTTATTCGATGTAAAAGAAAAAGGCTAAGAAGAAGAAGAAGAACGAACTCTATTAATATCTGTTATAAATAAAAACTTACAGCTCGACATCCTGACTGGACTGTCGCCTCGATAGTTCATTTACTATCTACTCTATGTATACATTATTTTAAAAATTATTCAAAAGTAAATACAAATTTTATGTATGCTTCTTGCACTTTAAAAAAACATGATATGATGTGGTATGAAAATCTCTTAACCTAATTTTCAATTTTGTTTACGTTGAAAATTTACCAAAAAAATCAAATAAAAATTATTAACCTTTTTACACATGAAATGTTTTGTACATTAACAGTCACTTTTGAAATCTACTTTCCAATTAAATCCTCTTCAAGATCCGTATCCAAATACTCCACTTTCTCGTATTAAATTTCAGATTTTTTTATTAGACTGTCCTCTTTATTTTGCCGATTAATGTCTATTATACTATTATAGTTTTTCATGATACTAACTTTAAAAATCCCTTCACTTTTTTTATGTGAAACTTGATATCCGTCTACATCTGTTACCACATATCTATCCTAGTCTAAAACTATTTTAATCTTATAAAGTCCTCTAAACTTGGCATCCTACTTTCCTCCTACGAAATTTAAAATTTTTAATGAAGCGCTCCTTCGTTGTATGCCAACGAAGTGACATAGCAGGTCGCGCACCTAGATGAGATTTATTTAGACCCAAGCCAGCTGTAGTCCGTGGGCACGAGAAAGAAATCCTGCTGCTCCAGCACAAATACTGATATTGTACGCGATTCTCTTGAATGAAAACGGATTAAATGGAAAAAAAGGACTAAGTGAAATGATTTGACTCACTCATTCATACACACACCCACACTCACACAGATACCCACTCACACATTCACATTCACACCCAGATACCTCATGCACACTTACATGCCCCTACGCTCATTCACACTACTTAATACAGCCAAGCTACCACATTCTATCAAACTGATTAGCCCAATATCATTCTCACGATTGATGATACGTATTTCATATGAGACATGCACCAAGCATGCAAACTATTTGGATGACAAAAAAGAATGGACAGAACTTCATATTGAACCCAAAATTAAAGTATGACTTCGTTGAGAGAGTGGATCTTGAAGTAACCCTTCGGTAACCGATTGTAGTGTGTTCAATCCAATACTTCGTACACCAGAATTTACTAAAAGCTGTTCAACTGCTTTTACTAGACAAGACGGATCATACTGATATCACTCACTCCATGAATTAACCGACGATGCCAATATATCGCCACATTTAGGAATTGTATTTACTAAGATCACATCAGGACCACACGTTGGTTTAACAATCGAGAGGCATATCCCTAAATGCCGTTGTAACAATTCCACGGTTTTTGTTCTACGCTTAATAAAAAACATACCCTGCAAAAAAAATACTAAAAAAAAACCGTAAATAAAATGGGAATCAGTTTTATTCATCGCAATGTAGTACAAAACTGATCGAGTTGACATAACTTTGTCTGTAGAGACGCAATAAACGGGCTGCACCTGTGTGTAATGACGATGATCTTCGACCCAAATCGTAAGCGGGTTTGCATAAAGGCACTCTTTCATTCTGATGCAGCTATAGGCTTTCCAAAATATGGACATACAATAAGTCTCGGATAATCAAAATTACCTTCAAACTTGAAATATTCTTATAATAATCCAACCATAGTCATATTATTTCTTTTGATGTTATTTTTTTTTGTTTGTTGTTTTCGTCACAGGCTAAATTACAATTATGGTTAACATACTTACGCACAATATCCTGAAATTTTATTAATCGGATGTGTTGTAGGTTCATTTAGATTTTGCAAAAAAAATATAATTGCAAAAGACACAAAAGCATAATTTGTTATTTTACCAGTACCTATAAATTGATATGTTTTTCTCCAATGGTTTAATATAATTGTTGGAGGATGAATTATAGAATCAAATTTCATTAAATATTTTAATATTCGTGTTTAATGTACGGCCGCTTCATTTCTAGACATTGCTTGTATATTAAAAAAATTATTACAAACATTGCAGCTAACTTGACTTTTAAAATTCTTCTTCTCTCTTCGGATGTAAGTAGTCGTTTGGTCGAGTTTAAAGTTAAATTAATTAACGAATTTACCAAATTATCAAAATTCAATTCTGAAACCAACAAACAATTACGTGACGATATTAAAAATTGGGTCGTACTTTATTTAAATTGCACTTTTATAAGTTTGCGTTCCCAAAACAATATAATATGATATTTACATATCCAAATAGCATTTAACAAGCCCAGATGTTTAGATTAATATAGACGCGGGAGCGTCTTCTTGTCTTCAAAATTCTTGTTGGCATGTTGCCAATTAGATTTGGACAGACCCACGCGCGTGCAACAAACATACTCGCTCTAACATACACACATCCACACATCCATACACACACACTCATGCACCTACACACCCATCCATAATCATTCATACGTATAAACGAAATAATATTACATATGACTCACCTACAGATGTAAATTTACCGGTAAAATATTTTTATGGTAATTTTACCGTAAAATTACCGGTAAGATTGGTAAAATTGGTAAAATAGGTAAAATATAAAACTGGAAAAAAAATTAAATTATGGTTGCATTTTTAATTAATTTCAAATGTGCGAATCACAATCATTTCTATAGTTTATATTCTATAGTTTATAAAAACATTCAAATCAAATATATTTTTATAGAGTTAAATATGCTTACTCGCAGAGTATTTAAAGACAGGAATATACATAAACAGCATTGGAAAACTCTTTTATATCTAAAAAATGAACGAAAATCGGCTGTTGTTCATACTTAGCAGTACATCTTGAAAACGAACAACACGTTTTTTGCACATCTGCAAAAATGGAACAAATCCTGGACCAACTTGCTACAACGATGACTGCTTTCTTCCCTGTTATGTCGAAATTTGTAAGGACAATACTATATTCGAAAATGTTTACGTATTAGTATTACACATGGAATGGAAATCTAAAAACATTTGACCGGCACAAATTCAAAATGTGAGTCTACAGAAAACCAAGCATATTTATTGAAACTTAATATATGTTCAAACTATATGCGATGCATCCCAATCTAGATAAATGCTACTTTCATCGCATGTGGTTGGAAAATGAGCACGGTTCAACGTTTTTTCATCATTGATAATTGTCAACGGCATTTAACGTGGGACGTGTCACTCCACATATGCCATAACTGACGATGGGATAGATGCATTAATTACGCGGGCAACAATCAAAATCTAATTCGTGCATTGTTTCATTCATGTGAAAAATATAAAAGGTAAATGGCTAAAAAAATGTTTTCTAAAACTCGAAACAAAAATTTACAATGAAGGGCTGATAATGTTTCGTTGCGTTGTGTGTTCTTAACCGTTTGAGAATTCCATCGATCTGCTGCTGTTGCTGCTTCGTTTAAAGTAAAATTGCAACGCGAACCAATTTACTTTCAAATTACTTCCAAATATTCTAACTTACTATATAAGAATCACGATTTGTGAGAAAACGAACTATACTTGCGGTCAACAATAAAGACATCTACTGATCTACGAACTTCACAATATTATTCAATTCAATTCAAAGCAAAGAAATAATATAGAAATCCGACTATACCGCAACTGCTATAGAGCCATATGAAGAATTTTATTTTTCCAACAGAAAGTTTTTAATTCACTCGATCCACACCACGTACTGCAATTGAAAAACAGTTCACCGCAGTGTACCGATGAAATGCATAAGATTTACTCTTTTATTCGTATCAATTGCTCGCCAGTGGGTACTGCACAAAGAAATACTGCTGAACTGAATTGCATATCATCTGAAATAAAATGATTTGTTGGAATCAATAACTTTGGATGACCTCAATCTAGAGCTGTTTAAAAAAGTGTTCAATACCTCAAATTCATTTTGGACTAAGATCTAGGTTTTCAGAGGCTTCTTGTTGTAATAAATATTCTTGTTGTTGCAATAAATATTCTATAATTCTACAAAAAAAGCACAAACTTTGATTTTTATTAAACAAAGGTTAATAAATTTTATTGCAATTTTACCAATTTTACCAATTTTACCAATCCTAAGTAATATTACGTAATATTACCAATTTTACCGGTAATTTTACCATGGGTAATATTACCTTTACATCTGTAGACTCACCCCATGATTATTCCAGACCACACTCCAATAAAAATTCAACTACGCGCTCATCCCTGTCCAGGTCATTGATCGTGATGTTAGCAATCCGGATGTCGACAGTGTTAGAGATATGTGACCATAAACAATTGGGTTGATGATATCCATATTGGTAGGTACTACCGCATATGTATACAGAAACTCCGCATGCAGGGAGTAATTGTAGCTGTCGGGCAATGGCTAGCACCGAGATAAACCAAATATCAATAATAGACTTAAGTTTAGTTAGATAACCGGCTGGTTGGTTTATTATTACTATTGCTTTTCTTTAAACTAATATTAGATATCACAGCCACGAATACAATTAGGATTCACTCATTAATAGTTAGTTGTAACATTAATTGATCTCACCATAATTTAATATTAATAGCATAGAAATTTGATGTAAAAGTAAATTGTAATGATTAACTGAAATTTACATCACTAAAAGATATCACAGTAATTTTATGTAAAATTAAATTGTAATGATTAACAGTTATTTTACCACACTAAATGATATCACAGTAATTTTTAGGTGAATGTTACTTATAATTATTAACAGTTATTTACAACACAAATGGTTAACATAGTAATTTGACATGAGAGTGAAATGCGGTTTTTCGATTAACAGATAATTAATAATTCTTGTTTTTTTAACATAAATTTGTTATCCCAATAATTCAATAGTAATCTAAATAGTATTCCTCTTTTTTTTTCATTTTCATTTCACATATTTAGTGCACCATAAAATAAATATTATTTTTTTGTTAGATTTCAATTTAACACACACGCCAAAATGAACAGATGTCATCTGCTAGACAAATAATCGAAATAAGAGAGCGAAGCCACCTGCCGGTTTCTATTTATATCACACTAACGATCGTTTGCAACCAATAACAAAACGATAAGTTTGTTTCGTGGGCATTTTCTTTCGTTGATTATTTGCACCCACTAAAGAGTCTACACAACCAACTTGTATTAAAATTGGAAAAGAATTATAAAAAAATATTGATTGCGAAATGATTGTAAGAAATTATATAGGGAAATAGCGCGATTCCGAATTAATGAGATTGCACAACTGTTTTTCGATAATTTTAAACAGAAATTATTGCGTCTATCACGAATAAGAAATTATGTTTTGAAAAAAAACGACAATAACTACAGAAGTTTTTGCTATTGTGAACTTAATGCGTGTGGGAAAGCAGGGCGAGTCCAAATTACGACAATTGATTAATAGTCTTATAACACTTTCGAAGATCGAATAATAGCTTCGTTACAAATTATGACTAATTCACCTTTTTTATATATAATTTTCTTCTTACATGTTGCATCATGTCTCTAATTTTTTTTTGCATTTTGATTATCGCGTTATATCTAAATTTCGTTCTTCCTGATTTATTTCGTCTACGAATTAAACTAATTTTGGGTAAATATTTCTTTTTTGACATACTCCGAATAATATTTTAGCAGGCATTTCTTTTCTCATATCACACTATTCCAACTATTATTTAAAATAATATTAGCTTCCGTTAATACGACATCCCAGTCTTGTTTCGTTGCATTACTTAATTTAGTTAATAATGGAACTAACGCCTTTTTATAACGTTCAGTTTGACCACTTGTTTTTGGGCAAGGAGTCGCTTTCAGTGAATGCTCAATAACATGACATTTGACAAACCTCTCAAACTCAATTGAAGTAAATGCGACCCCTTGGTCTTGGTCTCTGGTTTCACTAGAGTGTCTAGATGGTAAACATGCATAGTATTAAATAGTATATTGTCTTTATCGATATTTCTCAGTTGGGCTCTGTCTTTTCTGTGCATTGAGTTGAATGCAATACAACTTACATAATTTTTAATGTGTTCTACAATTCTTTCTCTCATATTTGGGAAACAAAAACTTCACGTTTAATCAGCTCACTAACTTTATCAACTCCAATCATTGCGAAATCTGAATAAAGTTGATTCTATCATTTATTTTGGTACGAAGAATAATATATTATTTTTGTCCCTCCTAAACAATATGCCTTCTCTTATTTCGTATCCTACTAATTTGTTTTTATTGATTCCATATTTTAAATGTTGAATTTTTGTGTCCCTACATTGACTAACATATCATTAACAAATTTATCGCTACATCGATCTTCAATAGCGTAGACATTGGCCCTAGCTAAGGCATAACGTGTTTTGTTCTATCACTTGGTAGTTGTGTGAGCCATCTTGCTATAACCGTCATTTTTACTCAATGCCATTTTGAGTGAATTGCAATTTATAAATATGGAAAACCTTATACCAAATAAAAATGGTGTGAATCTTTTTAGACTGTGCGAGTGTCTCTAACTCAAAGTTAAGTAGTTAAGATTCTGATTCCGTGGTTTTACGACTGTAATAAATAATCGGATGGAATTTTCCGTCGTTCTGTTTCTGAGATAATATAACTCTGAACCCGGTGGAAAAAGCGTCCGTTAAAAGCTGTGTCTTTGCAGATGGTGTATATATTACCTAAATTGGTTTGGTAGCAAAACCTCTTTCAACTTTTCAAATGAGTCGTAATGTATTTATTTTAACTGGAAATCTATATCTTTTTTCATTAAATTGTATAATGGTGTTGCTAATACGTTAAAATGTTTAATGAATTTTCTGTAATAGTTTATAAATCCTATAAACTTTTGGAGACTCTTAGTATTCGTTGGAACTGGATAATCTTTAATAGCATAAAAGTGTTTTTCACTTGGCGAAAAATTTATACCCTAAATACTCTATTTTAGTATTTAAAAAATAACATTTTTTCAACGAAGTTTCACATGATTCTCTGATAAGACAATTAATAATTCCGATAATGTTTTATAATGATCTTCTATTGCCAAACGGAAGTTTATTATATTCGAATTGTCAATCTCATGTAATAAATTAAGTGTACATACTTCTTTGATTCCTCCAAAATTTCTACGTGATAAAAGCCATTTTTAAATGTAAAGACTTAAACAATTTCTTTGGGTATATCTTTGGGATTATATATTCGATAATCGGTAAAGGGAAATGATTTTTCTCCACTAACTGATTTAGTTGTTTGTAATTGATACCCAGTCAATACAACTCGGTTCGAATAATTAGGTTATTAAGAGTTACGTTGAACATTTGATCTTTTTTCAATTTAATCCCTACCTCTAACGTCGTTTTTGATTTTTCTGGTACCGCTGTTTTCAAGTAATTTTCTGTAAATATTTCTTTAATCTTATTAATACAATTTTTGGTCTCTTCGATATCCCCAACATTTAATTCTATATCATCACACTTAATGCTAAATAAACTGTCATCCATTTTACAGACTTCTTCCATCATTTGACATTGAACTTATCTCCATGTTTTACCCTATTTTTCTTATGTCTAAAACAATTTAGGAAATATGTGTGTCCTCGTTTGCTACATTTCGAACATCTGGGATTCATGATAGGCTAAGAACAATTTGTAGATTTATCCGAGAAAGGACTCGTTACAATTATAGCATGTTGATAGTTGCATACAATTCACATTGGTATGTTCCCTCTCTCCGCAATTAAAACTTTTTATGTTTTTATTTGTCACTTTAGATCTTTTGAAGTTTGATTTGTGTTGGTTATTATTTTCAAGTTTATCTGGCGTTGATTTTAATCTTAATTTCATGTTGGTATCTGCCTTGATTCATATTCTTGATGTGCTACCCTGTCATACATTTTATCTCTCGATAATCCTCGTAAGATATATTTCATTATAGCCACTTCACTGATGTTCACTGGTTACCTAACTTGCAGCATCTTAACAATTCATTGTATGGTTGTCCGCTCTTGTACACCCTTGTTGACATTTTCAAATGCGCATCAGCTTCATCCACTTCGTGAGGGAAACCTACTATTATTAATTTCTTGATTTTCGCTAAAAGGTCAATTTCATCTTCGGTGGCAGCATACTACAATTTTGGAACACCACTTAACCTCAAAATTGAGTTTAACAAACATGCTACATCACTCCAGCCGTTATATGGCCTACACTCTCGCAACTTTCTTCAGCCACTTATTAAAATTTGTCTCTCCATCGAACTCTGGAAGCAGTTGTTTGACAATTGGCATCTTCTAAATGCATGCATACTTGTTTAGATGTATCATTCTCTTTAACCATTTTGTTATGTGATGAAAATTTTTCGTCTTATTAACACACAACTGCAATAAAATCTAACCACAATCTTGTCACAATAAACTATTACGTATTTATCCAGATAATCCATCCATTTTTGGATAATCTCACTTCTGAGTTTTAATCGAGGGCTTTCAGGAGACCGATTAAAACATTAATATACGTTTTGACACTCGTTATTTATTTATTAATTTATAATTTAACAAAATCCACACTTACTTTTATGATATGTTTTCGTGTAGACATGACATGTTTGGTTTGGTCAAACCAAATATTTTAAGTGCAGGTGAGTTTAATAATTCTTGTCTGGAAAACTTGTCTTCTTTTACCTTGTGAATCCTACTCTAGGAACATCCTTGTAACATCTTTGGTTGGTTTTCCCAGTGTATTTCCATCCATCTCCTCCGTGTTTTTATTGCAATATCAAAAGAGAAAAAAAAAACGAGAGTTTAAAATGCTCCTTACATTACCCCATAAAAAATATACCATTGAAAAATAAAAGGAGTGAAAATAAAAAATATCGTAATCAAAATAAATATTTTCTTTTAAACACTCACAATTTAATTTTTCTTCAAATTTGATGATTTCGTTTTAAAAATAAAAATATAATATTAATATATTAAAATATAAATATAATATTAATAAAACATGATATAATATTATTCGTATTAAAAATAAAAATATAATTTAAATAAATAAAAAGGATTACGAAGAGCACTAATTTGGTTTTTTGCCTATGGAATGAAATAACATAAAAATAAAATCGACTCTAAAGTACTAAAATCAAAAAAATAAAAATTTTACTTTTACGAATAAGAACGATACATACTATTTTGAGGAGAGAAATAAGAGATCGATTGAAATAAAATAGTAAGCTTTGAAAAAAATATAAGCAAACATATCATTGTGATAGTTTTCAAAATTCTACAGAGTCTGAAAACAACCGTAACACTAACTAACCCTAGTTTCACAGATATTTTCCTTCACTTTTGTTAAGAGCTGATGATGATCACCTCACTAAATTTAACGATTTTGCCTTCACATTGTAGGTTTAACTAATACGACATGGCCAATTAGCTTGATTAAAACGACCAACATAGATTATAGAATAAAATTATTGATGTTAGTGTCTATGATTCAAGGTCTAGGAAGCTTTCAATTTTATCTTCCAAATGTTTTGTTCAGACGAAAAATTAATAAATAATTAAAATACTCGTGTTGTGTTGATTAACTTGTCAGCATCTATAGGTAATATTAAAATAAATTAAACAACAAATATTTTAAATCAGAGCTATCAACATATCACGTTTAAACCCCAAACAGTGCTAAAAATAACTCAAACGAGCAACCTAATTAACATTAATGTATAGAATAAAAGAAAAACAATGATCCTAACCAGATTACTAATATTACCAAGAATCTGTTAACAGGATGTGGAATGAGTATAAATATTTTGTTTCTGTTTACGAAATGGGTTATAATTCATATTAATTTAAAAATTCTCACTTCTACAAAAAGTGAGTCAAAATAATTACCATAATGAATATTAGGTGAGTCTGGGGAATTTAGTTCGTATGGTTCGTAAAGGTTGGGTACATGTTTGTTTAAAATAAAAAAAATTTGGGTGGTTTTATTTAAATTTATTTCATTTTAAATCTATAGAAGTGGAAATTATTTTCAAAAATTTGTTATACAAAATAAATAAATATTATATAGTTTTATCTCTGATATTTGTATAACCACAACAACAACAAACAAATTGTATGAATATTTAAAACTCTGTTGGAACTGCAAACCGTTATTTTTTTACTTTATTACAATTAAGTTTCATTTACTTAGCTTAGACAATACCCAGAAGTTACATTTCCATTACTTTTTTTATTCTTGCTAAAAAATTAGTCAAACAAATTTTTTGCCGTGTTGAATATAATTGAAAAAAATTGGCAAATAAACGATTTTAAAAAGACTCAACGGAAATAATAATAGAAGCCGGATAGTTGAATGGAAGTAATTTATGTGAATTGCTTTATGAGATTGCGACTACAATCGATTTTCATATTCAAACTACTAAGGTTGAAATGAGCCAGGCATTAGGTATCAAAAGTAAGGTACGGCGAGGGAAAAGAATTATGAAGTTGCCTATTATGATTTTATTTTCATTCACACATATTTTTATTTATACTGTTTTTCCGTAATCCCTTGAGATTTTTTTTAAAAATAATTTTGAAGCTATGCCTTTGCAAAAACGTTGTTCCAGAAATTTGTCTATTTTTGTGGCGTTCGTTCCCCATGGAGGAACGTTGGCAAGCTATCGAATTAGCTTCGAATATGGTGTCCAGGTCTTTTATTCTCTTTATGATTTCTGTTTTTAACGAATTCTTTTTTCCAGAGTGAGGGTGCTAGCCGTAGCCAAATTTTCGTAAATGTGTTCGTTTTGATATGTAAAGGATATCCGAAAAACAAAACAGATGCCCGCTTCCAGCCAACCTTAACATAAAAACAGACGCATGAGTCGCATTGGATTTAATGGGCCAAGTAACCGTGATGTAGCACCATTGACTTAGCCGTTTTCTTTTTTTTAATAGCAGTTTTGTTTTTCAATATGAAAAAAAAATGGCGACACTTTGCTACCGTCTTAAAAATTATGAAAGTAACTTTACTGCCGCCGTAAAAAATAAAATGGGTTTACTTTACAACCGCTTGGAATAAACTTAAAAAAGTAAGGCTTTAAACTTGTCCATAGCGGCAGTAAAGTTAAATTTTACAGCTGTTTGCGAAAAAATTATTTTTTTTACTACTTGCATGAGAAATTTCAATTATTTACTCAAAATCCCAAGACAAAAGTTATTTTTCTCAGCTATGGTTACTAATAATTATTCCCCACACCTAATAATAAGTATTTTAGCACCTTCGTAAATAATGAAAATATAATTTTTGTTCAAATAACATAATGTCAATCAATCTCTTGTTACTTTACGCAAATAACTTATTTAATAAGTTCAATAAAAATTAAAGAAAACAAAGTTTTTTATAATTTTACTGTTACTCTATATATATTTCACCTTGTTAGGCCTTGTTGGGCTTGTTGGGCCTAACAAGCTGAAATATATATAGAGTAACAGTGAAATTATAAAAAGACTTTGTTTTCTTTAATTTTTATTAAACTTATTAAATAAGTTATTTGCGTAAAGTAACAAGAGATTGACATTATGTTATTTGAAAACTTACGCCAAGTGCCAACGGCAAACAGTGTTAATTATAATTTTTGTTCGTTTGTTGACAGAGTTCATCTTTGAATTTTTTTAGTTTCGTCCTAAAATAATAACAATAAATTAAAAAATAATAAGCGTTTTGATTTTATTTTAATAATAATAAATAATGAATGAATGCAAAAACTTCTTTGCAACTATAGGTTAGTTTATTTAAAATTTTTATTCGTGTTAAACAGAATTCTGTTGAAATGAGTTGTAGACTAAAAAATTCTAAGTTTGGCTCAACAATATTGAATAGATTTTCAATTTCATGTCAAAAATAAATAAAAGCTATATTTTTTAATGCAAAGCATATGTGATTTTTATATAGTTTTAAGAAAATTCATTGAAAATAATTTTCTAACTAAGCAGCCCTGAATAATAAATATCCAATACGCAATCCAATGATATGATTAATGATGTTTCACCAAATCAAAATTTTTATTTATTCACCATTTGCTTATTAATTGACATTTTATTTTGTGAATAATTAAGAGTTTTAGTGCATTTTTTATATCAAGTGGTAAAAAAAATAGTATATAAACCTCGGTGAAGAAAATTTTCTCCATTTCGGTGCTAAATTAATATCCACCTCAATGTAGAAAATTTACTTTATCACCTCGGTATATAATGTACTATTCTGCGTTTTTAGTTTTTTTTTACCCTGTCTTAAGATACAGGGTGATGAAAAATCAAAAAATTGCTTGACCATGGTGTATTAAAATGGCTTTACAGTCAAAACTACTGGACTGATTTTAATGCTAATCAAAATAATCATTCACAATACATGACCTTGAACATTTTCTTTTAGAAAAATAACGGTAAAAAATTCAAATTCGATTTACTAGAAATTCGTAATTTTTAAATATTTGATTTTTTAATATGTGGAAGGTACATATGTTACTAGCATTTTGTAAAAAATTCAGGAGGGGAAAATTTTTTGTTTTTTTTTATTAATTTTACTGCAACACGCCTTAAAATTTATCATCATAAAAAAAGTGGAGTTAAAAAATGAAGTTTTTTTTGGATTTACATATATGTTCTTATAATAAAATTTAAATTTTAACCCACAATAAATATTTTACACATTTTTATCATTTATTTAATTTTACATAACTAAATTCCGTAGAGTTAGAATAACGTCTAGCTAAGATTGATCCATCATTTGTAGGAATGTATGAGTGATATCCTCGTGTTCCAGGTATTGTTTTTAAATTGACGTATCTATCAGCTAGTTAATTTTGTTTTGCAAACAAAGAAATCCCTCTGCATTCTGTCACTATATGACGGTGGTGAGTGTCGAGTGAGTGATCTCAACAGTTTGACTATTTGCAGGCATAACTGATTTGATTTCATCCGAACACTGCTGATGAAGATATTTATAAAAAACAACGAGATCAGAAAAAATTAACAATTCGTTTAGCACCCTTTTAAACAGAGTCTTAAAGAGCCATTATAGTAACAGATGCAGCCCCCCAAACTTGGTAACATTACTTGGCATAATACGGCCTGTTAACGATTTGCAAAATTATAATTGGCCTTTAATGGTAAAAAGGTTCCCCATCCCTGGTTTAGACTCATATTATACTTTTCCTTAGTTTCTATTTTTTGTTCACTTAAGTGAAGTGGAAGTATTGTTTTTGTTTTATGGAGAAAAATTAACTTTTAGTTAATTATTAATCACAATATATCTTTTGTTGACTCTCAAAAAATAAAACTAGGCAATTTTAGTCCAGAGAGATTACTTAATATTCGATATAGTATATACAGTATATATAGTATATATATAGTATATACAGCAAATATTATATTATTTTTAACACAAAAGTATTCGTTATGTGTACTTCAATTACCAGATAAGATTATAGCTTAGATCAGAATATAGTATGGCTACAGTACTGCGATCAAAAAAATCGTTTGCACGTCTTCATCTAACTACTCCTTGGTGAACTGTTCCTCCTCGTTACCTGGTTAGAGCAGTTCTGATGTAACGGAATTGGAGGAACAGTAAAAAGAAAAGCAGCTGGAGCGAGTCTTAAGAAAGAATACGACAAAGTTATATCAACACCTCTGGCATTATATAACTGGGCAGCAGCTTCAGGCAATTTTTGAGATAACATGCATTTTTTCTATGTAACGGAGACAGGTTACATTACAAAACGAAATCAACTAGCTGATAGATACGCCAATTTAAACACAATTCCTGGAACACGAGGATATCACTCATACATTCCTACATTCTGTTATTCTAACTCTACGGAATTTAGTAATGTGAAATTAAATAATTGATAAAAAATGTGTAAAATATTTATTTTAAGTTAAATTAAACATGTGTAAAATATTTATTTTGAGTTAAAATTAAAAATTCATTATAAAAAAATAAATGTAAATCCAAAAAAAACTGTTCATTTTTTAACTCCACTTTATTTTATGATGAAAATTTTTAAGGCGTGTTGCAATAAAGTTAATAAAAAAAACAAACAAATTTCCCCTCCTGAATTGTTTATAAAATGTTAGTAACATATGTACCTTTCACATATTAAAAAATCAAAAATTTAAAAAATACGCTCATCTAGAAAATCGAATTTGAATTTTTTACCGTTATTTTTCTAAAAGAAAATGTTCAAGGTCATATATTGTGAATGATTATTTAGATTAGCTCTGTTCAATACCTACATTGTGAGCTATATAACATTAAAATCAATTCAGTAGTTTTGACTGTAAAGCCATTTCAATACACCAGGGTCGAGCCGTTTCTTGATTTTTCAACATCTTGTGTCTTAAAACAAGGTTAAAAAAAACTAAAAACGCAGAAAATTTTTTTTTATTGATGTCAATGAATTCCAATACCTAAATACACAAAATTAAAACCTCATTTGCAGACCTTGCTGATATCACGTGTTTTTCACCTATACCTTTAATTTGATTGACGATGGAAAAATAATTTTAAGGCGAGCAAGGAAATAATCTTTGATACGTATTTGTTGGTAACGAGGTAGCTACGAGTTAGTTAACGAAGATAAAGGTGATCCAACGGAGCAGGGAAATAGACAGAATACAACCGTGTTATAAAAATATTTACCCACACACAACAATAAAAACGAAACAAAATTTAACATTTAGTTACGGGGCAACTCACAGGAGCAGTTTATGTACGTGTTAAAATATTATTATTAAGTGTTTGTATTTCTTTTCTCATAAAATTAAAAAGAAAGTCAATTAAAATTTAAATCTAGTAATCAGGACCTGGAATCAAGTTTCCAATATTTTTTTTAAAGGAAAGGTCTTGAGAGCAACTATCACATATTGCTTTTTTGTTGCTTTGCATGGACAATAAAAGACCCTGACTAGATTAAACTAATCGTACCTAACAGCAAGGTGTGAACAGTCCAGACAGCGTGCATAGAAAGCAGCCCAAAGAGCAACACGCTGAAAAATTTAAAACTTTTTATTGGTCACATTTGATCCCCTACGCCCTACATAACATGAACTTTAATATGAAAATTACGCATTATCCATTACAAGCACAAGTTTATGGGACAAGTTCATGGCATAAAATCAAAATATTACAACGCAGAAACTTATTGAAAACCCCATCTTAAACCACCCAGCACATAAATGCACTTCTTACATCTATATATAGTAACTCACTTAATCTGGATATTCATCTCTACGGTAACGCACTTAATTTGAATACGGGTTCGGTTTTGCGCTCCTAAACGCGATGTTGAGTATCTTATGACATCTAAAATGTTATGATACCTTGAATTTATTATTTGGGTATACTTAGTCGTTGAGTACGTCATAAACAACATCTTAAACTTTAATTTTTTTTAACTTGATGGATTAAAGATTGTGTTTTGCATTCTCTTTTGTAATAATCTATAAAGAAATGGGCGTATAGCTTATTTAAAAGCTGCGGTAAAAACATAGAAAGTTAAAATGTGAGTCAAGGTAAAGCTAGTAAATTTTGCGCTTTACCTATATATATATATATGCTGCGCGTTTCTGAACAGCTAGTAGTGCTCGATATATGATTGATGATTATTTAACGAATAATGATTAATTAACCGCGTGTTAACGCATATTTCATATTTTGGACTCATTAAATAAAATATCATCAATAAGTTATCATCAAAGAGTTTCTTTATATCCTTTAAATAAAATAAATTGTTTCCTTATAAAGCGTTTACCAGTTTGTTTTAAAAATTACTTCGGTCTGAAAGACCTAAGTATTACATTCATGAGCCAAAAGTAAAATTCTTACCCTCACTTTTTTGGCATTTCTCGACGTTTTAGGACCTACTGATTCTAAAAAAGCAAAAAAAAAATCTATGTCTGTCTGCCCGCCGTCCGGCCGGCCGGCCGTCCGTCATTACCTACGAAATCTAGAAAACCGCTGGAGGGATTTCAAAAATTTTTTCTTAGAATAGGTATACTCAAGGGACAGGCTCGAAAGGACTTTGTGTTCGATAACTGTACCGGAAGTGTGTCAAAAATCATTATGTGTGTCAAAAATAGCAAATTTTTATATTTTTGGCTTAAAATACGTTCATTTTAAGTGATTACGAGTAGGAACATTAAATTTGGAGAAATTTTGATTGTAGAGATTGGTATGTGAGATCAAAAACTAGATTATTGCATTATAAGTTTGTCAACAAAATGTTGTCAAGTGTGTCAAAAAAAAGATTTTTATTTATTTTTTTACCCAATTTTTCGGAAACAAATAAAATTAATTATTTGTTTGACATGAAATTTTATTATTATTATATCTAGAATTATGGCATTTTAAGTTTGTCAAAAAATAATTTCAAGGGTGTCAAAAAATGATTTCATTTATTTGTTTAGCCAATATTTTGGAGAAAAAATGAAGCTGTTTTTATGATGTAAATGTAATTGAAAATGAAATTGGACATGGATATTTTTGAATTTGTTACAGTTTTTGAAATATTTTTGGAATTTTGACAAAAGTTTGTAGTTTTGATTTTGTAATAATTTTTGCAATATATTTAGAATTTTGGAAAAAGTTTTAATTTTTGATTTTGTAAGAAGTTTTGGAATATTTTTAGAATTTTGAAAAATTTTTTATTTTTGATTTTATTATAATTTTTGGAATTTTGAAAAAAATTTCAATTTTTGATTTTGTAATAATGTTTGCAATATTTTTAGAATTCTGCAAAAAGTTTGAATTTTTAAGAATTTTTGGAATATTTTTGGAATTTAAATATTTGATTTTATTTTAATTTTTGTAATATTTTTGGAATTTTGAAAAAAGTTTGATTTTATGTAATTTTTACAATATTTTTGGAATTTTGAAAGAAATATGAGTTTGTGATTTTGTAATATTTCCTCAAAACGCTAAATGGAGAGGTTTTTGAGTAGTTTGCTGAGTGTATCTTTTCACTACAATATGTTAATTTATGATCTGTTATGATTTTCCGGCAATGTATTGATGCTTCGTGTTAGTTTTGTAATAAATTTCCTAATAGAGATAAAAAAATACATGTTCTTTAACAAAGAGTTATGTTTGATATACATCTCTGCCCAAAACTAAAAACCATGTCCTCATAAAAGGGTTTTGCGAAAACTATATCAAAATCCTTAACCCAGACCGAAGTCTTGATATCTCAGAGATGTGAGATTTCAGCCCCTCCATATGTTCTTATTCAATTGGTATTCTAAATAAAGCTTATAATACAAAACCAATTTAATTACAGTTCAACTTCACAATATTTAAATGGCAAATTATTTCTAATCACATTAAAAATAATATGAATATAGCGTTTTAAGACGAACTTTTAAATGAATCTTTTTGAGTACAAACTTATTTCATATTACATACTAAAAAAAATTTATCAACTTGTTAAAAGAAAAAATTCAATATTATGTTATGAAACTAATCAAAATATCTAGCTTAATAATAAGACTACGTTAAAACGTTTTTGAAAAAACAATTAATTAAAACAAAACAAATTTTGCTGTAACTACTTAAATTTTAAGAAATGTGTAGTCTTTCAATCAATCAAAACTATTGCCAAATTAATTTTGAAAAGGGTTAAGTATATAATAAAGGTGGAAACGCCACAAATACTCCTTCCCTAGTGATTATGTAAAAAGAAAAGAAAAACTACGAAATTACGAAATTACGAAATGGAGCAGGATTTAGGAATTGTGATGACAAAGGGGCTGATCATTAAAAGTAACCTGTTTGTTAATATTTTGATTTTGACTGATTATTCAAAATCTGATTCGTACCAGTAACGTTTGATTGCTTCAGATGAGATGTGGGTTCTAAAATAATGTATTGATTCAAATTGGAATCAGAATGATCAATTTGATTTTTGTTATTAAGATTGGATCATGATTCAACAGGAATATGTTGAGTTGCGTTAACGATAGAACTTGTTTGTTCATCGCAATTTTCATAAAAACATTGTTTAAGTTGATCAATTGAAACTTTAGTTGATTTATCATTAATTTCGATATTGAAATTCCTATCAGTTCGACTTAAAAAACTTTGAAAGGACCAGTGTAAGGAGGTTGTTATGATTTGTTTACAGCATCTGTACGCAACAATACATGTGAGCAAGTTAGTCTTTACTCACAAAAGAAGAAGGCAAATCATATCTGGATGCTGGTGTTGGGGGTAACTCATCAAAATGCTGCTTCAATTGTTTGACGAATTTAGAATTTAATGTTGAATCGACAAACGGCTCTGAAATTCTTATAAAGCTTCCAAAAGTAAGTTCCACTGAAGTGGTTTGGAGTTCTTTACTAAAAGTGCGAAAGACAATGTCAAAAACTCTTTGGGAAAATTGCCAATGAATCTATGACCTAAGTAAAGCTGTTGATGTATCACAATAGATCAGCCTACTTTCATTGAAAGGGACTGGAAAGGTTGAGAACTTCAAATTGCTATTACTTTGAAGAAACATTTTTAAATTCCTCATCAGTAGTCTGGACATACGTGATTGCACCATAATCAATTTTCTCTGGAATGAGTGTTTGATCTATGTGAAATAAAACGTGGTCTACAACATGGTCAACTTCAGAAATATACTGGGCATCAATGCTCAATTCCAGCATGAAATCCAGATAACGAAATTGACAAGGTGATGCTTTTTCCAAATTTTGTTTTAGGAATTTATGGACAATGAATAGTGCAAACTCACAAACTTCTAAAAAAACACGGGAAATGTTTAACGCCTGAAAATGCTGCGAGCATTTCTCTATCATACGCGCTGTACTTCATTTGAATATCATTAAGACGAACAGAGAAGTAACTGAGCCGTTATCATGTTCCTGCGACAAACTGCTGTACAACAGCCCCAATTGCTGTATCTGAAGCATCAACCATAATTGGAAGTCGAGCTAAAGATGAAGGATGAGCTAATAATGTTGCATTTCACAATTTATCTTTACAATTGAAAACGGCTTCTCTGGACTTAGGTGTCCATGCAGTGGGAATCTTACTATTCTTTCTATATCCTTTTATGAAATTATTTAGTAAGGTTTGATCTGGCGCTGCGGTGGGTAGAAAACGTCGATAAAAATAAATCATTCCTAAAAATCTTTAAAGCTGTTTAACTGTATTGAGGCCAAAAAACTTTATTGCAGATGTGGCAAAAATGCATTTATCCGAATCCTTTGAAAAAATATTTGTAAATGTTTCAAGAGCTTTTCTAGAGATTTTGATTCAATTAACCCATTTTGATCCTCTGTTCGTTTCATTGAAAAGTGAAACTTCATTTTTTTAAAAATTGTTTACCAATGATGGTAATAGTTATGCATGGTGCGCTTAGTACTGTAAGCTTCCTTGATGTGTTATGTAATTCACAATTAGAAATTCTATTGTGGCCTAAGCCTCCTCTTCCCACCCCACCCCCTCTTCTAAAACACCCTTGTTTTATGACACATTTTTGAATAATTATATAAAATACTAAACGAAAGCAAATCGAAAAACTAATGATGACGGATTTGTGCCAATGGATGTCATAACTAATAAAAATAATGTTCGTATTTACTGGCAACATTTAGGTGCTGCCAGGTGTACGTAAAGATAAGTGTTTGTTTCATCGAACACTGGCACGAACCTTATAACCTGATTATGTGCTAAACCCGATTTTCATCATTTTTCCGACATTTGTTGACGCTATTTTGAAAAGAACAGAAGCATTTTATTTTATGTAATATTTTTGTTAAAATTGAATATTTATATAAAAAAAATGACTGTAAGGACAGTTTTTATATACAGCATTTGTTATAACGTTCAGTATTTACATCTAACGTTTGTTTTTTGGATGTAATTTGTAAGTGTAATGCCATATCGAAAGCTATTGAGAATGCGTGAATTGCAGTTATGCGATTGTAAGGATTTCAAATCTACGAGAAATATATTAAATAAAACTGCATATAACGAAAAATCACATAAAAAGAAAAACGGAAATAAAAAAATTAAGCTTTTGCCCTGTGTACTAAGTAAAGTACCAAGTACCATACGCCTGTTTATCAAACTTAGGGTCAATAGGTCAAGTAGTTTCTGAGATATCATGTTTTCATACAAACAGATACACCCCAAGTAACAAATTTTGTTTCAAAATTTATTACAGTACATTTACTCTGTAATCGTAAAGTTACAGTGGTAACTGTACCGTAAACGTTCAGTAAGTGTTTCGTATATATTTTGGGGAATAATTTTGGCTTTTACTGAACGTTTACGGATATCAATTTGCGTAAGAATTATGTATGATTACAAACACGTACGTAGTGTTACAGAAAGCAAAATGTATGCGATTTTAATCACTACGGATTACTTACAAAAAAGTTACAATTTCATACTTTATTACGAAGTTTAAGACGATTTTTTGTAAACAAAAAATATGAATAAATATACAAATACAATAATATATTTTATGTTTATGAAATGCAAATATTATATTTTGGTATAACTAATTTTGTATATTTTATTATTTTGTTTTTCCTCAATTTACCCCGTTTAATTGAATATAATTTTTATTATTAAATCTATATATTTCGGGCTAGGCCCATCTTCAGGATTATTAATAAAAATAATAAAAAATTATATCACAATAAGAAAAATAAAATTTTGACATAAATTATATAAACAAAAAACGATATACAATTTAACATGAGTTACTATGTTATAATTAACTTAAAAAATGGTAATCAAGTGAAAAGCTTAAAGTTACTTTAAATTTTAGAACAATCGGATTAAATTAAAATAATTATTCGAAAAATCCTTCTTATCACTTTTAAAATTACAAATTGTTTCCTCATTTTTTATGATTTGACACACCTCGTGTATCTGTAATTTAGTTTTATTTCTTTCCTTAGCCAAAATTTGAACATCATCGAATTTAAATTCATGTTTATTTTCTATAGAGTGTTTAGCAAGTGCAGAACAATTATTAGTAACTGAAGTTTTTTTAGAATCATATTTATGTTGATCCATACGAACACCTAATTTTTGAATTGTTTCACCAATATATGTTGTGTTACAGTTATTACAATCAACCTTATAAACAACACCACTATGTTGTTCTTTAGGTATTTTTGATTTTGAATTTGTAAAACTATAACTATTTTTATTTTTAGGCCTCATAGCCATTTTAATATTAGGAACAAACTGTGAACAAGAGCGAGAAAGTGTTTCGCTTAGACCAGGAACATAAGTTAATGATGCATATTTATTTAAAGTTTCATTATTTGATACCATATTATTAGCTGTTTGATCAAGTGATAGATAATTATAACTATGACCCAATTGATTTAAATTAGTATTACGAACCTGACTAATCATTTTATCAATTAAACTTTTAGGGTAGTTATTAGTACGAAGTATATTATAAATTATTTTTAAATTATCATTCCAAAAGTTTATATGGCTATGTCGAAATATTTTTCGAATAAAAGATTTAGCTACATTTAACTTCATATTACGTGGATGTGTAGAATAATAATTTAATAATCGATTAGAAGCAATCTCTTTATGATACCAATTAGTTATAATCTTTCCATTATCCAAATGATGAATACTTAAATCCAAATAATTTAATATGCTATTTTGTTCAACTTCATATGTGAATCTGATTTTAGGATCATACGAATGCAATGCATCAAGGACCATTTCTATTTTATTTTCAGGAATAGATGTAATATGGTCATCAACATATGAATACCAAAAAAGTGGAGTAAAATCAATTTTAAGTAATGCTTGATTTATGACATCATCAAGAACACATTGTACCAAAATTGGTGCTAAACTAGACCCCATAAATAAACCATTCTTCATTTTCATAAATTTTTCTTCATATTTAAAGTAGTTACAATCAATCAAACAAAAACTTAAAAGATTCAGAAATTCTTTCTTTTTAATTTTGTATAGTTGGATGTCAAAATTTACAAACGAATAATAAAATTTCGATTAAATTTTGGAAATACTTGTAAATTAATAATGCGCCATAAAAATAATAAATTATTAAATATAATTTTAAAAAAAATTTTATATGTCAATTTATTTTAGAGAGATAAAATTATATAAAATTTGTTTTATTATTTTCATAAATTTAAGTTTTTCTAAAATACTTATAACATAAGTTATAAAACCCAATAAAGTTTCATTAAATGTATTTTGTTATTTTTTTTAAATACAGTCAAATATTAATTTTGCATAAAAATGGCTGAGTTTTCAATTGTAAGCTTTCAAATACAAGTTAGCCCTATGTAGATATACAGAGAGTGCACAGAATATATACATTTACATTTTATTTACATTTACACTTCCATATTTAAAATGTTAACATGTTAACGTAATGTAAACGCTATGTGTTTGATCTGTAAACATAATCATACAATTACAACTTCCAACTCAAAGAGTTTACATGTATAAATTATGTAAACGTTTAGTATTAGCCTCGTTGTTGTGCATTTACATTTACACCTTCCTTTTACAAATATTTACTTGTATATATTTTGTAACAGCTTTGTATAAATCCTTTTACAACTTTTGACATTTGTGAAATAAACAAAAGTGACATTTATTTTTTATTTGGTACAAACAATCCTCATGCACTTAACTTTGGTATATGTCCAAATTTTTTTTTACATAAACGGGGGGTGGGAGACTATGTGTCTTGTAATTATCTTACAAAATTTTGCCTGGTAGTGTTCTAAGCCTGGCATTGTTGGACCACAATAAAATGCAAATGGTCTCCGAATTCCGAATGATCGGTTATACATAAAATCGACCAAAATTTTTTTTCTATTAAAAATGGCAAGGCCGTCAATGTTAAAGGTAACTGAAATATTAATTAAGTGATCCAAATTCGAAAACTTCAACCAACGTATTAGCTCATAATACCAAAGCTTTCCACTACCCGTCAAAATAATATTTATATTTTGAAGTGTTTGCAATAATTTTCGGGGATCCTTTGGTTAGAAATTAAATCCACGAAACTTTAAAATCACAAGTGACTCTTAAATTAATTAAGACTTAAGATTCGATTATTTAATGCCCAATATATTGAGTCGTCTATCACTGAAAGCTGGCTATAAATTTCTTTATAATCGCACGATGGAAACAGACTTCTTTTATTAAACAAAAAATTTTGACTTAAGAAAACTGTATAAATTATGTGACAGTATAAATACATTCCTAATGTAAATGTCCCGTAAATATACGGTAAGTATATAAGTTCTCAATAAAATAAAGTTTTGTAATTAATCTGTAAATGTAAAAATACATTTACAAGGCCAACGTATATTTACAATGTAGCTATAAGCTCTCGTAGACTTTACACAATGTAGTCATTTTGTAGAAGTAATAATACAGTTACATAGTACATAATCAGAAACGTTACATTCGAAGCTATAAGTTTACTACTACACTGTAGCTTTACTGTGTACAATCAGAAACAATATTTTGTAGAAGTATAAATACCGCAACCTATTTTGAGTACAGTATGTGTTCCGTAAATAAAACAACAATAGTTTGTGACTATAATATATACAAAATGTTACTTGGGACACCTTTAGACCTCCTTATCTCGAGTCACAGTTGACCTGAATCAATACCGTAACATATATTACCGTAAGATACCTGTTTACAAATTTTGGGGTCATTAGACAATTAGTTTCTGAGATATCGTGTACACCCACAGACAGATAGACACATCCATATCTTGGGTCATCCAATGTCTTAGGAGATGTTGGAAAAATATATCTGTGTACCTTGGGGACAGTAAGGTAAGTAGTTTATAAGATATCATGTCATCATATATCTGTGTACCTTGGGGACAGTAAGGTAAGTAGTTTCTAAGATATCATATCTACAGACAGACACACATACGGATTTCCACATTTTGACCTCCATATTTTAGCTCACAATTGAGTTGCGGTTCAAAAAATCAACGTTAAAGGATATATTGTCTTACGATAACTGGCGTGATAAATTTGGGGTCAACATGTAAAGTGGTTACTGAGATATATTGTCCACACACGAACGGAATTGCCATCACTTAAACTATCTCTTTAGCTTGCAATAGTTAATAATGGTATGGACGTAGTGTACCTTCATGACAAAGGGGTCCAAAACCACTGTGTGAACATTTGCGGCAAAAAGTACTCTATTCTTCCATGGTCAATGCTTGAAAGTTGCTCTGTTGCGCAATATAAAAAAACATTCAGTTAAATTGACTAAAAGGTTATGGCCACAGAAAGTTTTTTATTGATAATCGTGAATATGGATGATGATGGGGTTTAAAAAACCGCGTCATTGCTGTTTCTTGAAATCACATTATTATACGTCAACTAGAAAATAAATCGCCTCAGTGTCAACTAAAAGTGCATGGAAAACCCACAATTTTCATGTGTCAAAAATGCAATAAGCAGTTCATTTAGATTGTTTTAAAAAGTACCACTGTATCTACATCTATATAAAAATCTAAATTAAATCATTCACAGTAAACAAAAAATTTTATAATATCTTTTACATAGACTCTCCGCCAGCGTTCAATGAAACGAACAATAAACTTTTCCATTTTCCGGAAAAGAGGTTGAGATTATTTGTTTTTATCTCAGATTCTGGCTTATGGGCATCAAATAACTATAAAAATCTATTTGGTTCTATCCTAGAAAATAGTTTCTGCAACTCGGTTCGAAATGGGTTAAAACATCATCTAGCTAGATACACGAAGCAGAAATTGAATCCCGATAACACGGATTGCATCAATATTTGGAATGATTGAGCAGAATTCCTAAAATCTAAGGTTATTTTTCAAAACTAAAAAAGACCAAAAAAGTAGAAATTGCAGTCTTAGGGATGTTCTTAGGATATAGGAATTTGATGATTTGCCTGAACTAGGTAAATTGATGAGAAAACTGTCCATCTCTTCAACTGATGCGAGAAATCGTGTAAGTGAGGAACTCGATATTCATCGGGAACAGCAATTCTGTTTAATCCTCGATAATCATCACATGGACACCATTCACCGTTTTTTTTTCTTGACAGGATGTTATGGACTGGACCAAGCGCTTTTGTTGGGTCTACATATTCCCAGTTGTACCATCTTTTCAAATTCAGCTTTGACTATAATTTGTAGGCAGCTAAACGCCGAGTCTTATACAAAACATTGGCAGATCCAATGTTTCCAACCTGCGGGTAATACGTTATGTTTCGTAATATCAGGTGAGTGGTTCCGATTGGAACATGGTTAAATTTTTATCAATCCAGAAAAGTGATGGTTCATCACTATCGGAAAGGCTAGCTGTTGAGAACAGAAAAAAAGGTGGATTTTTTAGCCTCCGTCTATGTATATTGTATATCAACAAGCAAACCTATATTTTTTAAAAAATCTGATCAAATAATTGGGATCAAAACGTCAGCAACTATAAATTGCCATATAAAGTTTCTACGAAGTAGACCTATGTATGTTTAAATTAAGAATGTTGATGCCATAGACAAATATGGTTTTGCCGTTTGGCGGAGATTATTTGAAAATTTATGATTCTTGCTTATACATTAGCCCGAGCACGGGCTCCAAACACACCTCGACAGAAAAACGTGCACTTCTCTTTCTTGGATTTTATCTTACTCTTTAATCCAAATTTCATTTTAACCGATAATTCATCATGCTTTATACTTATAGTTTATGTGTTAAGCTTTATGGTATCACTTCCAATAAATAAATCTTGTTTTACAATATTAATTCAAGTATACACTGATCAGTATTCAGAGCTTATGGTCAACTCCTTGTCCCTAAAAAATTCAAACCCCATAAATAATTTTACAACTCTAATTTGGTTTTTCATTTGAATATAATTTTACGGTAAAAGTTTATTTTCGGTTATATACCAAATTAAAGATATGCTGTGTGAAAACAACAAATATGCAGCACAAAAACAACAAAAATAGTTTATGAGAAATATTCTGTTTTAATTTAAAATTGATATCGTTTTTAATTGTAAATTCGTGAATCTGATTATGTCATTTTACTGTTTTTAATTTAAAGTAAAATTTGGTTGAGTGTTAAATTTTTTTTTATATAAACTCGATGGTAACGATGCGAATGTAAAGCTCTCTTGTCTGCTTGATCAATTCATTTGATAAACGAAACTTTAGTTTATATAATTTTTATGCAATTATTTTAAAATTTATGTGTTGATGAGAAAGGATACAAAGGATGTTGGAAAATATTGCAAAATTGTGGTTTTAGGGTTAAAATATGAAAATATGATAAGGACAATAAAAATGTTACTTTTCATTCATTTTCTATTGGTGAATATTCTGAAAATAATTCTTCAAAAAACGAAATAGAAAAATTAATAGAGTTATATTGAATATTGATTACACCAATAATTTTCATCTTCACTGCTTTCGGATTCTTTTCTTTTTTTTTTTTTTTCTAGTTCTATTATAATGAAGATCAATCTAAATGCCACAGATTACAAATAACCTTTGTGAGTTTATTTGCCAAGTTATGTTATTTTAACATTTAATATCTTCTTGCTGAATGAAAAATCATAGGTACAAAACAGTATGAATTAAAACTTTAAAATTTTAATTTCTCATTTTACTATAAGGTGCTGTTATTTCGTCTAAAATAAAGAAATCATCGGTTTTCCATTTTATAGTCACATTTCGTATATGAACCTTCGATCTATGCATCAAATAAAAATCTGTTAATTTACATATGGCTCAATTGTAAAATTCTTTAGTTAAAATTACAAAAAGAAGTTTTGAAAAATTCAATGATCTTGTGTGATTCGGAGTCTATAAATCGATATCATATGAAACTCGATATCACTTAAACTACTAGAAAGTCATCATCTATTAAACTGACCCTGATAGGATTTAATAACGACGAACAGAAAGTGACTGTATTAATAATGGAATAACGAGCTTTTGTTTTAGCTTTAAATGAAATTAAAACATAATATAAATCATCTTACGATGAAGTTTATGAAAATCAGTTCTTTCCAAAAAAAAAACTATAAAGTCCCTAGCTAATACAAAACGATTTTTGAAAATCAAATATATCTCAGTCGAAACTAAAAAACATGTAAAAACAGCTTCTATGATAAAATCGATACAATAACAAAGAATTTCCTATGTTTTGTTTTTAAAGTATAATTTATTAAGTTATCCTTCGGTTTTACAAAGAACAGAAGAAAATGCTGATGACTAGACATCCCAAAGGTGTTTCTTTTTAAATTTTTCTCTGCTTCAAGCAAAAGAAATCCAATTTGGTTATACATATTACAAATTTCTGATAACACTTTTGCAGAATAATTTATAAGAATATGACCACATTTCTTTATACTTATTAATTTTGTTTATACATATACCAAAAATCAACTAGCTCAAATATTAAGTACAGTTATAAATCAATCTATTGCATCAATTTCCTTTAATATATAAAAAGAAAATATGTATAACATTATCTCTCACAGTTTTTCATTTTGTGTTTCTTCGTGATGTTGCTTAGTAAAACTATTGTAAACTGTCAACCTTTTGGTTGTTATTCTGCAGTTTCCTATTTCCACAGAAAATTGCAATGCAAAAAGTTTTAAATTCAGATAAAATGCTCAGACCTAAGCACAATTCGCGTTTAATTAAAAATATGAAAGGAAAAAAAATAATTTTGCGATCAAATTTTTAAATAGTAAGTGTAAACACAATACAAGATAGCTTCTCAAAGTTTGCGGATAATTAAAAAGTCAGGCAAGTGCGAATATGATTCGCTCGCTGAGGGTTCCGTGTATATAATATTTGAGAAAACAACAGGTTTTGTTAGCATCGTTTCACGTTGGGTTGCATTTTACCCAAATCTGTTTATGGTGGATAAACAAAAGCTTCAATAACGCCAACTTATAAATTATTTATATTGAAACATATATTATCGATTGTTGTAGCTTCAACTGTTGTTGGTTCATGAATTTTCTTTACAAAATTTGAAAATAGTTTGAGAGTTTGAGGATTTTTATTGAAACCTACATTAAAGTCACCTATCACAATAGTTGGAGGAATAAGTATTGTCAAATTATTGCCAATGAGTGCATTGTTAACACAGTCGAGTGATTTCTCTACTGAACATTAAAGAGATCAGTATACCAACAGGATTTGAATTTCAGTTAGTTGAACATTCACAATGACTGCCAGCAAAGCTTAAATCGAAGTGATAGCTACTATTTTTCTGCACTAGTGGTATTATATCAGGCGTAACGAAAAGAACAGATCCTCAACCACGATTTATTAACTGTTATAATTTTCTAGTTCAACAGCAGCTCAATAGCTCAAAAATTACAAAAAATATTGTAACTAGTGATCAACTTCACAGAGAACATTTGCAACGCAACCATATTAAATTATAATCTATCGAGTTCGAATAGCAAACAGGCATGTTATCGCATAATTTTTTAATTAACTCCTTTCACCTGAAGTTGAGTTCATCTGACTTTTTAATCTTTTTTGATCTAATCTTGTTTGTTTATTTCTTAATTCGTTTCACTCAATATTTTACTATAATACACATTTCCTACAACGTAGCAAAATTTATCCTCTTCTACGATTATTTTACGTGAACAGTCTTTCACAAAAACACAATTTTAGAATGTTAATGAAATGAATCAAAAACTGTGATTTTGAGAACTACAAAAAAATTGTTTTGGACTAGAAAAAAATTCACCTTTCATATGACACCCCACTCGACATGGTCAAAAATAATTTTTTTTTTTTTTAACATCTCCCATAACCATGAATTCTTTCATATTTTTTCTTGTTTAATTTTCGAAGTTAAGAAGGGGAGGGGGGGGGGGGGGGGTGGTACAGAAGAAACAACACTAGTTTTTGGTAATATAAATAAAACTAAACAGTCGAAAAATCAATGAAATTTTTTTTTAAATATTTCAATTTTTCTAAACCAAACTCGATTCCTCACAAATTTTTTTTGTTATCAGTAGGCGTGAGAAAACACACTTAAAAAACTGTATAAAATTTCAACTTGATGGTATTGCTAGAAATTATTGATATAGAATGTATTATTTAAAATTATCCTTCACATAAATTGTCATTAATGATATTTGAAATGAAAGTTTCTGCAGCAAATCTTTTTGATACTTATAAGCAATAAAGTTCTTTCAAAAAACCAAAATAAAGTTGCACCAAAAGAACTTAATTGATGGCAACTTAAACTGTTATTTAGCGGTAGATGAAGAACCACAATCGCCAGCTGTTTCATCCAATTGTAATATCACTTTATTATAAGTTTTCTAGTTAATATTACATTACATGTGATAAAAACTTTAAGTGAGCAAAATAGATATTACATGAATAACTTTTATTAAACAAGTTAAGAAAAATCAATTCAATCAGCCTGAATTAAATAAAGGAATTTCTCATACATGAAAATAAAAATATTCTCTTTACAATAATGAACAAAACCAAGAGTGAAAAACAATTTTGTTTTTCTTAAATTTTAACGGTATAAACATCACCTACTAAATATTGAAAATTGTTAATTTTTATGTTCTCCACAATAACCCCCCACCCCCCCTTGTGCCATCGAAGATTAAATGATAAGAGAAAATTATCTAATAAGAGTTGGAAAGAGGAGAAGGGAAGAGTTTTTTGTATGCTCGAGTATTGTAGCTAAAAAGAGAAAGTTTGGAGGTGTCTGAAGAAGTGAGTGGATAGTTGTCTCTACAAGACAGTATTTATTTTGTGCGACTGAGAAATAGTGGCGAAAATTGAGTCGAGCCATCTTCAGATGTGATCGGTTGATGTTCGACCAAAGATTGTTTTAGGAGAGAGAGAGAGAGAGAGGGAGAGAAATATTGTTTGAAAATCGATACTATTTAGTGGAGAGGAATTATGGGTCTTACGAATTGGAGTTCTGCAAAAAAAAAAACGAACAAATATGGAGTTATGGTAACACGAGTGGAGATATAGGTCTGATACGGCTGAGTTTCCGGAGACCAATATTTGTGGAGATGTGTACCATAGGTTAAAAGGTTCGTTTAAAATACGAGAAGCAGAGAAGTAACGTCGGTGATGCTGAATGTCTGACAGAACAAAGTTGACTGAGACAAAACTAGCATGTACAAACGTTAATATTAGTTCATTTTTTTAAAAGTAGCTGTTAAAAGCAAGAATAAGCAGAAATTTAGCGTAAGCAACGGAGTGCATTTAGTAACACAAGTATGATAAAGTCTGACAGTACAAAGTTGACTGAGACCAATGTTTACCTTGGAGACGTGTCCCATAGAAAAAGATCGCTTTGTGAAGAAATATCTTTAAATATCCATAAGAAGAATACCTGTTCGACAACAGATAAATGGTTAACGTCAGAAGATTGTTGCGCTAGTATTGATCTTCCAATCCAACTAGTTCGCAAACAGACATCTTACAATCTTCACCTGCAGCCGAATGCCGGCTGTCAATCAGTCTGGGGTGGATTTAAATGGTGAAGCCTTGTAATACCTAAGGTACTATTCCATTAAAGTGGTCACACATCTATCCCCTGAGTATTTAAAGAAAATTAAGTTAAACATAATGTAGAAGTAAGATTTTTAACAATTTATTTGACATAGTATAACATAATTTTAAGTGATTAATATTTTTAATTACAACATAAACAAATTTTAACATGAAGAAAACTAACAATAACCAAATAAAGAATGAAAGAATGCATAATATAATTTTCTTTTCCTTTCTGAGAATCATTCTGTGTTTCACACGTATAAGTAATTGATTAAGAAGGTGAATACGTCGAGCTCGCCGCGTCACACGCCAGGATCTGAAAAGAAAGAATGGATCTGCACTTTGCACAGATTTCACTGCTAAGAAAGAAAATGGAAAGGAATATGAATAAAATTTTGTATATAATAAAAAGGATATATGTTACACTAAGGATAACAATACTACTAAGTCGGATGAATTTTGATAGCCACAGTTGAGTTCCAATTATATCAGGTGCGGACGGTTGACCGATGTAGGTGTAGACAACCCTGCTACTGGAACGCTGGACGGTGTTCTGGTTGTGTTTCAATATATGTAGATAAATCAGATTCGGAGGATCAAAATTTTTATAAATTCTATATTTGGTTGAGATTATAGTTCAACTCGAATTTCTATTAAACACGAGTCCCTTCAACACCCAACAATATTTAAATTATGCATTTACACATTATCAAACAGTTTTTTTCATTTTCTTTCTTTTAATTACAACACAGAAAAAACACGAAAGTTCATATCTTACACAAAAAAAAACATAAACAATCAATTTTCTATTAGTATACTCGTATTACTGTTTCTTTAAATTTTTCTCTTTTGAACAATTTATTATATTACTAACATAATGTTTTTATTTCTTTGTTTTTTTTTCAATCACACAATTAAATGCATTAGGTTTCTTCTTAATCGTTTCTAACAACAAAATAAATAAACATACCAATTTGGAGGGACAGCCAATAAAAAGACAGCATCAGGTGATTTAAAATCCTTGCTGCGTTCCAATTTTCGTCCATTTAATTTTCTTGATTGTTCTGTGTATGTAAACTTTATTCTTTTAGCATCAGGTGATCTGGAATCCTTGTTCCATTCCAATTTTTATTTATTTGATTTTTTTGAATTACCTTCTCGTGCGCCCTCCAAATCCAAAAAGAAATGTATATCATTTTCCACGTTCCTCAACCTATCTTTGACAGACTCGATAGCAGTGCCTAATTTTCTGCCGTGGTCGTTATTGGAACATTAAGCTGCTCTCTATAATAATATAATAATAAGGGAATTTTTAATTATTTTATTGAAATTTGGAAAAACAAACTTTATTCAAAAAAAGAAAAACCAGAACTCTATGAAAAACTATTTTGTTTTTTTATAAATTTTTTAAGCGATAAAAACATTGCTTGCTACAATTAAAATTTTAAACATTTTTAATCTAAATGTTCGCCACACAATGACTAGAAAAGTCAAAAATACTTTTGTTTATTATAACTAGTATTTGTTGCAGAAAAAATGGCCATTTCTGAGGAACATTTAACGGTATCAACATTTTTAAAAATTACACATTTTTATAAATTTATGATATTTTAGCTTCTAATGGATATTTTAGAATCAAATAATGAAACAGATTCTGATACCTCAGATTCAGAATCTTCAATTGTGCATCACAACAGTATCACAAATTTTATTGAAACAATCGAACGTTTTACGGATAGTGATTTTCAAAAACATTTTCGATTGAAAAGAACAACTGTTCAATTTTTAATAGATGAAAATTAATTAATGAAGTAAATTGATTCTTTTAAAATAAGCTATACATTTTTTGCTGCATATTCTTATAAAACCTCAAAATATGTGCCTAGTTTCACCCATGGAAAAAGGGCCAGAATTGTATACACAAAAGAGATATACATATATTTGTGGTACGTAAGTAATAATGTAGCCTTTAGACAGCTGGCAACATTATTTGGAGTAGTAAAATCTTCAGCATGGATTTCAGTAAAAAGAGTGGCGCATTGGCTTATTTCAATTAGTCATCAATTTATCGTATGGCCTAATGCTGAAAAAATTCAACAGCAAAATCAAAAATTTGAGTCTAAAAACGGTATACCAGTAGTCATGGGTGCAATCGATTGTACGCATATTACAATTAAAGCTCCAACAAATAACAAGGAAATTTATTTTGACCGCAAAAAAAACTACAGCATTGTTTTACAAGCAATTGTTGATGCCGATAAAAAATTTATTTGTATATTTTGTGGTGAACCTGGATCTATGCATGATAGTCGTGTGTTGAGGCGTTCTGAAATTTATGCTAAAATACTTCAAAATCAAAATACGATGATGCCAGATAACACGTTTATATTAGGCGATTCAGGGTATCCATCTCTAAGTTGGTTGGTTCCTCCTTTCAAAGATTTTGGCAATCAAACCCAAATGCAAAAAATATTAAATTACAAGCATTCATCAACACATATTGTTGTCGAAAATGCTTTTGGTCTTTTAAAAACTCGATTCAGAAGATTATTATATTTCATAGAACAATCTAAAACACCATTTGTTGTTAACATTATCATAAGCATATGTGTTTTACACAATATATGTGTTACTATGGATGATGATTATATATTAGATGAATATGATGATAATCCAACTGATCCTGCTCATGGCAATTCCGTTGAAAATAGTAATGAGATCGATAGACGTCACATATTATTTAATTATATGCAACAAAACAATTTATGTACTCTCAAAATAACTATAATGCGTTTGTTAATATTAAGATTCAGTAGCTTATTTTGAATAACAAAACATAAAAAAATTTCATAGCTACATATATCATTTTACTCCGGTCTGAAAGACCTAAGTATTACATTCATGAGCTCAAAGTGAAATTCTTACCCTCACCTTTTTTGGCATTTCTCGACGTTTTAGGACCTACTGATTCTAAAAAAGCAAAAAAAAATGTATGTCTGTCTGTCGGCCGTCCAGCCGGCCGACAGAAAGTCATTACGTACGCTGCAGGGAAAACTGCTGGAGGGATTTCAATTTTTTTTTTAAATAGGTATACTCAAGGGACAGGTCCGAACGGACGCTGTGTTCGATAACTGTACCGGAAGTGTGTCAAAAAAATCATTATGTTTGTCAAAAATAGCAAATTTTCATATTTTTGGCTTAAAAAACGTTCATTTTAAGTGATTACGAGTAGGAATATTAAATTTGGAGAAATCTTGATGGTAGGGATTGGTATGTGAGATCAAAAACTAGATTATTGCATTACAAGTTTGTCAAAAAAATGTTGTCAAGTGTGTCAAAAGAAAGATTTTTATTTTTTGGAAAAAAATAAAATAGTTTGTTTGAAATGAGATTTTATTATTATTATTGAGAATTATGGCATTATAAGTTTGTCAAAAAAAGTTGTCAAGCGTGTCAAAAGAAAGGTTTTTATTTATTTTTTACCCAATTTTTTTAGAAAAAAATAAAATTAATAGTTTGTATGACATGATATTTTATTATTATTATAGAGAATTATGGCATTATAAGTTTGTCAAAAAAATAATGTCAAGTGTGTCAAAAAATGATTTCATTTATTTTTTTAACCAATTTATTGGAAAAAATGTAGCCGTTTTTATGACGTAAATGTAATTTAAAATGAAATTGGATATGGAAATTTTTGAATTGGTTATGGTTTTTGAAATATTTTTGGAATTTTGAAAAAGTTTGTATGTTTGATTTTATAATAATTTTTGCAATATTTTTAGAATTTTGCAAAAAGTTTGAATTTTTAAGAAATTTTGGAATATTATCGGAATTTAGAAATAGTTTAAATATTTGATTTTATTCTAATTTTTGGAATATTTTTGGAATTTTGAAAAAGTTTGAGTTTATTTAATTTAACAATATTTTTGGAATTTTGATTATAATTTTCCGGCAACGTATTGATGTTTCGTGTTAGTTTGGTACTAAATTTTTAAACAGAGATAAAAAATACTTGTACTTTAACAAAGAGTTATGTTTGATATACAACGCTGCCCAAAACTAAAACCCATGTCCCCATAAAAGTTTTTTACCGAAAACTATATCAAAATCCTTAACCCAGACCGAAGTCTTGATATCTCAGAGTTGTGAGATTTCAGCCCCTCCATATTTTTTAATTCAAATAACAAAATATAATTCAATTTTATTTCATTAAGAAATTTGTTTTCCAGAAACTAATGAAACTAATGAAAATGTTTTTATTAGTTTCAACTTTTCAATGTTTTATTTTTTTCACATTCTCTTTTCAAATTAATTTTTTCTGCATGATAATAACCTTTTGATATTTGTTTTAGTTTTTTATCAGCCTTTTTACAGATGAAAGTATCAATAGGAATGCCTGTTTCATTCGAAGAACATTTTTCTACATAGATAATGTCCATTTCATCATCCTTTAAGGGCACAACTTTCTCACCATTAACGTTAATGGTGTGGTTATTAGAGATTATTGGTCGGTCCTCAAAGATAGATTCCATTTCTCCATGAAAGGAATAACACATGGGGCTTCCCCCGTTTCCCTGTTGTTTTCTTTGCTATCTTTGAAAGCTTTCCCCAATGCTTTCATTTGTGTTGTTGGAGTAACCTAAAAATTATTTAATGTATGAAACACTGATTTGAAAATGTTTACTATTTAAATGCCTTACCAAAATATTTTTAAGCCTCGTTATGGTTTTGGTAAGCAAAATTTTTCTTCCTGATATGTTGTAACTCTTCCTTTCGTTCGTCGTAACTGTCCAATAATGCATCGACCTCCTGTTTGGTCCACAAACGTCTAGTTCTAAACATTAAAACATATTTTCATATAATCATAAAATGAATATTTTGAATATATAAATTATATATGATATACTTCCAATAAATAGCTTTAACTTACATGCTGATTCTGTCATACCCTCTCAGATGTAAAAATAGTCATAGCAAAGACTTTTCTCTTAGCTAAGACTAAAACATCTTAAATGCGATTTTGTATGCAGTCACAACTGTGAGATATCAAAAAATAACCTCTTAACGTAAGATCATCAAACATGGTCATCTTAAGCATCATAATTTAAAGTTTCATATATTTTTATTGGAATTCTTGTATCACAAATTATACTAATAAAGGATAAAATATTAAATATGAATTATTTATGTAATTAAAATAAAATTTATAATAATTATCTATATTTTATTTTAGTTTGAATCAAAATTATAAAACAAAAATATATATTGATGTATATTGATATTGATTTTAAATAAAATGGCGATTGAAAATTCATATTTGCAATATCAAACTTTGACGTCTCATGTTGTATTAGGAAAATTTTGCAAATTTTATATAAACTTTTATATAAACTCTTAACTCAGAATCAGCCTGTTACTTTTTATCTGCACTCATTTTTCTAATATACTTAATAAAAAAACGTCAAAACAAAACAAAAATCAAACAACACAAAGGTCACTATTCAAATTTTTAAAATATATGTCAATGATACCAACACATAAGACTAAAATATTTAAAAAGCATTATCTGCGTTTTGGAATTTGTACTAATTTATCGAGAATGAAAATTTAAACCTGCATAAAATGTGGAATTATTTCAAAATTAATTGGCTGTCAAATCATATTGATATTTTAATTCTATTCTATATAGAATTACAAAAAAACACAGCTATTGTAAATTAAATATATGAATTCGCGTTATATTCGTAAACACATGTTACGGTTCTTTATCCTGCACAAAGCAAAACCATTACTAAATAACCATAACTCTAGAAGGTTTTTTCTTCGCTCATCCAAGAATTTGTCTTTTTGTGACATAAGTTAGTGGAAACTGTAAGTGGTTGATGACAAGAGTATGAAGTGCTGGATAATTGATTGATGTAATTTAAGTTAGGATTGGTTTACAATCAACAGTTACAACACTCAACATTGAAGTTAAGATTTTACTTTTTTGTGTCCTTTTATATTCTTTTGTATATACAACTCTTTTTTATTGTTAAGTACTAATTAAGGGTTAATAGCCTGACCACCAAACAAAACAACAAATGCCGTATTTGTGTTTTATACAAAAATAAAGCTTCTCCGTGGAAGATCAACGGCATATGCTCTTCTTATGCTTTTCATGTTTAATGATGATCACTGCTATCACATTTATCAACATGGAAATAATAGTACATTATGATGCTAGGACGTAAAGCTAAAGATTTTGGACGGATGTGGAGTTTGCAAATCGAGGCGCTAGCCGAGATTTGCACCCACATTAAGTCCAAAATAGCTTACGTCCGTGCATCATATACTATTTTTTGTTCGCCGCAAGCAAAATATTTTAAGAAAATTTGTTTGTTCTAAATTAAAATTATAAATTTTTATAAATTTTAAAATAAAAATATGTGGAACAAGTAACCTTTGACAAAATATTATGATAAATATTATATAAATGATAAATATTATTTTTTCCAAATTATTGTGTAGCTATGACAACAAATGATAACATCTATTTTAATTGGATAATGAAATTTTGAATTTCAGGGTTGTTTTGATAAAATTTTTTATTTTTTATAGAATTTAAACAAATACAAATGCTTTTTACTTTTTTGGACGTAGCTATGACAACAAAATAAATAGTTGAAAAGTGATACTTTAAAGCCAAAAATCACAGTAATAAAGTAACACTTTAATATGTAGGCGAATAAAAAAATATAACAGATAAGAAAATAAAATACAAAACTTAAACTTATAAATTATTGACTCAATTTTACTCCATCCATACGATATATTTGTTTTCTAAATCGATATATATTATTGAATTTTATTTTTTTATTTAATAATGTTTTGCAACCACTCGATTTAATCAGACACATTCAATCATTTTATAGTTTCCTGGAACTATCTATAACATATAAAAACGACACGGAAATAAAAATTTTTCAGTTTGTTCGACTGAATTTAATTGATTGATTGATGATATGTTTAGACTATACAAGCTATATTATGACCAAAGCAAAAAGTTTAATTGGTTTTATGTTTTCAAGTTTTTATCATATTTTCTCACTATGATTAAATTATAGAAAAATTTATTTCGATGTATTTGAAATTATGTTTATCTATAAAAAGCATGTGATAAATGATTGATGAAATTATTTTTCCATGGAAATCGAGTAATCGACCGATATTCTATTGTTTGAGCTTATATACCTTTCATTGTTTGTTTGTATGACACGATTTTAACACCAAGCTAGTGTCTATAACTCGTGTCATTTCATTGCACTCCCGGTTTTGTTTTTAGCCATGATTAAGTTTTTCCACTTGACTATGATACATTTTTGTCGTTTTTTATATTGTATACTTACAAATTCTGTTTTTTTGTTAAATTTTAATTAGTAAGTTTTAAGTTTCACTCTGCATGTCAAAAACATAATCCATTTCATTATCGTTTTAACATTGAGTAAACTTGTTTAAGAAAAAACTAATATCTTTTAAATAATAAAGTTATGAGTAGTTTTTTAAGCAGATTCAGCAGTTCTTTTTTACAACATTTATAGTTTTTATAGGAACAAAAACATCCATCTATCCATTTATAAAATTTGTTTTTCAGTTTTCTTAAAAAGATGAAATGAAAGTTTTAAATATAGATTTTTTACTGTAATTTAAGTGAATCGAGTTTACAAGGACATAAAATAATCATTAACCCTCTGTGTCAAATTATCTTATTTAACGTTATAGTTGTTTCAAACAACAGTGCGACGCTGGTATAGGGAAAACAGCCAGGATGATAACAAATGCAGATAAATCCTCAATTTGACAACAGTACTCCATACAAGCACGAATATAGGACTTATAAATATGTTGTTATTGATACGGAGTAAAATATTTTTGACATCTATTGAAGAGGCTGAACTTTTCCAGACTCACTCCTTGCCATTGTGGTTTTTGGAATTTTTCTGTCAATTTAGCTTGAATCCCAAGAGGGAGTCAAACTAACAGTTGAAATTTTAAGACACTAATTCAAAAAAATTTTGTAAAGACTGCTGTCAAGAATTTGTTTCTCCATAATTGCATATGTTTAAATTTGGCATACGCATTTTTCCTACTATACAAGTGAAGCTTAGGATTGCAGGCAAATGAACTATGACAGATCAAGTTTAAATGGTGCAGGTCTAGTTATTAAAGGCAGTGGCGTAGCTAGCATGGGTGGCACCCGGGGCGGATATTGTGGTGTCACCCCAAAAATAAAAACTGTCAATAATAATAAAAAGCCGATAAACGTAATTTATAATTTTTTTAATTAATACAAATGAGCATTATTATAAAAAAGCTACATTGGGGCATTGTAGCCCGCAAGTAATTTTTAATTAATTTTAATTTGCTGAAACTCCTCTCACACGAAACCACTGATACGCAAATAGCCATAAATAACTTTAGTGCGACCGTAAGATTTGGAAGATATTCTGAAAAATCCTATTCTACGATGAATTTAAAAAAATCTAGGTACACCCAGTTAGAAATTGTAACATTGGCCGCTTTTAAATGGAATGTCATAGTCCTCCAATTTTTTCGCAGCAAGATCTATTGCCTCTTCTACAATGTGGCGTCGTTACGAATTGATTCTATTTTTGTATTTAATTGATCAATGTTCAAGCCCTTGCTTTGCAATCCAATCTGAGCACAGATATTATTTCCCTTACAATATCATTCCAAAACAAAAGATAGCAAAGAAACGTAAAATCACATGCTGCATGGATAGGGTTCTGTGCAGCGCCTCTAGTGTCTACATTTTCTTGTTGATTACTTAAATTCTCAAATACAGCCACAATCCCATCAAAATTTTCGGCCAATACTTTTACAGCAGCATAATGAGGACTCCAATGCGTTGTTAAGAGTCTTTTAACAGTTGCTTTGTCGTGTTTAAGAAGCACTTCCCAGCGGCTAGTCTAAGCAGAAAAACATGTAAAAATGGCTTCCGCTGTTCTGAAAAACGTTACACAAGCTACATTTTGTGCAAATGAGTGTTGGCCACATAAATTAATTGAATGATCTATGTAACCAACAAAAATTGATTTGTTAGTTTTGGCTTTAATAATAGCTTGCACTCCTCCATGTACACTACTCATAACAGCTGCATTATCATAACCTTGTGAACGACAATTCATAACATTTATACCGTCATTTTCAAGATTTTTAATCTAAAAAAACATGTCCTATTTCCAATCGAAATGCAGTTGTCTCAACCTCACCATGCGGGCAGATATGGCGAATCAAACTACGAGATTGATTCAACAACTGTGCAATTATAAGCCGACAATCACATGAAATATTTATGTGAAAATAAAATGTAGTTCAATTACTCTCAAATACTTAAATTTTAAAATGAAAAATTCATGATATAAGGCCAAAGACATATGTCTTCATGGAAATAGTTATTAACTTTATTCAACTCCTGTTATATTGGATATAACACTTTATATTTTAAATAAACCTCATTTTGTTGTCAGGACAATGTTACTGAGTACTAAGTAGTTGTCCCAATCACGGTGAAATTGTTTGTAAGTATCTTTTATTTGCGTTAATAATAAACTGCCAACTTCGAAATGAGGTAATGACAACCTCATCTCGAAGTTGGCAGTTTATTATTAACGCAAATAAAAGATACTTACAAACAATTTCACCGTGATTGGGACAACTACTTAGTACTCAGTAACATTGTCCTGACAACAAAATGAGGTTTATTTAAAATATAAAGTCTTATATCCAATATAACAGGAGTTGAATAATTCAATTCAATTTTTTTTCAGTGTAAGAATTTCATTGCTTAAATCATTGGCTTTTTTCCCATGTAAAGGAAAAAATTCAAGGAATACTTCCTTGATTTCCACTTTTCTACCATCAATTTTCACATAACGAATCACTTCTGACATTTGATCAATATGTGAAATGTCAGGTGTGCTATCAAACATAATTCCAAAATATTTAACCGATTTAATTTCGTTGACAAGCTTAAACTTTACGTGGTTCGCTAAAACATTTATGAACTCATTTTGTATATCTGGTGACAAATATGATACTTTTGGTGATTTACCATGCTCCAAATTCAAAATGTGTTCTTTTAACACTACATCATACTTTGACAATAGATTGACTAGTTCTAAAAATTGCCTTTATTTGAAGAACTTTATCCTTCATCATGTTCACAAAATGCTAGGTTTTGTTTAGATAAAAACAAAGTTATATTCAATTATCTGGATAAAAGATGTTTCCACTTCTGTTTTTCATTATATATTAATTGCAAGGCTAAGTCTTCTATCGTTTTATGAAATTTTAACCTCATTTCCAAAGTTTTCCACTTTTCTAAATTCTCCAGATGTTTATTTGAAGTTGCATGGTCGGTTACTTTGGAATTTAGTTTCCACCACTTCTGAAATCCAGTCGTAGATTTTGTATTATTACTATTGTTGACAGCAAATATACGACAGCAGAAGCAGTACAGGTTATTATCTAAAGAAGAACAAACCATCCATGACCGCAGAGTTTTTTCACCATAAGGCATCACTTTATAATACCATTCTTTAGAAAGATGACGAACATCACCTTTTATGTCTAATCCGTGTCTAGATACAGTAGCCTTCTCTATTTTGAAAATGTTCGCTTCCTTTTTTTATGATTTCAATGCGAACATTATTAGAGACGAGTATATATTCCAATGTGATCCATCTCTTAAGTCCTGAAGTGATTCACCCATGCAAATACAGTCTTCAATAGTAGAAGCATTAGCAGCATTATCCCTGTCATTTTCAGTATTTCTTTCTAATTCATCTTCATCATAGGTTATCATTATTAATTCTGTATTGTCGCTGTTGCTTTCCGAAGATGAGCCAATATTCTCTAAAACATTCGTTGCATCAACGTGAGAATCAGTTTCTTTTGATGAACCTTGGATATCATCGGGTTTTGTAACATATTTATAGATGGATCCAGATATGCTCTAAACTGCATCTATTTTAGCCTGTTTGGTCTTTCTCTGCTGGAACCCACTTTTTCTTTAAGAAGTATGAACTCCTCGTGGCATATTTATTTTTTGGGATATTTGCAAAACGAAATCTACAAAAATATTTTTAATTATAGTAGGTATCAGCAAATAGACGAGGAAATAAAGCACTAAACCTAAGCAAATTGGCAGAGTAAGATGGATCGAGATGCGGTTTTTTGCATTCTGTAACGCGACAGGAACTATTTTGTTATTGGTATTTGCCATGTCCACTCAATATGTGTTAATTGTGTTTGTTTTAAACCATTTTTCAATCTAATATTTAGGCGATGTATAGCCGAGTGTGTTAAAGCGCTAGTCTATGCATTGTTAGGGTCGACGGTTCGAATCCAGTCCAATCCAATATGGATTTTCTGGATTAGAATTACAGAGCCGATTTAGATGTTAAGTATTGGTGTCGGGTAGTTCATAGGTTAGTTTAAGAAGGTGATATAGGCCAACCGCCTCAACCATTTAGTTAAGTAGAACTAAAAAAAAAAAAAAAAAAAATCTAATATTTTTATCAATTGATTCTATCTTTATTGTTCAATCGATCTTTTTTGTAAATCAAATTTAACTTTTTTTCATTAACAAATTAATGATTTTTTTACTATTGACTTTTCAAGCAAATCAAAATTATGTTTATTTATTAAATTTAATTAAAAAAATCCCAGTGGCAGGTATATCCGCTAGAAATAGGTAGATTTCGGGGTCAGACGGTTTTGTGTCCAAATAAAATTAGATAAGTCAGATTAGTTTAAATAAAAAATATAAGTAGAAACAGAATAATTCAAAAAAATTATCGAACCAAATTAAATACATTATCCGAACTAACGCCATCAATACAATTTCGGAACAGTTTTATTTAAGTTGGTTTAAACTACTTTTAATAACATATTAAATCCACCAAAGATCAAATGTCTACAAATCAAAGATCACAACTACAATTATACCATCACACATAATTTATAATCAAACATTATCAAACAATTTTATTTCAAAATCATCTTTTGTTGTTGTGTTTTTTTGTTCTTATTTAATCTTTTTTCAAACGGTTACTTAGTAAAAAAAATAAAAACAAAAGAGATTTTGATAATTTTTCTTTGGTATTAAATGGGTTGATATTTTTCTTGTAAGGGTTGCATTATAATGCTTATAAAAATGGAACCTTTTGGGTTAGAAAGCTGAAATTTTTTGAGGCTATAGTTGAAAAGTATGTTTAAAAGCTAAGATGAATTTAAATAACATAAACTGAAACATGATGAAAGCATTGTTTTTTGCGTTTGTTTTTATTTCAACAGCCATAGGATCTCAACCGTTAGACTTAAACTATTATTTTTGAAAATTTTGGAAAGATTTATATTTGAAGTACGTGAAAAAAAGTTTTCAACTATGAGCTTGGCCATTTCAGCTAGATCAAGGGCAGCAAAGTTTAGTAAATTTTTAAAACATCTGGATAAAAATGATAAAAAAAAGTTCAAATATTCAATATTTTTAAATTTTATTAAAATATTATTATTCAAACGGAAGTTATAGCGCCCTAGATTATTCGACGTTTTAGGCTCTAGCCGCTTAACTGGTACCGGGATATGGCCAGTTCACGAATTTGTCCAAGACATTATTTGCCGAAACATACACAGAAAATTATTTTTGTGTAGGTCGAAAAATGCGACCGTGAGAGTGCCGCTAAATTCCGTTATACCTCATATCGTTATATATATATATATATATATATATATATATATATATATATATATATATATATATATATATATATATATATATATATATATATATATATATATATATATATATATATATATATATATATATATATATATATATATAATTTTTTTTTTTTTGTTTTTCCATCTCCGCTTATCACAAATAGTCGTTTGGCATCAAAATTTTTCCGAAATTCCGAGATGAAGCCCATTGCAATAGGTAGATTTTTATATGAAATCTACCTAAAAGTGAAGAAAAAAATTCCAAATAAAACCGTTTGTATCTTTTTTCATAGAAATTTGAAATATTTTGGAATGTTAAAACAATTTAAGAAAATAAATTATTATTATGTTAAGTAAAATTATGTTGAGTTAACTGCAAAATAAGGGAAATTTATAAACAAATAAATGAACTGCACTGAAACCAATTGTATATTAAACATACAAGTTATCATGAAAGTCACACGAAGAATTTTAAGGAATTTTGGGCCTCTCAAATACCTTAGGTTGAAAGATCTGGATACATTCATCAAATATTTAAACAAGTTGATAAATTCAAAAATTATGATGAATAAAACATATGCCTTAATCAAAAAGATATAAGACAGGGCAACCAACCAGACCATATATATGTAGAAATGTATATTGGAGATAATTTTTTTTGGAGAATAGAATAATTTGGGAAGGATGGAAATTACAAAATATTATAAAAGTTTATTCAGTTTTGGTGGTCAACAGAAGCACACCTATATATAGAAGAAAAAAATTATTATTGAAAAGCTTTGCTGCAGCTTAGATGTTGGAGTTCAACCAATTTAGAAGTTTGGGTTTTAATTGAAGAATTTGGAAACACAGCAAAAATTTGAGTATTCACGTTATTATTATATTATCATTTTATTACTTTATTTTTGTTTAAATTAAAAAAATAATTTTATTAAAATTTCTTTACATTACTGTAAGTTGCTGAAGTTGAAGAAAAAAGGTTTATAAAAGAATAAATATGTATTATAACGTTTAATGTTTGTGTTTTTGATCTATGATTTAATAGCTTTTTTTCTTGTATATTAAATAGTGTCTTTCATGTTAAATAGGGGTTGTCTATTTTGTGTGTGTTGTGATTTTTTTTAAAAAGAAAAGGAATTGAACTGCTTTTTCAAAGACCATATGTGGCAAGGGCCCGTCCCACACATATATAAAAACATTTTAGCGCTGCGCCGTACAGAAGGCTTATAATTCGATTCAGGAAGCCGCCCGGAAAGTTTGTGAACATAGCCCCTTTTCGGCAAAAAACCTCTGGAGTACCTAGGGGCCAATGCGGGTTATATACATCTCATCTCCTTGAACTTTCCATAAATTCAGCTCGAAATTGATCGAAGCTCGTTACTTGGGGGTTTTTGGGGTCGCTGAATACGAATATGATGTAGGCAATGACCCTCGCAGTACCTAGGGCCCAGGGCGGATATGTCTAACTCATCTCCTGGAACTTTACATTAATTCAGCTAGAAATTGATCGAAGCTCGTTACTGGGCGGTTTTGGGGCCGCTGAACACGAATATGATGTCTGCAATAACCTGCGGAGTACCTAGGGGCCAGAGCGGGTTGTATACACCTCATCTCCTGGAACTTTTCATAAATACAGCTCGAAATTGATCGAAACTCGTTACTCGGTCGTTTTTGGGGTCGCTGAACACGAATGTGATATCAGCGATAACCCTCGGAGTACCTAGGGCCCAAGGCAGGTATGTCTAACTCATCTTCTGGAACTTTTCATTAATTCAGCTCAAAATTGATCGAAGTTCGTTACTCGGGCTCGAGCTTCGATCAATTTCGAGTTGAACTAATGGAAAGTTCCAGAAGATGAGTTAGACATACCCGCCCTGGGCCCTAGGTACTCCGAAAGTCATCGACAACATCATATTTGTTTCCAGCGACCCCAAAACCCCCCAAGTAACGAGCTTCGATCAATTTCGAGCTGTATTTATGGAAAGTTCCAGGAGATGAGGTGTATATAACTCGCAATGGCCCCTAAGTACTCCGAAGGTCATCGCAGACATCATATTCGTGTTCAGCGGCCCCAAAAACCCCCAGTAACGAGCTTCGATCAATTTCTAGCTGAATTAATGTAAAGTTCCAGGAGATGAGTTGGACATACCCGCCCTGGGCCCTAGGAACTCCGAGGGTCATCGCCGACATCATATTCGTGTTCAGCGACCCCAAAAATCCCCGAGTAACGAGCTTCGATCAATTTCGAGCTGAATTAATGGAAAGTTCAAGGAGATGAGGTGTCTATAACCCGCCCTGGCCTCTAGGTACTCCAGGAGTTTTTTGCCGAAAAGTGGCTATGTTCACAAACTTTTCTGACGGTTTCCTGAATCGAATGCAAAAAACCGCATCTCGATCCATCTTACTCTGCCAATTTGCTTAGGTTTGGCCTATTTTTGTGCTATATTTCCTCGCCTAAAAGCATTTATTCTAAATATATTTGTAGGATACATGTATGTCTAGTTCAAAATAAGTACACTGTGTTAACTAACGACTAAATACACCGCCAAGAAAATTAATTTATTTAAATTTCCTTGTAACCACTTAAATTAAATAATATTTGATAAAATGAAATATACAAATAGTATGCCTAATATTATAAGGAACTATTTAAAAAAATATAACATCCTAAAAGATATTTTATATAAAGAATCGAAATCAAAATTAAATATCCAATTAGAATCATGCTCAATAATTTACAAAATTAAATGTAATTTTTGTTAAAAATTTTTCATCGGGAAAACCGGAAATGTTTTAAAGACTGATTTAAGGAATTTATTTATTTAGCGTATGGTTTTTGTTGTGACACATTAAAAACAAAAATAAAACAAAAATAAAACTTAAAATAGATAGATTTTCATATGAAATCTACATAAAACAAAACATGAATACACATTAAATGAACTTACAATCGATTTGATTGCGCGTCTTTTAGTTAAAAGTTAAAAAGTAAAATATTAAAATATTTGAACATTGGGCAGTATATTTGAACATTAGATGTTTACATCGAGTGAGTCTATCCATGCTACTACATTGGGAGTTGCCAATTGGAAGTCTGAGATGTCGCCATTGTATCGTCGGAGTGGGCACACTGTTGCAATGTGTTTTATGGTTTGTTGTGAAGCTCCGCAGTCACATTGGGAGGACTCTGAGATTCCCCACTTATAGAAAGAATCAGCACAACCATGATTCGTTCTTATTCGGTTTAGTGTGGTCCAGGTATGACGTGGCAGATCGAAACCAGGTTGGGCAGAAGTCGGGTTAGTAATAGAAACGCCAGGAGTGTTGTAATCATTCCAGGAGGTGTCCCAGGCATCCAAGATATTAAAATTAGTTGCCAGCAGGTTGCTGGCAGTTTTATGCGGAAGCTTTCTTGACTTCAATCAACATCGAGTGTGGTCACCGTAATATTCGTGCAAGGATAACGTGATGTTGTTGGTTATCTTTTTATGTTCACGGATGAGTGCATGCGAGCGGCTGAGTGTAGGTGGAGCGATATTGCTCAACACAGGGAGCCAAGGTAAAGGAGTGTATGGTGGGCCCAATCGTGCTCGAAATTATGTGTGAGGTTCATCTATCGAAAAATCTAAATTCTTTATTAACTTGATGCGAGATTCCAAAATGCAAATCTCGAGGAGAATTATAACACTTTAGTCGATCGTACGTATTCAGTCTACAGAACTGTCCCTACAATCAGTGAAACTTTTTGACGAGCAAGTCAGTCTCAAAGATGTGTAGTTAGCTTTCTTTGCAAGCAAGTCGAAAGCGTCGAGATCGAAATAAAACACTCAATTTCAGTTTTAAAATCAATCTGATTTATTCAATATCAAGTCATTCTATTTATAGTAAATTTACATTTTTTATTTCCTAATTTCTATCCCTACCAAAATGATATTTCCAAAAAATCAATAATAAATAAAAATGCATTTTCCACCGAAATGCAATTCAAGCATAAAACTATAAAAATATAAATAAAATATTCTTTCCTGGTCATCACATTTCAAAGCAAAAATTGTAAAATTTATTAAGTTATATTTTGTTCACACAATTAGTAAAAAATGTTATTTGTTATGAAATTTGATAAATTACATATTTTAAGTTAGGTCAGTGTTACGATTTTATGTATATTATTTAATTGTTTTTATTTTAATGTCTCGTGACCAGCTTTATTCATAATTGAAATAAGATCTTTTTGTAAGTTCTTTTAATTTTTATATTGTGTGACGAGAATTATTAGTTTATATTTATTATGTGTGATCTTTTCATATTGGAATATTAACAAGATTTTATCTATTAATTTGGTAGAGTTTGGTGGTTTTTGGTGGTCATATATGAAATGTACCACACCATTATTCTTTGGGGAAAAAAAAAATTTTTATATAAGAAAAAATTTTTTTTTGTGTTTTGTTTTCTATACAATAAAATATTATTTATAAAATATTACATGAAATATTGATTATTAGTTTTCAGTAGCAGGATTTTTCTTAAGTCTATTCTTATGCACTTCTTTAATAGTGTTATTTTTCTTTATCTTAACATTAGTTTCATTTATATTTATGAACTTATCTATATTTATGAACTCATATGAGGTCCTGACTATGGTGGATCTAATTTTCTTCGATCACCAGCTTTTAATTTTTCTCTTAAATTCCTAAATTGTTTACTCTTAGTACATAATTCGCATTTATTTCTATAATTTTTAACCAGTTTATTCAAATTTTTAAAAATATAACGTTGTTTTATCTTCGCAATTGTTCTTTTAATTCCAGCATGACCACCATAATGTCTAGTGTCATGGAATTCTTTTATTATTTCGAGCATTCTATCTGTATTTTCTATTCTTATTGGAGCTTCATATATTATTAACTTTAAATTCGTTTGCTTATTCTTCTCATTTAATTCTGACTGCAGTCTATTAAATCTTCTTTTAAATTCATTTATATCAATACGCGTAAATATCATATCATTGCTTCTAAGCGCTAATTTTTCTATGTTTTCTGCATGCATGCTTAATATCAGCTTCTCCAACATAAAATCTAAATTCGTACGTGGATTATCACTGTATTTTACTATAACTTCTTTATCATTGATCAATATATTATTATTTTCATCTATATGCGCTAAATTATTAAAATCATATCTTACTTTACATCCCAGCTTCTCCTTCATAGAACCTAAGTTCGTAAGTGGATTATCACCGTATGTTTTTATTTCATCATTATTCTTATTATCTTGCAAACTTTTATTCATATCAAATTTTTAATTTCTTAAATCCTTTATTTCAGCTATCGAGGTGCAGTTCCATGCATAAAGTTGGCCACCCTTATTCATTTCTGCGTTGTTGATTCTCTCGATTTCTTGTGCTTCTTCCTTCTTCTTCATTGCTCGTGTGACTATATTTGCTCGTGTGACTATATTTATTGATGTAGGTATCATTGCTTTTAATGTATCGGAGTCAATTTTTATTCTTGATAATGCATCAGCATTAGTGTTGCTTTTTCCTTGTTTGTATATGATCTCAAAATCATAATCTGAGAGATCTAATCTAATCCTTGTAAGTTTTGACGAAGGATTCTTATGCGTAAACAGACTGATCAATGGTCTGTGATCCGTGACTACTATAAATTTTCTGGCGTAAACGTAAGGTCTGAAAAAGTTTATTGCCCAATGTATAGCAAGCAATTCTTTTTCAATGACCGGCTTATTTATTTCGTGTTTATTGAGTGATCTACTAGCGTATGATAAAGGTAGATCTTTACCAATTTCTCCTTGCGAGAGTACTGCTCCTAGAGCATAATTTGAAGCATCAGTCGTTATTATAAATGTTTCGTTAAAATCTGGATATTTCAGTATCGGTGGGTTAATCAATTTTTGTTTAAGCGTAATAAATGCAATTTTGCATTCTTCTGTCCAATTAAAAGTTGTATTTTTCTTTGTTAAATTATTCAGTGGCTTGGCTATCTGTGCAAAGTTGGGTATGAACCGTCTATAATAATTGCAGAATGCCGTAAATCTCTTAGTCTCATCTCCATTAATTGGTGTTGAGTAATTTTTGATGACTTCATACTTTTTCGGATCGGTTTCAATCCCTTCATTGGTTATCAGATGTCCTAAATATGTTACCTCTGTTTTTAGAAAATTGCACTTCTTTGCGTTTAATTTCAAGTTGTATTCTCTTAGTCGTTCAAAAGTTTTGACTAGGTTTGTGTTATGATGTTTCAAACTACATCCAAATATAATGATGTCGTCAACGTATAAGAACGCTTCAGCTTCTAGACCAGCTAGAGCAATTGTTAGCATACGTTGAAAACTATTTGTTGAAATTTTTAGACCAAATGGTAATCTCTTAAATTGGAATTGACCTTTATTTGTAGAAAATGATGTTAAATGTCTTGACTCTTCTTCAAGTTCAATTTGATGAAACGAACTTGTCAAATCTAGTGTCGAAAAATATTTTGCTCTTCCCAAATTGTCAAGGATGTCATCTAGTCTTGTTAACGGGAATTTATCATCCATGATTTTTTTGTTTAGCTGTCGAAAATCGACCACCAACCTGTAGCTCTTCTGGTCGTTGGCACTCTTCTTCGGCACTATTAATAAAGGTGAATTGTAGTTACTGCGTGAAGGTTCTATCACGTCTTCTCGAATAAGCTTGTTAACTTGCTCATCGATTTCTTGTAAATGTGCTTGAGGCAACCTATAATTTTTTATGTATACTGGACTGTTGTCCACCACTGGAATTGTCTGTTTGTAAAAGTTGTTAGTGGATAGTTTCTCATCCGAAACATAAAATATATCCGAGTATTGTTTACAAATTTCTAAAATTGATTTCCTTGCTTCAGTTTCCACCTCATCTAGATTTATCTCTTCTAAAATTTTGCTAAATCGTTGTTCTGATGTCATATTGCTTCTGTTTCTTTCCATTCGTAGTACATGATAATTTTTTATTGGAACTATTTTTGCAGCGATGTCCTTTATTATAACGTCATGTTCCTTCGTATTTAAAAATTTTAGTTGTGCATTTCCATTCGCTGGCACTATCACGTTTGCTATAAATACTCCGTCTTGAATTTCTTGGTTGAGTATCACACTGTCTTCCTTCAAATTTATGTTAACTGTTTTTATCATTTGACATCTTGCTGGTACTATGAATCCGCTCTCGTCTGGTAATCGTGTGTTCATCGGTAATAAAATTTCTTCCTCGTTAATGTGTATCGAGATAGTATACGTTTCGTAGTCTATTTTGCAACAATTCTTGTGTAGAAAATCTCTACCTAAAATGCCATCCGTTTCTATCGGAAATTCTTCATTTATTAAATGGAATTCTTGTTCCACATTATTATTATTTATGTTTAAAATTGCTCCTGCCGTTCCTAGCGAATAAGTTTCATTGTTTGTCACACCTGTGATCCTACATCGTTCATCGTTTATCATTACATGCTCCGTTACTTTGTTTATTTTAAGGAGAGAAATGTCTGCTCCTGTATCTATTAAAAAGGTTCTATAACCTTCCGTTATATTTGTGCGAATTCTTATATAATTTGAATGTGTACTAAGATTAATTTTAAAAATTTTCAATAAATTTAAGGAATTTGGGAGTCGTCCGTCAACTGGACTTCGGCGACTCCTTCCCAGTTTTCCGCGTGGGTAACATTTACTTTGTTATTAAATCTTTTAGCCTGATTGGCGTTATTATTAAATTTATTTCCATATTGTCGGAAATTATTATTATTATTTCTATACAAATTATTATTATTATTTTTACTAAAAGTGCTATTTCTATTAAAATTGTTATTCCTAACATTATTATTATTTCCGTTAAATCTTGGAAAATTATTATTATTAAAATTTCTATTAAATTTATTTTTGAACTGATTGTTTGGCTGATTTGTTCTATTAAAATTTCTATTAATTTGTGTTCTGTATTTGTCCCTGTACTCTCTTGAATTGAAATGCAACATACGCGTAGTCTTTGCTTGTTCATCTATTTCAGTAGCATAAAGTATTGCGTCCTGAAGTAAAGTTAATCTAGCTGCGTAGACCATATTTTTAGTTGGTTCATTTAGACCACTTTTGAAAGAATTCAGTCCCGTCTGTTCATTTAGTCTGGTGATAATTTCAGCATGTTCATCACCCTGCTCCGCTATTTGTAAAGCATTTAGTTCAGTAACCAAATTTTCAATTTTATTACCAAAAATTTCTGCGGATTGACTACCCTGTCTGGACTGTGTGATTTGTGTTTGAATGTTCAAACAAGTCGTTCTTTTCTTGAAAATTTTATTAAAAAGGTCTTTTAATTGTTGCATATTCTCAGGTTTTTTAGCTGCTGTTAGCTTTGTTTTGGCATTTGCGGTCAATCTCGTGTCAAACACGAATTGAATCAACTTCTTTATTTCTGCATCATCTTTTAACGTTCCACTTAAATGCTGTACTAAATTTAAAAAAATTGGAAGATCATTGGATTTTCCATCGAATGTGGGAACTATTTTTAAAGTTTTTTCTATGTCAAATAGCGACATTGTAGATGCGTTTATGTCTCGTATGTCGTCAACTGATGTTTCTAATGTTTCTTGCGATAGTTTTTCTAAAGTTTGCTTCAAGTCGTTGTTCACTTGCATAAGCCTGTCTTTCAATTTTTCTAGAGTTTTGCTATCTAGAATGACAACTAAATCTTTGAATAAAACTTTAAATTCTGTCTTTAAAGTTTGAAATTGCGTCGTACAATTCAGTAAATGCTCCGACTTATACTTTCTATTGGGATTCTTTGTAAATTTTAATAGAATTTTCAGTAGTTCACTAACAATTTCCTCAGCCCTTTCAAATCTCTTCATGGAATAACAACATAAAAATTCTTTCTTTTAGACCTGAACTGAACCATTTCACTTTATTTGAAAAATATGAATTTATAAAAAAAAATGTTTCTTAAATTGTTAAAATTATTATTATTACATTTATCAAAAAAATTCCCCTTTTTATAAAATTATACAAATTAAAATTTATTTTTCTTAAAATTACGATTTAAAATATCTATGAAAATTATTGATTCTTAGTAGTAAATTCAACTTTATTTTTATTATTTTTCTTCTTATTCCGTCTGATCTCTGCTTTTAGCGCTGCTTTCTCTTTCTTAATTTCGTCAGCTTTTATAGTAAATTTCCTTCTTTCTTCTTCAGTAATACAAATTTTTGCTAATCTGTAATATTCGGCTACCTCCCTGTTTAGTTTGGCAAGCAATCCTCCCCTTTGTTTAACCTTTATGGGCACCACTTCTTCTCTCGCTAGTACTATTGCTTTTTTGACTTGTATTCTTCAAAAGTTATTGGTATCTTCATTTTTAGTATAAATAAACGTTCTGATTCGGGATCCAAGGTCGCCATATGGTGGGCCCAATCGTGCTCGAAATTATGTGTGAGGTTCATCTATCGAAAAATCTAAATTCTTTATTAACTTGATGCGAGATTCCAAAATGCAAATCTCGAGGAGAATTATAACACTTTAGTCGATCGTACGTATTCAGTCTACAGAACTGTCCCTACAATCAGTGAAACTTTTTGACGAGCAAGTCAGTCTCAAAGATGTGTAGTTAGCTTTCTTTGCAAGCAAGTCGAAAGCGTCGAGATCGAAATAAAACACTCAATTTCAGTTTTAAAATCAATCTGATTTATTCAATATCAAGTCATTCTATTTATAGTAAATTTACATTTTTTATTTCCTAATTTCTATCCCTACCAAAATGATATTTCCAAAAAATCAATAATAAATAAAAATGCATTTTCCACCGAAATGCAATTCAAGCATAAAACTATAAAAATATAAATAAAATATTCCTTCCTGGTCATCACATTTCAAAGCAAAAATTGTAAAATTTATTAAGTTATATTTTGTTCACACAATTAGTAAAAAATGTTATTTGTTATGAAATTTGATAATTTACATATTTTAAGTTAGGTCAGTGTTACGATTTTATGTATGTTATTTATTTGTTTTTATTTTAATGTCTCGTGACCAGCTTTATTCATAATTAAAATAAGATCTTTTTGTAAGTTCTTTTAATTTTTATATTGTGTGACGAGAATTATTAGTTTATATATATTATGTGTGATCTTTTCATATTGGAATATTAACAAGATTTTATCTATTAATTTGGTAGAGTTTGGTGGTTTTTGGTGGTCATATATGAAATGTACCACAAGTGGACCTGATAGTACCACTTATAGTACGAATCGCGGCATGCAGCTGGCAGTCAACTTTTTGAGTATGTGTGCTATTCAGCCAGACTGGTGCGCCGTACTCAGCCACTGAGTAAACTAGACTTAGAGCAGTTGTGCTGAGGGTTGCTGGAGTAGCACCCCATGTCGAGCCTGCCAGTTTATGCAATATATTGTTTCTCGTTTTAAGTTTTTTTGACGTATTCTCTAGGTGGAGCTTATAAGAAAGAGTTCTATCGAGAGTAATACCCAGGTACTTTGGCTGTTGATTGTATTTAATGACAGTGCCGTTAAATAACACTGATAGCTCGTGTTTTGCCAGTGTGTTGTTTAAGTGGAAACAAGAACTCTCGGTTTTACTTAGATTAGGAAATAAGCTCCACGTTCAAAAATAGTCACTCATTATCGCCAGGTCAGTTGACAGCAAATCTTCCAAGACACCCATGTCTTTGTTTTGTGTGGCCAGGGTCCAATCATCCACGTACCCAAATTTCTTTGATGTTGTGTCAGGCATGTCATGGATGTCCAAATTAAAAAGTAATGGCGCCAGGACGGAACCCTGTGGTAAACCATTGTTAAGCATTTTGGACCTACTACAGGAATTATTTAGATGAACTTTGAATACACGATTACTCAGCATGTTGTTAATTAAACGTGAGATGGTGTTACAAGGTAGTGCATTGAACAGCTTATATATAATCCCAATTTGCCAGACTGTGTCATATGCTGCAGTGAGATCGATGAATACTGCGCCTGTTTTTAGTTGTTTTTGAAACCCAGCTTCGATGTAGGATGTTTAAGCAAGCAGTTGGTCAGTGCAGCTGCGATTGGGACAGAAACCAGCTTGTTCGACTGGGATCTGGTCATTCAAAATCGATGCTGTATATGAGCCGTTCTAGCAATTTGTATCAGGTGCTCAAAAGTGCGATTGGGCGATAGCTTCCTGGTTCATTGGATGGTTTACCTGGTTTAAGTATCGCTATCACTTTCGTAGTCTTAAAGTATTTTGGAAGATTGCCGGTTTCTAGGATATTCGAGAAAAATTTTGTTAGCCATTGTTTTACATTTTTCCGCATTTCTAAGAAATTCTGGAAATATGCCATCGTAGCCCGCTGCTTTTCCGTTTTTTGTTTGGGACAGAGCTGAATCTAGTTCTTCGCTACTAAAAGAGTTCGTATACTTCGATGGAAACGAGCAATTGCGCTTCATTTCTCTTAATTTACGTTTAATTGTTCTCTTATGAAGGCGATTAATAGAAGAACGAGACGTGTTTACGATATGATTTGCAATGTCCTCTGGATTTATTTCATTGTTAGCGCGAGTGATGGAGTTTGAGCCACCCAGTTTCCGAAGGAGACTCCATGCTTCCCTGCTTGAATGGGAAAAAGGAATGAAATGGGAAAAGGGAAATTTAAGGAATGCCTTCCTAAGAAGAAAAATAAACAAAATTTATTTATTTATCTATTTTTGCAAACCATGTACATAGTTAATAACAATAGCTACACCACTTTTAAAAAAAAATTGAAGGCTTTACATTTATGTAGCCAAGGGTCTCTAAAAGAATCAATTGATGAGTTTGAAATTTACAAGGGATTTAAAACCCAACGAAATGTAATTTTAAATGATAAACTTTCATTTAATTCAAATAAGTATATAAATATATAAAACTGAAAACAAACAGTATGAGTATGTATCTACCTATACAAATTTGCAAAACTACAGTAATTGCATAACTGCCATTTTATTCCACAGTAATTATTTTTGTGTCCATTGAAAAACGATCTATTCCAAGTTATTCCCTGAGTTTCAAGATAGAGGAAAACAAATTATTTTGAGATCATTTACACGGTGTTTTTATTTATTAGTTTATTAGTTTATTAGTTTCCTTAGGTGTTTGCAATTAATTTGTTTGAAATGTAAAACATATATTAGGTAGTAAAGTTAAGCTGAAATTTTAGAAATAATTTTGGAATAGAGACATTGTAGCTCAAGGGTGTCATCCTATCGACAAAGGGTGCCACATTATCGACGTAAACCACTTTTCCTATACATTATTCAGCATATGTGTTTTCAGACCTGCAGCCAAATTCTGTAATTGTGAAGCGGTGAAGTGATAAAAATTTCTTCGTTTCTTTTCATTAAAAAACTTATCACTTCACCGCTTCACAATTACAGAATTTGGCTGCTGGTCGTTAAAGAATCATTCTTGCATACTAAATAATATACCATAAAAAAAGTCAATATAGTATCTATAGGAATATTCAAAGCTATTGAGTAATTGTGGTGATGGTATTCAATGCTCAACATGTTGATTCGATTAAAAAAAAGAAATACACACATATTGTTAAAATTTTATTTTACGTAATAACTCAAAAATTTTAATAAGTGGAGTAGATTCTTTTGGAACCAATAACACCTTTATAGAACACATTTTATAAGTTATCACAATTTATAAGTTAAAATTATATGGATAACCTGGTTAAAATGGTTTCTAAGTGATTTATCGTTGAAAAAATTCTGATGGTTTGTTTTTTACGGTCGGATGTCACCCCAAAACGGGTGACACCCATCTTTTTCCATCTTTTCACCACCTTTTTCCACCTTTTTTCCATCTTTTGCCCATCTTTTTCCACCTTTTTTCCACCTTTTTTCCATCTTTTTTTTATCTTTTTACCACCTTTTTTCCACCTTTTTTCCATCTTTTTTCCACCTTTTTCCATGTTTTTTCCACCCTTTTTCCACCTTTTTTCCACCTTTTTCCACCTTTTTTCCATTTTTTCCATCTTTTTACCACCTTTTTACCACCTTTTTTCCATCTTTTTTCCACCTTTTTTCCACCTTGTTTCATCTTTTTTCCACCTTTTTTCCACCGATTTGCCATCTTTTTTCCACTTTTTTTCGACCTTATTTTATCCTTTTTTCCATCTTTTTTCCGTCTTTTTACCACCTTTTTTCCAACTTTTTCCAATACTTTATTTGTGACATATATTAAACCTTTCAAATATACTGCTCTGAGACTTTATTATTTGTTTTTCAGAATCAGCAAGATTTACCCAGAAAAAAACGGTACTAATCAGGAAAAATATTGCTGTCAGGACTGAGCCAGCGCATCTGCTATCGATTCTGACCTGTTTGAGAACTACTTTTAAATGTGTTAATTGAACCATGGGTGACCATCTAATAATAACATAATAATAATAATAATATTGCTTCGATCTGAAAGACCTAAGTATTGCATTCATGAGCCAAAAGTGAAATTCCTTCCCCCACTTTTTTGGCATTTCTCGACGTTTTAGGACCTACTGATTCTAAAAAATGTATGTCTGTCTGTGTGTTTGATAACTGTACCGGAAGTGTGTCAAAAAAATCGTCAAGTGTGTCAAAACAAGGAAATTTTCATATTTTTTGCATAAAAAACTTTCATTTTAAGTGATTACGAGTAGGAACATTGATTTTGGAGAAATCTTGATGGTCGGGATTGGTATTTGAGACCTAAATCTAGATTATTGCATTATAAGTTTGTAAAAAAAATGTTGTCAAGTGTGTCAAAAGAAAGATTTTTATTTATTTTTTTACCCAATTTTTTAAAAAAAACTAAAATTGATTATTTGTTTGACATGAAATCTTATTATTATTATTGAGAATTATGGCATTATAAGTTTGTTAAAAAAATGTTGTCAAGTGTGTCCAAAGTAAGATCTTATTTATTTTTTCGCCCCATTTTTCGGAAAACAATAAATTAATTATTTGTATGACATGAAATTTTATTATTATTATTTAGCATTATGGCATTATAAGTTTGTCAAAAAAATGTTGTCAAGCGTGTCAAAAGAAAGTTTTTTATTTATTTATTTACCCAATATTTTGGAAAAATAAAATTAATTATTTGTGCGACATGAAGTTTTATTATTATTATTGAGGTCTGAAAGACCTTTATTTTTAATTTTGGAATATTTTTAGAATTTTGAAAAATGTTAAATTTTTGATTTTATTATAATTTTTATAATTTTGGAAAAAGTTTCAACTTTTGATATTGTTATAATTTTTGCAATATTCTTAGAGTTTTGGAAAAAGTTTGAATTTTTAAGAATTTTTTGAATATTATTATACTATAGACGAAGTTTAATTATTTGATTTTATTCTAATTTTTGGAATATTTTTAGAATTTTGAAAACAAAAATTTTGAATTTTATATATATTTGTAGAATTTTGAAAAAACTTTCGATTTTTGATTTTGTTAGAATTTTTGAAATATTTTTAGAATTTTGAAAAATTTTAAATTTTTGATTTTATTATAATTTTGGAAAAAGTTTCAATTTTTGATATTGTTATAATTTTTGCAATATTTTTAGAATTATGGAAAAAGTTTAAATTTTTGAATTTTTAAGAATTTTTGGAATATTATTAAATATAGAAAAAGTTTAAATTTTTGATTTTATTCTAGTTTTTGGAATATTTTTAGAATTTTGAAAAAAAAAATAGAATTCTTGAATTTTATATATATTTTTAGTATTTTGAAAAAAGTTTCAATTTTTGATTTTGTAAGATTTTTTGGAATATTCTTAGAATTTTGAAAAATTTTAAATTTTTGATTTTATTATAATTTTTATAATTTTGGAAAAAGTTACAATTTGCGATTTTGTTATAATTTATGCAATATTTTTAGATTTTTGATTTTGTAATAATTTTTTAAATATTTTTAGAATTTTGTTTGAAAAAAGATTGAATTTTCGATTTTATTTAATTTTGTACATTATTTTTGGAATTTTGAAAGAAATATGAATTTGTGATTTTGAAATATTTTCTCGAAACGCTAAATGGAGAGGTTTTGAGTAGTTTGCTGATTGTATCATCTTTTCACTAAATTATGAAAATTTATGATCTGTAGCCCTATTCCGGTACATCGTGAAATAGGAATTGAGAAATAAATTATAGCAATTTTTTCCTAACTAGTATTCCGTGTCGCGGGAAATAACAAATTCGTATTAAAAAATATTTCTTTATTTCATTTATTGCAGTTTTTTCTCAATTCCCAATTCCCAGGGAAATGCCGGAATAGGCGTACTGTTATAATTTTCCGACAAAGTATTGATGTTTCGTGTCTGTTTTGTAATACGTATCTAAACAGAGATAAAAAATACATGTTCTTTAACAAAAAGTTATGTTTGATATACATCGCTGCCCAAAACTAAAAACCATGTCCGCATAAAAGTTTTTTGACAAAAACTATATCAAAATCCTTAACCAAGACCGAAGTCTTGATATCTCAGAGCTGTGAGGTTTACAGCCCCTTCATAAATTCATTTTACCTTTTAACTAGTATGTACAACTATTTCATCCAAAAATATCAGGAGAGATTTTATAAAATTCGAATGGGATACGGTCCTGTTCAGCAGCTTTATTGTTTTTAACGTTTCTTAGCACGAATTTTAGTTTTTGCTTTTTATTTTCGTATCTAAAAGCGGATCAGTAGTATATGCCAGTAGCATATGCTGTCTAATATATTAGGTCACGAACAACTCTCAGATAACATCGAATGCGTAATATCTCATATTTATTCATTTCTCTCTATCGGTTGGTTAGTGCAAACATTCAAAATTTTGATATTTCCACCGACACTATGAAAGATTCAAGAATTCCTTACAGTTGTTCCAGCTGTAAATAAATTGAATGGTGTTTTAGAATTAATAATCTGGAACTGGAAAAGTTTCAATTTAAATAGATTTAAAATAGGCGTCCATTAAATACATCAAAAAGCAAATGCGTTGTAAGATTTAAGGTGGTTTGGTTCAAGTTCTATTCGAATACCCTTAATACGTTTTATTCTTGATATTAGTGATTTAGTTTTGAAATTTAAGCAAGCTTGAAGTTAGAACAAGTGCAGCTTTCAAGTATTTTTACTGACAAATCTATCAATTCCCAAAACAAATTACCTAGCCTTTCATTGATATTAAATCTTAGTTAGTTTAAATGCTACACAAACTTATACTTAAATGCATCTACGTCTCTTATGGTTAGTGAAACGCAATAAGCTTTTTGTTATTTTCAAAATTATAATACCTAAACTTTTTTTCAATGAAAAGCTTATTTAGTTTATTTTATAAGTAAATCCTTATAATACTTTTCTATAAACAAAAACTTTTTGATTAAATTCGTTTAAGAAAAAATAATTCTACAATTCTCTAGATTGAATTTATCTCTTGATGCAGTTTTAAGTTTGCCACAAATGTGAATTACTTGTTTTGATGTTTTGTCTACGTTTTCATTTTGAAAAGATCTTAAAGTGCTTATTGTGTACAATTTTGTACAGTGAATCCACGATTTGAGACTATTGTGCTTAGATGAAATGTTAACATATATTTTGTAGTTCACGATTTCATGATGGTTTGTCCTCAGCTTTGTATTATTAGTTAAAACCTTTTTATGCAATTTTAGGGTTTATAAATATTCATTAACATTACATTGTTTTGATTTTAAAATAAAATCTGGAATGGAATTTTTGTCTGAAAAATTTATCACATAAAACTAAAGCTTTTACTCAAGTGTGATAAACACACAAAATAAAAATACCGTAAAACTATATCGATTTATTTATTCTGTTGTGAATTTTCATATGTATATATAAATTTAATAAAGTTGGTTATTACCTATTACCTAAAATGATTACCTAATGATTTGATTATAAAACCAAAAACTTAATCCTTATAACGCAAATCCCAGGAGGTCAATAGAAATATAACTTTAATTCAATTTAATATTTAGTACACTTAAAATGTTTAACGTTTGGGCATGGAAAACTATTTTTGATTAAAGTTATGTATGTATTACATATATTAGTTGTGGAAGGTTTTTTGTTTATCTCAAGCATAAAAATGTTGAAAAACTCATGCAAATAGATTTTCTTACTTGTTCAGTTCATACAACCGTTATTGATTAACCGCGATATGATTGAGTATGTATGCTTTGTAATGTAATACTGAATACATTTTATTCACAACCACTACTAAAATTGTTTCAAGGTGCTAAATTATTATAATTCTGACCACTTAATTTTATTAAACAAATCGTTCGTCTTCAACAATAAACTATTATACTCGGAGAATATTATATAATCCGATATTACTGAATTTTGAACCCCTTTTAAATCACTTGAAGACCGCGATAATGATGCTGATGACGTTTTAGTTGTTATTAGGTTTTTCAATTTCATTTATTTTTTTTATAATTATAAAAAGGAAATCAACTTTAGTGATATTTCGTGTTCAAAAATTGAATTATATATCAGTGAACATGGTACACAACAAAGGCTTTGTTAATTATATTATTTAAATTTCAATAAAAACAAAACATTGGTTGGTTATTTATTTATTCACTCATGAAGCCTTATTTCATTCTCATAATGTAGCACGTTCCATTGAGAAACAAACTTACTCAAATTTGCTTGCTTTCCTTTCACCTCGAACAAGTTTTGTTTATATTTTACTTATTTTAAGTTTTATTCCACAAAACCACCCAAACAAACTTTTTGAAATATTTCATAAAACATTTCTGAAATATTTCACGAAATATTTCACAAATTTAAATTTCATGAAATTTATAATCACTACCACACGAGATGAAAACGCTTTACATTCACATGAACCAATTTTCACTCACGAAAAACTAGCAAAATTAGCTACATATTTATGTAATATCGTTCTAACTCGTAAGAGTAAAATTTTAATATTTTTATTTCACTCCTTTTAAATTGACGTTATTGTTTTCTGTCATTCCATATGCAGAAAAAGAAAATTAGTACTTTTTATATATGGAACAAAACCCGTCAAATGGATCACCCGCGCCCTCAAAATCCTGTTTTTCCGATCACGACGTTAGAGGACTTAAATTGAAGCTTAATCAGTGTACTTTGTCTTGCTTTATGCGCTTTTTGAAAAATCTAAAATGGTGGATCAATATGGTGGCTACTTTTGAATTGGTATTTTTTGTTACTAATTTTTATCAATTTTATGCTTTTTTTAAAAATTCCATCTTTTAGCTTTACAATAAAACAGATCAGACGTTTCTATCTTTAAGAGAACCGAAGCTTTGAATTTAAGAATAAAAGTCGTCAAGTTAAAAACTCGAAATTCTTGAAATTTAAATCCGCTCTATTTTCCAAAAAAAAATCCTTGAACACGTATAGATTTTTTTTCGTTATAAAACCCATAAAAACCGGTAAAAACCCGTTACGATGATTTATGCACTTGATAATCATGAAACTGCTTTGCCATGGTGATATCTACACATTGTAGCCACCATACTGATCCACCATTTTAGGTTTTTCAAAAAACGTACACAACATACTGAATACTGAATACAAAGTATACTGAATACTGATTAAGCTTCAATTTAAGCCTTCTAACGTCCTGATCGGTAAAACAGGATTTTGAGGGCGCAGGTGATCCGTTTGACGCGTTTTGTCCCATATATGTTTTTTTTGTAGTTACAATAACACCACAAGTAATTCACATATACTTTTTAATTTTTATTTAACTATTTACTATGCGTTTCAATCTGTGATCATCAAAAGATAATATTTTGTAACAGTTAAAAAATATTACCTGCCATTTATCATAGTAGTTTTTCGTCATCCTTGATATTTATTTTAATAAAAATACTTGCATAATTGGACAAACTATTCAGAAAAATAATCCATTTTTATTTTTAATAAGAAAGAAAATAAACATGCTAAAACGATTTTTTGAGTTGAAGTCAGTCCCACCATTTTACAAAAAATGAAACGCAAAGGTTGTGCTATAAAAAAACAATTGCATATCATCAATGAAAAACAGTTGACAGGCTACAACGGCTTTTTTAACAGAAGTTAGTCCCGCCATTTTGAAAGAATGAAAAACAAAGCATGTGCGCGAGTTGTGCTGGCTATGCTACTCAGACAAAAATTTTGTAACTCTAACAGAAAAATTTTACAAAGCAAACATTTTTTTTTTAATACAACTTAGCCTCGTCATTTTTGAAAAAATGAAAAACTAAAATGTCCTGTATTGTGTTAAAGTGTGTTGGTTGTGCAAAAAATATCGTACCACCAATGGAAGAGTTTAAACACGCTAAAACTATTTTTCGAATAAAAGTTAGCCTCGCCATTTTGCAAAAAACAAAAAAGAAAGGTTGTGCTGTATTGTGCTATAGTTGTACTCAACAAGAATCCCCTATAACACTGAATAAAAGTTGGCACGCTAGAATGATTTTTCGAGCAGAAGGATATCTTCGAGCAGAAAGCTTTCGAGCAGAAGGATAAGCAGAAGTTAGCTAAGCCATTTAAAAAAAATGGAAGGCAAAGTTTGTCCTGTATTGTGCTCGAGTTGTGCTGGTTGTGCTACTCAGAAAAAATGGCAAATTAGCAATAAATATAAGCTTCAATTCTCCATATCAAAAACCATTTCTCTTGTTATAAATTCCCTTAATTTAATTCCTCATTGAAACTAAATGAAATATGTTTTATCATTTTTATATTATTCAAATCTTCTTGATCCGTGCTATCCGGCTCCTTTTAATTAAAATATTGTTTTTTACTTCACCACAATTTTAAATTGTGTGAAGTAATGCAATCTATCGTGAAAAAAAAAAATCTTACATACCCCAAATTTTGTTTTTTCTTTCGTTTTGGACCATCCTCTATCCAAATAGCCAATAAAAATTTTGGTGTACGTCTGTGTGTGGGTGGGTGGGTGGGTGGGTGGGTGGGTGGGTGGGTGGGTGAGTTTTCTGCATAGGATCTTGATGAAACTTTGGCAAATGATACAGGTTCACTTGAAAATAGAAGATCTGGATTCATTTTAAATTTGGACAAAATGGCGGGGGGTCTCCCGAACACCTCTAAGTTTAAATCTTGAATAACTTCTGATCCCGAGCTATGATCTTATTGAAACTTAGTATATAAGGTTTTAATACTGTTTCCAATACTTCTGCATACCAACTTCCGGTTTGTCACTTCCGGTTAAAAAGTTTTTTTTTCAGGTGTTTATCCCTACTGTAGCCTACAATTACCAATCGATTTCCATGAAACGTTGCGAAAAGCTTTTAAATAACATGAGAAAGATTTTATCAGCTTTTGGAGCACATTGGATAAAGGGTTGGGGGGTCCACCATACAACAGGTGGTTTTTTCCACAAAGTTTTTATGTTTGTTGGGAGCATAAAACATTCATTCGTGAATGAATTTTGATGATACTTTGGAAAAAGATGCAAACATGTATGACAAAGAACTGATTAGTTTTTGAGCGATAATGAACAAAGTGGTGGGGGGTCCCTGGAGCACCTGTTTTTTTGAAAGCTCTATAACTTCTGTACCCGATAAGCTAATTAGATGAAACTTGGTACATGAGTATGTAGTACGGTTTAAAATAGTTCTGCATCCCAACTTCCGGTTTTTCACTTCCGGTAAAAAAAATTTTTTTGTACTTTTTTGAAGTTTTTTCAGTGTCTTTATGCACACTACAGCCTACAATAATGAAGTGATTATGATGAAACTTATGGAATAGGGTTCCAATTAGTGTGAAAAGATAATTACCATGTTTTGGGACACATTGATCAAAGTAGTGGGGGGTCTACCATACAAATGCTGACTTTTCACACTTTGTTTTTTAAGTTTGTTGGGAGCATACAGACTTCATTCATTATTCAATTTTAATGGCACTTTGGAAAAAGATGGAGACTTAAGTAACAAAGAACTGATTAGTTTTTGGATAATATTGGACTAAGTGGTGGGGGTCCTCCCGAACACCTGTTTAATGTGTCACACTTTTTTCAATGTTTGTTGGGAGCACACAGCATTCGTTCGTGAACGAATTTTGATGACACTTTGGAAAAAGATGCAAACATGTATGGCAAAGAACTGATTAGTTTTTGAGCGATAGTGAACAAAGTGGTGGGGGGTCCCTGGAGCACCTGTTTTTTTGAAAGCTCTATAACTTCTGTACGTGATAAGCGAATTGGATGAAACTTGGTACATGAGTATGTAGTACGGTTTACAATAGTTCTGCATCCCAACTTCCGGTTTTTCACTTCCGGTAAAAAAATTTTTTTTGTACTTTTTTGAAGTTTTGTCAGTGTCTTTATGCACACTACAGCCTACAATAATGAAGTGATTATGATGAAACTTATGGAATAGGGTTTCAATTAGTGTGAAAAGATAATTATCATCTTTTGGGACACATTGATCAAAGTGGCGGGGGGACTACCATACAACTGCTGACTTTTCACACTTTGTTTTTTAAGTTTGTTGGGAGCATACAGACTTCGTTCATTAATTTATTTTAATGACACTTTGGAAAATGATGGAGACTTAAGTAACAAAGAACTGATTAGTTTTTGGATAATATTGGAATAAGTGGTGGGGGTCCTCCCGAACACCTGTTTAATGTGTCACACTTTTTTCAATGTTTGTTGGGAGCACACAGCATTCGTTCGTGAACGAATTTTGATGACACTTTGGAAAAAGATGCAAACATGTATGGCAAAGAACTGATTAGTTTTTGAGCGATAGCGAACAAAGTGGTGGGGGGTCCCTGGAGCACCTTTTTTTTTGAAAGCTCTATAACTTCTGTACGTGATAAGCGAATTGGATGAAACTTGGTACATGAGTATGTAGTACGGTTTACAATAGTTCTGCATCCCAACTTCCGGTTTTTCACTTCCGGTAAAAAAATTTTTTTTGTACTTTTTTGAAGTTTTGTCAGTGTCTTTATGCACACTACAGCCTACAATAATGAAGTGGTTATGATGAAACTTATGGAATAGGGTTTCAATTAGTGTGAAAAGATAATTATCATCTTTTGGGACACATTGATCAAAGTGGCGGGGGGACTACCATACAACTGCTGACTTTTCACACTTTGTTTTTTAAGTTTGTTGGGAGCATACAGACTTCATTCATTAATTTATTTTAATGACACTTTGGAAAATGATGGAGACTTAAGTAACAAAGAACTGATTAGTTTTTGGATAATATTGGAATAAGTGGTGGGGGTCCTCCCGAACACCTGTTTAATGTGTCACACTTTTTTCAATGTTTGTTGGGAGCACACAGCATTCGTTCGTGAACGAATTTTGATGACACTTTGGAAAAAGATGCAAACATGTATGGCAAAGAACTGATTAGTTTTTGAGCGATAGCGAACAAAGTGGTGGGGGGTCCCTGGAGCACCTTTTTTTTTGAAAGCTCTATAACTTCTGTACGTGATAAGCGAATTGGATGAAACTTGGTACATGAGTATGTAGTACGGTTTACAATAGTTCTGCATCCCAACTTCCGGTTTTTCACTTCCGGTAAAAATTTTTTTTTGTACTTTTTTGAAGTTTTGTCAGTGTCTTTATGCACACTACAGCCTACAATAATGAAGTGATTATGATGAAACTTATGGAATAGGGTTTCAATTAGTGTGAAAAGATAATTATCATCTTTTGGGACACATTGATCAAAGTGGCGGGGGGTCTACCATACAACTGCTGACTTTTCACACTTTGTTTTTTAAGTTTGTTGGGAGCATACAGACTTCGTTCATTAATTTAATTTAATGACACTTTGGAAAATGATGGAGACTTAAGTAACAAAGAACTGATTAGTTTTTGGATAATATTGGAATAAGTGGTGGGGGTCCTCCCGAACACCTGTTTAATGTGTCACACTTTTTTCAATGTTTGTTGGGAGCACACAGCATTCGTTCGTGAACGAATTTTGTTGACACTTTGGAAAAAGATGCAAACATGTATGGCAAAGAACTGATTAGTTTTTGAGCGATAGTGAACAAAGTGGTGGGGGGTCCCTGGAGCACCTGTTTTTTTTAAAGCTCAATAGCTTCTGTACCTGATAAGCGAATCTGATGAAACTTGGTACATGAGTATGTAGTACGGTTTAAAATAGTTCTGCATCCCAACTTCCGGCTTTTTACTTCCGGTAAAAAAAATTTTTTTGTACTTTTTTAAAGTTTTGTCAGTGTCTTTATGCACACTACAGCCTACAATAATGAAGTGATTATGATGAAACTTATGGAATAGGGTTCCAATTAGTGTAAAAAGATAATTATCATCTTTTGGGACACATTGATCAAAGTTGCGGGGGGTCTACCATACAACTGCTGACTTTTCACACTTTGTTTTTAAAGTTTGTTGGGAGCATACAGATTTCATTCATTAATCAATTTTAATGGCACTTTGAAAAAAGATAAAGACTTTATTGACAAAGAATTGACTAGTTTTTAGACAATATTGGGATAAGTGGTGGGGTCCTCCCGAACACCTGCTTATTGTTTCAATGTTTGTTGGAAGCATACAACATTCGTTCGTAAAGTAATTTTGATTACACTTTGCAAAAAGATGCAAATATGTATGGCAAGGAACTGATTAGTTTTTTTTAGTGATAGTGAACAAAGTGGTAAGGGGTCCTCCAAGCACCTGTTATTTTGGAAGCTCAATAGCTTCTGTACCTGATAATCGAGTTGGATGAAATTTGGTACATACACATTTAGTACGGTTTACAACAGTTCTGCATCCTAACTTCCGCTTTGTCACTTCTGATAAAATTTTTTTTACTTTTTCTCGTACAACAGAATTTATGTTTACTACTGCCTGCTTTAATATTTTTATTATTAGAACTACGAAGTCCATAATATTGGTTAGCTTTTAATTAAAGTATTTTATGGATATTAGCTCATTATATATCCAGAACACTATGTTTCCAGAGCTGTGGTGAAGTCAGCCTATGCATCAGCGTCGCAATATTTTTTATAAGAGTCGATTAGTTTTTTGTATTTCTTTTTACGATTTGCTACGGTTACATAATAACTGTTGACTGTTGTCATTGTTTCATAGGAGAGGCACTCCAATTTTCATGTGTTGTATAGTGTTAAAATTTAGGCCTGGCCAAATTTCACGCACTGGACCACCAATGTCAATGCGAAAATCTCTGTCGCAACGCGATAGAAGCATTAATAAGCAACATATCAGCATCGATTTCACCAACATAAGCGACCTTAATTCCAATGTGGATGAGGTTCATCAATTAATTGCAAGTAAGAAACCTGACATATTATAACTTACTGAAATGATTGTCAGCGGCAAAGCATCGAAGCTGGATCTCAATAAATACCGACTGCCTGGTTATGAATTGGAGCATTCTTTTTATGACAAACTTGATGTTTGTGTATTTGTGCGAGATTCACTTCCTTTTATGAGTATTAAGACTTACTAGTTGAACTCTAATCACCATAATTCTTTTGCATTGAAGATATCAGGTGTTAATGAAACCATGTTCATAATAGGAATATGCAGATCCCCAAACTCTCTCTTAGGTAGTTCTTTTTTCGAAAAATTATCAAATTTAAAGCAAGACAATTTCAACGTACATAATGCAGAGTAGCTGAAATACTCATCCCCCACCGACGACGTTGAAAGACATGAGTTACTGGCAGACTTCAATGGTTTAACCAAACGAAAGAGCATCCAACGGGAATACCAAATAATACTAACCATAAGAACAATTTGTTGGACTTGTTTTTGACAAACGAGCCAGAAACAATGCATACAAATTTTGATCAGCCCCTCGGATCATCGGACCATTTGTTAATATCGGCAATAGTAAAATTCACATCACCAAATCTAATCAAAGCCAACCTGCGTCGTGTTTGGAGTTATAAAAATGCTAATTTGGAAGGGCTAAGAAACTATTATGACGAAATACCATGGAAACATGTTTGTTGTGTTGAGCAGGATCTTAGCACATCAGCACTAAGAGTCACTGAATTTATATAAGATGGAATGAGGCGGTTTATTCCAAATCGATTAAATACTCCCAAATCTGAACCTTGGTTCACGCGGGATTTTGATTAGGTGGTGAGAAATAAACGGAAAGCGTTTCAGGCCTATATTTCAAATGAAACTCCAGAAACATTTAGTGCCTATGAAAAAAGCAGGAAATTTGAGAAAATTCAAAATAGATTCAGATAAAGACGCATTTATCATAGACAAAGCAAACAAATATCCATCTGGCCGAATATCCATCTGGCTCTCGTAATTTCTTTCAGGCAGTTAAATTAGTGCAGTGCATTTTTACTCGATCATCTGTTCCAACCTTAGTATTAAATGACATTCCAGTCAGTGACTCAAAGAAAAAAGCAGATCTTTTGGGTCGCATTTTTCCAAGAAACTCTAACATAGCTGAACCTCTTCATTCTCCTACTCTCATTCCCCCATCTGAAACCAAAATGAAGCCAATTATTTTTCGCAGCAATATCATACTTAAAATGGTTTATTCCTCAATATAAACAAATTCGTTGGCCCGGATGGGATTCCACCCATTATTCTAAAAAATTTGCTAGACAACTAGCTCCAATTCAAATTTTCTATTTATATTTCAAAATCAGAATATTCCTCGAGTGTTGGGTGTTGGATAGTGTTTAACCCCTAAGCGCAGTAAGACTGACCCTAACAATTATAGACCAATTGCAATTCTGTCGGTTTTAGTTTTCATAGTTTTCGTAGAATTCATGCACAGGCTATTTGTTAGCCTACGTAACACATATGTTGAACAAATCTCTGGAGAATCATGGTGGAATCATCAGTGTATTTCTGGACATTTCAAAGGCTTTTGATAAAGTTTGGCATAGAAATCTTATAGCTAAATTAAAATCTTATGGCATAGATGATCCTACTGTATCATGGATTCACAGTTTTCTTACAGGTCGCCCATTTCATGTCAATTTTGATGGCATAACATCCAATATTTTCACAATGAATGCTGGTGTTCCACAAGGCTATGCAATTTCACCAACCTTGTTTCTTTTATATATAAATGATTTACTTATCTCTACAGTGCGTTCAATTCCCAGGTTTGCTGACGACAGCACATTGCATGTCTCTCATGCATCTCTAAAAATTCAATCTCATGTAGCAGCTACTAACGATAAAGAATTATTAATTTATTCTATCAACGAAGACCTAGAGCGTATAATGTAATGGGGAGGGACCAATCTTGTTGAGTTTAACCCTGCCAAAACAAAGTTACGTCACTTTTCACGAATGGAACGACATAAAGACTTCCCATTATGATAAACCACGAGTAATTACATGAAGTAAAATCGTTTAAACTTCTCGGAGTTGTCATGGATAGTAACATAAAATGGAATAAACATATATTTAGTCTAGCAGAAACAACAATGCAAAAATTAGGATTCTTGAGCCGATGTAAGAAGTTTTTTAACTCTGAGCAACTTTTGTTAAATTATAATTCATGTTTGGGGAGGTGCCTGTCACTCAACAATAAAATGTCTAGACTCTGTGCAGAGAAAGGCAATACGGTTGATTAATAATCATGCGTTAATTGATCAACTTGATTAAATCCAACACCGAATAAATATTGTCGAGCTGTCTATCTATTATAAATACAATTTCTATGATTCATACTATAGAGAAATTCAAAACATCCTCCCATTGTGTGTAGTAAAACCGACAGTCATAAACTTCAGAAATGTCCCACCCATTTGCTGTTCAGATATCCCGTTGTAGAACTATATCCTTTCAGAACGATTATTTAAATAGAGCAGCCAAAATGTGGATTTTATTGCCCTTCTAAGTTTTCTCTGACGAAACCGCCCCTCAGACATTTAAAGAAAATGGGCATCGTCATATAAAACAACTTACCTAGCTATTTCTCTCTCCTCATCCCTTCCTTCTTACTTTACCTATCCCACATTCTTTCCTAGTTGACATGGTATCTTCGGATATTCAAAGAGTCTAAATAATGAATATTTCATATTTAGTGTGCCAAACATTTCCAAAAAACAAATTCATACCACTAACGAAAAAATTTAAACACGCTAAAATGATTTTTCGAATAGAAATTAGCCCCGCCATTTTGCAGAAAATAAAAAAGGAAGGTTGTGCTGTATTGTACCACAGTTCTTATTTTTTAAAGTGTTGTGTAATATAAATTACAAAATAGAAAGAAATTACAACAACACAAAGATACCTTTAAAGACCTGGCTCCGACAACAAAAAGCGTTCTGAGGTGATGGTGAACGCTTTTTTAAATGTTTGTGGATTGAAGGCACCCGAGACTATTGATTCAGGCAAAGCATCCCATTTGTTCGAAGTACGCACAAAGAAGTCTCGTTACTATGACTGTGAGGAATCTTGACAGTTTGACTATTTACACAAACCGATTGATAATGTGAAACGGGAAAAAGAATATGTTTGAGGCATAATGGATCTGATTTCATCCGAGCACTGCGTGTGACGATATTTATAAAAACAACAAGATCAGCAACAGTGCGATGATGTTGTAGTGAAGTCTAACTGTGCAGTATAATTTTGCAATTTAACTATGCAGTTTAAGTGTTCAGTTTAGCTGTGCAATTTTACTGTGCAGTTTAACTGTGTAATTTAACAAAGCAGTTTAACTGTAAAATATCCTTAAAATACTCGGTTCCATCTTTCTTAAACTTGAATCAGATTTCTTAATATTTTCTGGGATTAGATTATAAACGAACATAAACGCTAAGTCGTTCTTCCAAAATCAGTTCAAATTTTATTATAATTTTCTTGTGATATAATCATGATCTATGCAATATAATTTCAGACTCAACAGCATCAAAGCTATATTAAGGTTTTTTTCATATATAAAGTTAACTGTAATTTGTATGTAATGCGTTAACTGGTAAAGTTGAATGATATGCTTTAGTGTTTAATGATTTAATATGTAGTGTATAATGATATGTAGTGTATAAAAATATAAAAATTTTGTTTTACAATGTTTGTGCTTTTTTCATTTAAGTTGTGGTAAAAGTGCCAACAATAAGACCATAGCTAACACGTGAATGAAAAAATGCATAATAAATGTTGAGCAAAACACAGTTTGACACAAAACAAAATTATTTTCTGATAAAGCCAACAATAGGCGAAATAATACTAATAACGGTAATATTCTCCTTCCACAACATCATCTACGCCTACTTAAATGAGCTTGCTCTTGTAATCACAATGTCTCCAACTTTAAAAGTGGGTAACAAAAACAAGGTCTTATATGGAGAGTGAAAAACCATAAATTTAGTTTAAGTTGCCTTAAAGGAAGTTGAATTGGATTTGAAGTATTCAAACATTATACTTTGGTCAAGTTTCATTTCCTCAAAAATAAAGGCAGGTTAAAAATCTTCATAGAACAAAGTTGTGTCACTAGAAAATATTATAAGTAAACTGTTTAACAATAACCTTAGTAAGCCATTAATGAAAATTAAAAATAATTATGGTCCTAAAACACTACCAAAACTTTGCTTCGTATATTCTGCCACGACTTACTATTTTTGTCTGATAATAGCTTTTAATCAAACGAAAAGAAAGATCTTATTCTCAACCTTCTTAAAAACAGGGAGATTTTTAACCAATTTTAAACAGCTCGGGTAAAATTTCATTCTCTCATTAAAATTTTCGACAATATATCATAAAAAAATCTAGCTCGACTTTCAATGACGGAATTAACAATTTCATCGGAACAACCACCGTTGAAATCACAAAGTGAAAGAATTATGTTGCATATATCTCAACTGATTTAAAAATAAAGAGGACTAGAGATTGTGTGTATGGTGTTAAATTTATGTATGTGCCATTTATGTACTGTTCGTACTTTTCAATTATATAATCACTTATGTAAATTTGTCAACTAATGTGTAACAGGTGTTGACAAAAAGTACTCTTAAAAAATTCTTCCATATCTACACTAGTTCCAAGTACTAATCTTAAACAACATTTCATAATGCTGGCTGATGACGCTTATCCTTTAAAATACAGAGACATGAGACCGTATTGGTATTCCTTATGAAGCATCTGAATAGAAGAAAGAAGTTTTAACCATAGATTTTCTCGTAGAAAGAGAATTATTGAATGTAGTTTAGATCAATGGCTTTATATGAAACAATATTAAAGTCATTTGCAAATCCACTAGAGTTGATCTGATTTTTAGTTTTTGTACAACGTTCAGGAAAAAAAATCTGTAACCCTATTTTGAATTTTTAATCGAAGTAATCAATAATTTTATTTATTTATTTTTATAGAACAATAAATATTTACCCATAAAAACGATCAATCAACAAGAAGTCGTTAAGCCTATATAATATGGCAATTTAAATTTGTCTTAAAGCTATTAACATTTATTCAACAACAATATCATGTAACGTTTATGAAATTTTTACTACAACAATAGAAAAATATTGACATACAACATAAAATATATCTAACAACTCCTTCACCAAACTATATCTTCCAAATTAAAGGACAAAACCAGTCACAGCTTAATTGTCTTTACACAATTTTCTACACAATTATACACGTTACCGCCTTTTTCCTACTTCAACAACTGTAATTAGTTTTCTTTGTTGTTTTTTTCGGTAATTAATTTTAATGTTCAAAGAAATGGGTATGTAATTATGAATTAAAACAAACAGAAAAAAAAAAAACAAAAATAATTACGGAATAATGTGAAACGGTAAGAACTAGAAAGTTGATAAAGTTTGAAATGAAGAAAAATCATTTATTTAATGTCAAGAAAATCCGGAGGAGGAAGAAAATGATGATTTTCTTTTGGAAACATAATACTTAGAATTTTGCACCATTTCCATTTCCTTACATAATTTGAAGTAAAAACAAATTCAACAATATAATCCAATTTCGTGGGTGGATACACGAGGCAATATTCATTAACTAAGTCATCAATATCAAACCATAGTTCAAAGAAACATCTAATCCGTATCTAATCTTATTTTCTTGAAACAAAAATTTTCTCGTTATTTTCACCGAGTAGACATAACCATATTGCTTTAAATATTATTGCCCAATTTTAAGATAATATCATTAAAAAATATAATAAATTTTAATACAAATAGTAAAAGTAAAATAAAACTACAAATATTTGGTACTCATTTTGAGGTCAATTTGTTTTCAGTGCTGCGGTAAAATTTAACGAAACGAAAGTTAAAAAAAATACCGCAATGTAAAGTTTTCCAGCTTATACGTTTGTATTTTTGATTTTATTTAATTTTAATTTTTTTTTTCAATTTCAAAAATTTCATGGAAAGGGTTTTATTGTTTTGTATAATTAATGAAAATCAATATTCGAATTTAATAAAATAAAAAAAAATATAAAATTTTATTGTCCTTTTTTATTGTAGTTTTTTTTTACAATAATAAAGCTGAACTCTTTTTGTAAAAGAAAAGAAAGCTTTTTTATTTTTTTTTAAACAAAATAAATTGATTTATTTTATTGGAAATTAAATAAAATTCAATTAATTGGCATTAATAATGCGGATGACTGAGCAGTTTATATGATTGATTTAATTTGATTTTATAAAAATTCAAAGCCGATTAACTGTTGAGTTTTATTAAAAATGTTTTTTAGTTATACGTAAAGTATGTTATAAGTCTAGAGTTGATATTATAGCTAAAACTGGGAATTTAACATAGTTTAAAACCAATTAAAATTTAGTTTATCATAACTTAAATTAAGAACAAACAAATATGTTTATCGTTTAAGTCATAAAAAATTAATATAAATAAATAATCAATATAATTAAAAGAAAGACTTTTGTGATATGAGGCGATTAACGAAAAAATATTTGTTAATCGATTCGAGTTGAGTAATTAAATATGACAGATGAATTTGTTTTGAATATATAGAAAATTGTTTGTAATTTAATCCGTTTGGTTATAACTTTTAGTCAAAACAACTCTTTGCACCTTAACTAGATACTAGGTACCTACCTACCTGTATGTAATACAGATCTAAACACCATAAATTATTCTTCTGTTATAAATGTCATGTTCTTGTAGTTTTTCTCTCGCTATTTGGGGTGGGAAGGAGAACCAGTGAAGATATGATTTAACCGTTTGCGATACTATACATACCTTTAAACACCGTTGACATTCCGTCTACTCTTGACTCATCCTCTATTGAGTTTCTAAATTAAATTATTAAAATAAAAATTAACGAATGCAAAAAAGTTAAATTAGACTAAAATATGCAATTGTAATTTCTTCACCTCAAGTAAACTCAACAAGTTTTTTGTATGTTTTCTAAATTTTATTTTCAAGATTATCATTAAAACACAGTCATCGACTGATCTTTATTTTTTTTGAATTTTTTGTATCCTTTTTTTTCAATCAAAGCAATAAAATACAAGATCTTCCATTTATATTGCCGTGTTTCAACAAATATTAAATAAAACCATCGACCGTTTTTAGGTTTCCATTATTCTGGTTGACCTTTCAATAATTGATGGAATAACAAAACATTCCGGGCAGAATTTGTTCGAGTTCAGATGAGGTCCTGATCAAGTATGCCCTAGTACGGATCGGAAATTGTTAGGGCAGCCTGATTGGACCTTGATCATGAGTGTAACGCTTTGTTCCTATAAGGTCCTGCCTGGAATAACAGGATCAGGCCCTGATTAGGATAAGCGGATCAGGACTCGATTGAATTAACCGGATCCTGATTTGGATAGCTAGACCATGCATGACCTGGTATATGTTTATATATTAAATATATAAATTAAATTAAATATAATAAAAATAAAATAAAAAAGTCAAAATTAAAATTATTATAGTCTTTCGGCTGAGAAGCGATAACTAAACATTAGATGAAATTTTATCAAATGAATTGGGGCTTAAATCCGGTTAAATATAAGGGAGACTTATTAGGGAAACACAATTAAAATTTCCCATCTTGGGATCAAATACGAATAAAAAAATCAGAACCGCATATATCCGACTAAAATTCTAATCGTTCATTATTTTTTTGAATAATTTTTATCTACAAAAAATTTTAACCACTGCAAATTGAAAAAATGATGCAAAATTCGAATTTTCGTCGAACTAAAAATCTTTAAAATTAAATATCTCAAGAAAACGAATTAATTCCTCTTTGTAAATTTGAAATATTTAAGAGTAAGGATAGAACTGATCAAAAAAAAAATTAAATTCCAATTGATCTTCGACCATCTTTATAAAAGTTTTTTATTATTTTGATTTTAAAATTAATTACAAAAACAATAATTTAATTTTTTTTCAAACGATTAACTTATCATCTATCAAACAAAAAAAAGTTTGTCGAAATCGGTATAGTAATTCTTGAGCAATTTAATTTCAAAGTTATATCGGATTGCCAGAATTTTTAACCGACTTAAAAAAAGAAGGAGGTTCTGTGTTTCACTTGGGGTTTTTTTATGTCTATTGATGTTTTTTATATAAGAACTGAATCTAAAAAATTATGGTGCAAATTATGAAACTTTTTGCAATCCATACAATTTTAGAGCGATCTAGTTTCGAACCAATGAGAAAATTTTTTAAACTTTAAAAAAGTTTATCATTCTCATCAGGGCTAGCCGACTAGATAAACTCTACCAAAAAATGTTAACGCTAATGATTATAAACCAAAAATTAGGTTACAACTCTAGCGAAGTGTAAAAACAAAAAATTTACATAAACATACATTTAATAAATTCAGGTTTAGTCAATTAATTTCTCTGGTGATCACTGTTTTGTTATACTCTAGATTTTCTAGTATTGAATAACAAAATTGTATCTGTGAGAAGAAGATGACTAGTCTTCACTTGTGTCTATTGACACATGATCAACAATTAATTCAGTAAATTATTTGTGATGTAACATCACCCCGATGGAAAATCTCCCATCAAGAATAATATAAGAACTGAATCTATAAAATTATGGTGCAAATTATGAAACTTTTTGCAATCCATACAATTTTAGAGCGATCTAGTTTCGAACCAATGAGAAAATTTTTTAAACTTTAAAAAAGTTTATCATTCTCATCAGGGCTAGCCGACTAGATAAACTCTACCAAAAAATGTTAACGCTAATGATTATAAACCAAAAATTAGGTTACAACTCTAGCGAAGTGTAATTTATTAAATGTATGTTTATGTAAATTTTTTGTTTTTACACTTCGCTAGAGTTGTAACCTAATTTTTGGTTTATAATCATTAGCGTTAACATTTTTTGGTAGAGTTTATCTAGTCGGCTAGCCCTGATGAGAATGATAAACTTTTTTAAAGTTTAAAAAATTTTCTCATTGGTTCGAAACTAGATCGCTCTAAAATTGTATGGATTGCAAAAAGTTTCATAATTTGCACCATAATTTTTTAGATTCAGTTCTTATATTATTCTTGATGGGAGATTTTCCATCGGGGTGATGTTACATCACAAATAATTTACTGAATTAATTGTTGATCATGTGTCAATAGACACAAGTGAAGACTAGTCATCTTCTTCTCACAGATACAATTTTGTTATTCAATACTAGAAAATCTAGAGTATAACAAAACAGTGATCACCAGAGAAATTAATTGACTAAACCTGAATTTATTAAATGTATGTTTATGTAAATTTTTTGTTTTTACACTTCGCTAGAGTTGTAACCTAATTTTTGGTTTATAATCATTAGCGTTAACATTTTTTGGTAGAGTTTATCTAGTCGGCTAGCCCTGATGAGAATGATAAACTTTTTTAAAGTTTAAAAAATTTTCTCATTGGTTCGAAACTAGATCGCTCTAAAATTGTATGGATTGCAAAAAGTTTCATAATTTGCACCATAATTTTTTAGATTCAGTTCTTATATTATTCTTGATGGGAGATTTTCCATCGGGGTGATGTTACATCACAAATAATTTACTGAATTAATTGTTGATCATGTGTCAATAGACACAAGTGAAGACTAGTCATCTTCTTCTCACAGATACAATTTTGTTATTCAATACTAGAAAATCTAGAGTATAACAAAACAGTGATCACCAGAGAAATTAATTGACTAAACCTGAATTTATTAAATGTATGTTTATGTAAATTTTTTGTTTTTACACTTCGCTAGAGTTGTAACCTAATTTTTGGTTTATAATCATTAGCGTTAACATTTTTTGGTAGAGTTTATCTAGTCGGCTAGCCCTGATGAGAATGATAAACTTTTTTAAAGTTTAAAAAATTTTCTCATTGGTTCGAAACTAGATCGCTCTAAAATTGTATGGATTGCAAAAAGTTTCATAATTTGCACCATAATTTTTTAGATTCAGTTCTTATATTATTCTTGATGGGAGATTTTCCATCGGGGTGATGTTACATCACAAAAAATTTACTGAATTAATTGTTGATCATGTGTCAATAGACACAAGTGAAGACTAGTCATCTTCTTCTCACAGATACAATTTTGTTATTCAATACTAGAAAATCTAGAGTATAACAAAACAGTGATCACCAGAGAAATTAATTGACTAAACCTGAATTTATTAAATGTATGTTTATGTAAATTTTTTGTTTTTACACTTCGCTAGAGTTGTAACCTAATTTTTGGTTTATAATCATTAGCGTTAACATTTTTTGGTAGAGTTTATCTAGTCGGCTAGCCCTGATGAGAATGATAAACTTTTTTAAAGTTTAAAAAATTTTCTCATTGGTTCGAAACTAGATCGCTCTAAAATTGTATGGATTGCAAAAAGTTTCATAATTTGCACCATAATTTTTTAGATTCAGTTCTTATATTATTCTTGATGGGAGATTTTCCATCGGGGTGATGTTACATCACAAATAATTTACTGAATTAATTGTTGATCATGTGTCAATAGACACAAGTGAAGACTAGTCATCTTCTTCTCACAGATACAATTTTGTTATTCAATACTAGAAAATCTAGAGTATAACAAAACAGTGATCACCAGAGAAATTAATTGACTAAACCTGAATTTATTAAATGTATGTTTATGTAAATTTTTTGTTTTTACACTTCGCTAGAGTTGTAACCTAATTTTTGGTTTATAATCATTAGCGTTAACATTTTTTGGTAGAGTTTATCTAGTCGGCTAGCCCTGATGAGAATGATAAACTTTTTTAAAGTTTAAAAAATTTTCTCATTGGTTCGAAACTAGATCGCTCTAAAATTGTATGGATTGCAAAAAGTTTCATAATTTGCACCATAATTTTTTAGATTCAGTTCTTATATTATTCTTGATGGGAGATTTTCCATCGGGGTGATGTTACATCACAAATAATTTACTGAATTAATTGTTGATCATGTGTCAATAGACACAAGTGAAGACTAGTCATCTTCTTCTCACAGATACAATTTTGTTATTCAATACTAGAAAATCTAGAGTATAACTAAACAGTGATCACCAGAGAAATTAATTGACTAAACCTGAATTTATTAAATGTATGTTTATGTAAATTTTTTGTTTTTACACTTCGCTAGAGTTGTAACCTAATTTTTGGTTTATAATCATTAGCGTTAACATTTTTTGGTAGAGTTTATCTAGTCGGCTAGCCCTGATGAGAATGATAAACTTTTTTAAAGTTTAAAAAATTTTCTCATTGGTTCGAAACTAGATCGCTCTAAAATTGTATGGATTGCAAAAAGTTTCATAATTTGCACCATAATTTTTTAGATTCAGTTCTTATATTATTCTTGATGGGAGATTTTCCATCGGGGTGATGTTACATCACAAATAATTTACTGAATTAATTATTGATGTTTGTTCACCGATTTCTCAAAAACGGCTCATTCAATTTTAATGGTTTAAATCGTATTCTATTTATGTAAATGCCGTGATTGTCCCATATTTTTTTCTATGACGTAAAATATACCCGTTTTCTAGAAAAACGAAAAAAAACTATGTTTTTTGATAAATGTTGATGTATGTTTGTTTACCGATTTCTCAAAAACGGCTTATGCGATTTGGATGATTTAAATTGCATTCTATTAAGGTTGCTTTGGAAATTAATCTGTATTTTTTTCTATGACGTGAAAAATATAGTGTGTTAGTAAATCGGAAAAAAATGTATTTTTAATGCCTGTTCACCGATTTCTCAAAAACGACTCATTCGATTTGGATGATTTAAATTGTATTCGATTAAGATAAATGCTGAAGTGGTGCCATATTTTTTTCTCTGAAAAAATACCGTATTTCAAAAAATTGAAAAAATCTGTATTTTTCTCTATATATTCTCCGATTTTTCATAAACGATTCATTCGATTTAAATGGTTTTAATTGTATTCTATTTGGGTAGATTTCGAGAATGTCTCGTATTTTTTTCTAAAACGCGAAAAATACTGTTTTTCAGAAAATTGATAAAAACCTGTATGTTTTGTGTATTTTCGTCGATTTCTTCGAAACTGCTTATTGTATTTGGATGGTTTGAGCTGTATTATATTGCTTTAGATTCCGAGTTGGTCCAATTTAATGTAATGAAGCTATTATTCAATCTTCGTAGTTTAAACTCGTCTTGCTTTCCCACACGCATTAAATTTACATTAACAATATTTTCTGTAGTTATTGTCGTTTTTTTTAACTTAATTTCTTATTCGTAATCGTCAATCGCCATAATTTCCATTTAAATTTATCATTTAAATTTATCATTTATCAACAGTTATGCAATATCCTTAAATTGGAATCTCTCTATTTCCCAAAAAGACAAGAAAATAAATCAAGCAATAGGTTACTTCTCTTTTGCTGTATTGTCATGAACTTCTAAAGTTGTTTTTGTTTCCTTTTTTTTAAATATAATTTCCTACAATCATTTCGTAATCAATTTTTTTATAATTCTTTTCCAATTTTTATACAAGTTAGTGGTATAAATTCCTTAGTGGGAACAAAAATTTAACAAAAGAAAATGCCCAAGAAACAAACTTATCGTTTCTATCGTTATGTTATTGTTTACAAACGGCCGTTAAGAATACTATAAATAAATGCCGCGAGATGGCTTCCCGCTCTCATTCTATTATTGGAATTCATTCTCTGATTGGATTTTTTTGACATCTGCGGACATTTTTTTGTTTGGTAGTGATGTTTTATTAAATGTCGGAAAAACAAAAGAAATGGTAATCAGAAATCCAACCAAAAATCTATAAAATTAGGGTAAACTACTCGAGATTTAGAAATTCAATACGGTATGCAAAGTTTCTTAAATTATTATCAGTGTCGTTTAATGCAAATCAAATGTAAAATAATTAAATTAATCGAGTCAAAGGTCGAGTCCAAGGTTAGTGAATTTGTGTATTAGCATTAATTTGTGTTACTATTGTTGGAAGTGTATCGTCCAGTAACGATAAACTCATGTAATTAATTATCTTTGGTAAATTCGGTTATTATCCGCATCACGGAAATCATTGGTACAATTAATTAAATAAAACTACGAAGTCATTAGTAAAATTATTGTTCAAACCTCGAAAAATAAAAAAATTTACGTATAGTGTGTACAAGTTTTGTTTCCTATTTTTCACTCACATTGTGCCACACGGTGCGCTAGAACGACTACAACGGATATATGCATTACGGTTCCTATCGTATAAATTTACGATATATCCGAATCCAGCCACATGTATGCGTGATAAATTTTCAAGTATACCAGTTAAAGATACATTCGCAGCCATCTATGTGTATATGAATTACTGGTTTTAATTTAATACGGTGTATTGACCAGCCAGTGACGTGTCTGTTTATATCAGTTGTTATTCTAAAACACCGTCTCACGGCATCTCAACCGCCGACACCGGGTGTAGGATCAAATTTTTGTGTACATCAAATACCGTACGAACTGTAGTCCTATCATCTGTAGCAGTTTAGTTCTGCTGAAACAAATGAAAAATTGGAACTATATGCATCGGGTGGACCTTTTGGGCTAGGCAATGCGTTAAGGGGATGACGGAGAGGGATCGACCACAAACCTCGGGTGAGTCAAATTTTAATTTGGAGTTATTTTTATGTATGAATGATTATGGATATGTATGTAGGTGTATGAGTGTGTGTATATGGATGTGTGGATGTGGGTACGTATGAGCGAATATATTAGGTGCATGCACGTACGTCTGTCAGACTCCAAGTTGAAACCTGTATACAAAAATTTTACATAAATAAACAAAAATTTGTTGAGAAAAACTTAAAAATAGTTAAAATTAAAAATGGATGGCTTATTAACATTTAATCAAACAATTGATTTGGTTTATCGTAAATTTAAAGATGTAGTGAAAAACAAAATTCGTGCGTTAGCAGTAACGAAGAGATTAGAAAAAGAAGATATTGCGGATGAAAATAAAAAAAAAAAATATCGGCATTTTATTATTATCATACGTTGGTGTTTAGTCCAATTGTTGCGTCTCAACGGATAATGTTTTGTCAATTCGATAATGCGTATACTACATTGCCATGTGAAAAGGATTTCAATATCACTTTATTGGAAGAATTTTTTTTGGGTATGTTTTTTTTTATGCTTAGAACCAAAATTAGTAGACATGTTACAACGCTATTTAGGGACATGCATCTCGTTTGCAAAACATATAGGTGGTCCTGATTTAACTTTATCAAAAACAATTCCAAAACATGGAGATATACTGCCTCATTAATTGATTCATGGAATGAGTTGAACAAGTATGATCAGTCTATACTCGAGAAGCAGTTGCACAACTTTTAATTAATTCTGTTGTACGAAATGTTGCATTTAAAGCATTGCGATTGGTTACAGAAAAGATGAAACAAGATTCGCATTCGGAGCGAAATCCTGTACTAATTTTTTTTGATAAATATAAATTTTTGTCCACATATTTAAGCGCTGTATTGATGGGATGTTTCACCTTACAGGTTATTACAATCTTATTCGTGTTTAGCGCGACGTTTTTGGTTTTGTTTACGTTTTTCTCTGCTTTCCTCGCCAAATCATAAGATATTGCCAGCTCGAGAATGAGATATGCGTGGATGTATATGTATGTATGTGCATGCGTGAGTGGATGTGCATATATGTGCCTACACGGATAAAGCGCGAGAGCATGTGAGTGTGTTTGAATTACGGGAGCGGACGTGGGGATCGCGGTTAGTGCATATAAGTGGGTCGCCAGAGTCTACTTATTTTCACTTGCTTTTTCGTTTAATCCGTTTTTTATGAGATACGCGAACAATACTGTTATTTGAACCCGAGAAGCAGGTAAATGTCTACTCATCCCCATAGGCTGAACCTAGATTGGGGCTAAATTAATCTCATCTAGGTGCGCGGCCTGCTATGCCACTTCGTTGGTCATACAACGAAGCAGCGCTTCATTACAGTAATTTTCTATGTCAGGACCCTTTTTTTCTCAAAAAAATCGAAAAACCATTGATTACTTGATTGTCATTGATGCATCCATTGTGAGACTTAGTTATTACTTCAAAAACGCCTTTTTAACCGACATTTGGGTATAAAACCAAACTAAAAATGAAAAAATAAAAAACTTTAAAAATAAATAGAACCGACTTCAAAAAACACAAAAAAGTGAAAAATAACTCAATTGTGACTTTAGAGCCAAAATACAGCTAACTATTGATTTATTTAATTTAATTATATTTAATTACAGACAAAAAAAACATTACGGTTTTAAACAAAGTTATTATTATATAGAGTTTATTTATTATTATATTTATTACAATTATTATAGTTGTTACAATAGCTATTATATTATAAAAGTTATTTGTAGCACAAAATTGTTCGAAGTCGGTGCCAAATTGACGAAAAACTGACTAACATGTCATCGGCTTGGCACCGAGTTCCAACAGTTTCTTGCTACAAATAACTTTTATGATATAATAACTATTGTAACAACTATAATAATATTAATAATTATAATAATAAATAAATTCTATAATATAATAACTTTGTTTAAAACCGTAATGTTTTTTGGTCTGTAGTTTAATATAATTAAATTAAATAAATCAATAGTTAACTGTATTTTGGCTCTAAAGTCACAATTGAATTATTTTTCACTTTTTTGTGTTTTTTGAAGTCGGTTCTATTTTTTTTTAAAAAGTTTTTTATACTAAAAACTTTAAAAAATTGGAAAATTAATGGATTTTTTTATTTTGTCCATAATACTTATATGGAGATGAAAAACGTGATCTACGCAGGTGAAAAAGTCGAGATTTGAACTTGACCATTTTTGATATTCCTGTAACTTGGCATATAAGTAGTATGGACAAAATAAAAAGTACGACTCATTTTACAATTTTTTTAATGTGCATTGTTTGTGCATAGGGGGCACCCCAACATGCATGAAAAATGAAAATTCTGCCAATCCGATGCAACTTTGAATAAAAATCGCTCAAGAACGGATATACCGATTTCAGTAAACTTTTTTTTGTTTGATAGATGATTAGTTAGTCCTTTGAAAAAGAATTACTTCGGTCTGAAAGATCTAAGTATTACATTCATGAGCTCAAAATAAAATTCTTACACCCTCTTTTTTGGCATTTCTCGACGTTTTAGGACCTACTGATTCTAAAAAATCAAAAAAATTGTAGTTCTGTCTGCCGGCCAGCCGTCATTACCTACGCTAAAGGGTAAAGCGCTGAAAGGATTTCAATTTTTTTTTTTAAATAGGTATACTCAACGGACAGGTCTGAAAGGACGCTGTGTTCGATAACTGTACCGGAAGTGTGTCAAAAAATCATTATGTGTGTCAAAATGGCATATTTTCATATTTTTGGCTTAAAAAACGTTCATTTAAGTGATTACGAGTAGGAACATTAAATTTGGAGAAATCTTGATGGTAGAGATTGGTTTGTGAGATCAAAAACTAGGTTATTGCATTAGAAGTTTGTCAAAAAAATGTTGTCAAGTGTGTCAAAAGAAAGATTTTGATTTATTTTTTTACCCAATTTTTTGGGAAAAAATAAAATTGTTTGTTTGAAATGAAATTTTATTATTATTATTGAGAATTATGGCTTTATAAGTTTGTCAAAAAAATGTTGTCAAGTGAGTCAAAAGAAAAGGTTTTTATTTATTTTTTACCCAATTTTTTTAGAAAAGAATAAAATTAATAGTTTGTGTGACATGAAATTTTATTATTATAATATAGAATTATGGCACTATAAGTTTGTCAACAAAATGTTGTCAAGTGTGTCAAAAAATGATTTAATCTATTTTTTTAGCCAAGATTTTGGAAGAGAAATGTAGCTGTTTTTATGACGTAAATGTAATTTAAAAAAATTGGACATGGAAATTTTTGAATTTGTAATAGTTTTTGAAATATTTTTGGAATTTTGTAAAAGTTTGTATTTTTGATTTTGTTACAATTTTTGCAATATTTTTAGAATTTTGGAAAAAGTTTTAATTTTTGATTTTGTAAGAATTTTTGGAATATTTTAAGAATTTTGAAAAATTTTTAATTTTTGATTTTATTATAATTTTTGGAATTTTGAAAAAAATTTTAATTTTTGATTTTGTAATAATTTTTGCAATATTTTTAGAATTTTGGAAAAATTTAAATTTTTAAGAATTTTTGAAATATTATTGGAATTTAGAAAAAGTTTAAATATTTGATTTTATTCTAATATTTGGAATTTTGAAAAAAGTTTGATTTATTTAGTTTAACAATATTTTTGGAATTTTGATTATAATTTTCCGGCAACGTATTGATATTTCGTGTTAGTTTTGTAATAAATTTTTAAACAGAGATAAAAAATATTTGTACTTTAACAAAGAGTTATGTTTGATATATATCGCTGCCCAAAACTAAAAACCATGTCCTCATAAAAGTTTTTTGCCGAAAACTATATCAAAATCCTTAACCGAGACCGAAGTCTTGATATCTCAGAGCTGTGAGATTTCAGCCCCTTCATATTTAATTAAATCTTTTTGTAATTAATTTTGAAATAAAAATATTAAAAAAACTTTTTTAAAGATGGCGCTAGAGTTGAAGATCAATTGGAGTTAAATTAATTTTGTTTTTGAAAATAGTCCTATTTTTATTCTAAAATATTCCAAGTTTAGAAAGAGGCGTTAATTTGTGTTCTTGAGATATTTAATTTTAAAAACTTTAGTACGACTAAAAATTCTAATTTTTCATAATTTTTTCAAATAACTTAAATTAACAAAAAATTTAAAATGCAATTAAATTTTAACTTTTTTTTTAAATTGTAGTTCTATCCTTAATTTAAAATATATCAAATTTACAAAGAGGTGTTAATTCGTGTTCTTAAGATATTTTATTTTAAAGATTTTTGGTCCAACCAAAGTTCGAATTATTCACCATTTTTTCGAGCTTCTGTGGTTAAATTTTTTGTTGATAAAAATTGTTCGAAAAAATAATAAACAATTAGAACAATTAGAAATTAAATGTCTCAAGAACACGAATTAACGTCTTTTCGTAAATTTGGAATAATTAAGAGTTAGGATAGAACCATTTTCAGAAAAAAAAAATTCATTTAATTCCAATTGATCTTCGACCCTAGTGCCATCTTCAAAAACGCTTTTTTAATATTTTTATTTAAAAATTAATTACAAAAACAATAAATCAATTTTTTTTCAAAGAACTAACTAATCATTTATCAAATAAAAAAAAGTTTACAGAAATCGGTATAGCCGTTCTTGAGTAATTTAAATTCAAAGTTACATCGGATTGGCAGAATTGTTCATGCATGTTGGGGTGCCCCCTATGCTCAAACTATGCACTTCAAAAAAATTTTAAAATAAGTTGTTTTTTTTATTTAGTCTAATTATATGCCAAGTTTCAGGAATATCAAAAATGGTCAAGTTTTCACAACTCGGTCTAGAACACATTTTTCTTCTATATGCAAAGTTTCAGAAAAATCAGATATGGTTAAGGCAAAATTTCAGCTTTTTCACCTGTGTAGATCACCTATTTCATCTAATATAATTATAATTTTCATAAAATTTAAATTGCAGTCATCATAGATTGAGAGCTAGTGAACCCTTTGGGTAACGATCGATCTGTAAGGCTAGAATTTTTTTAGTGATGAATCATGAAATTTGAAGTACGGAAACCACCACCTGACAGGCATCAGCCCCGCACGTCATCATCCGCTGTATGTTTGAAAGTGTAAACAAAATTTAAATAAAACTTCCTCCTGTAAGCTTGAAATTTTCATATGATTTAGCTCATTCATTGTAGAGTACAAAAAAAATTGACAGGCGATTTTGACGAGCACAAGTATCTGCCAGGTGAATCGAAAGGTGTAACAACCTGCTGGCCGGCCGTCACAACTGACGGTATCTAGAAAACCGTTGAACGGATTTCAAATTTTTTTTTCTAAATATAAGTTTACTCAATGGGAAGAGCCGAAAGGACGGTGTGTTCGATAACTGTACCGGAAGTATGTCAAACAAATCGTCAAGTGTGTCAAAACAAGGAAAATTGCATATTTTTTAAAAAACGTTCATTTTAAGTGATTACGGATAGAAACATTGAATTTGAAGAAATTTTGATGGTCGGGATTGGTATGTGAGACGACCAAAAACTAGAAAATTGCATTATAAGTTTGTCAAAAAACTGTTGCCAAGTGTGTCAAAAGAAAGATATTTATTTATATTTTCCCCAATTTTTTGGAAAAAATAAAATTAATTATACATATGACAATTTATATAACATGAAATTTTATTGTTATTATTGAGAATTATTATTTAACTCAACGGATTTATTTTTATTATCACTCAGTTAATTAAAAGACATTGGTCTTAGATTATTACTAAGATATAAATGCTGGATATTCAGGATTATCCTGAATATTTTGTTTTAAACTATTAGTAATATTTAGTGTGCTCTCGATCAATCATGGATTTCTGTTAGATATTAATAATTTTGAATTTAGTCTTCTAACTAATCATTTTATATTAAAACTTTAGGAGTTATTATTTAATATCAAAATATGATTTAATTTATATTAAATTGCTTTATATCTATTAGCTATTGTTAGATTTTCTTCAATTTTACTTTTTTTTTCTCTATTTCCTTTTGTTTTCAATTATTTGGTATATTTCTAATATATTTCTTTTTTTTTTTAAATGTATTTTTAAAGGGACATTTTAGGTATATAGTTGTTTGTTATTGGTATTGATTTATTAAGAATAAACTATTTTGCGCTTTATTGTATAGATGAAATATAATGATATTAATATACCTAACTTAACTTAAAATGTTAATTATAAGAAATTGGTTAAACGTAATTTTTTTTGTAGCATGTGGCAACATATAACTGGACTTAGTCTGTTTGTTGTCCAATTTAAAATAAATAAGATAAATAAATAAATAAATAAATAAATAAATTATGGCATTATAAATTTGTCAAAAAAATGTTGTCAACTGTGTCAAAAGAAAGATTTTCATATCTTTTTTTAGAAAAGAATAAAATTAGTTATTTGTATAAAATGAAAGAAATGTAATGAACTTGATATTATTATTATTGAGAATTTTATTGCATTATAAGTTTGACAAAAAAATATTGTCAAATATATAAAAAAAAATAGCTGTTTGTCACATTTACGTCATACAAACAGCTAATTTTTTTTGACATACGTGACAATATTTTTTGACAAACTTATAATGCAATAAAATTTTCAATAATAATAATATCATGTTCATTACATTTCATTTTTGAAATATTTTTAGAATTTTGGAAAAAGTTTAAATTTTTGAAATTGTTATAATTTTTGCAATATTTTTAGAATTTTGGAAAAAGTTTCAGTTTTTGAATTTCTAAGAATTTTTGGGAAATTATTAGAATATAGAAAAAGTTTAAATATTGGATTTTACTCTAATTTTTGGAATATATCTAGAATTTTGAAAAAAGTTTGATTCAATTTATTATTCACTATATTATTGGAATCTTGAAAGAAATATGAAATTGTGATTTTGAAATATTTTCTCGAAAAGCTAAATGGAGAGTTTTTTGAGCAGTTTGCTGATTGTATCAGCTTTTCACTAAATTATGTTAATTTATGATCTGTTATGATTTTCCGGCAACGTATTGATGTTTCGTGTTAGTTTTGTAATAAATTTTTAAACAGAGATAAAAAAATACTTGTCCTTTAACAAAGAGTTATTGTTTGATATACATCGCTGCCCAAAACTAAAAACCATGTCCTCATAAAAGTTTTTTGCCAAAAACTATATCAAAATCCTTAACCAAAACCGATCTTGATATCTCAGAGTTTGAGCTTTCCGCTTCTCCATATTTTATATATATGCTTGACTCTTGAGTAAGTAATTTAAAGAAAGTGGGTACAATGACTGGCGTTTCTGGCTAGCATAAGTCCTTGACAGGCGAGGAAGAAAATTTGCTGTTTACTTGTTTTATTTATACTTGACAACATTTTTATGACAAACTTATAATGCCAGAAAACTCAATAATAATAACAAAATTTCATGTCATACAAATAATTAATTTTATTTTTTCCAAAAAATTGGGGAAAATAATAAATAAAAATCTTTTTTTTGACACACTTGACAACATTTTTTGACAAACTTATAATGCAATATTCTAGTTTTTGGTCGTCTCACATACCAATCCCGACCGTCAAGATTTCTTCCAATCCAATGTTTCTATCCGTAATCACTTAAAATGAACGTTTTTTAAGCAAAAAATATGCAAATTTCCTTGTTTTGACACACTTGACGATTTTTTTTATATTTCCGGTACAGTTATCGAACACATCGTCCTTTCGGCTCTTCCCATTGAGTAAACTTATTTTTAGAAAAAAAATTTTGAAATCCGTTCAACGGATTTCTAGATTTAGTCGGTTGTGACGGCCGGCCGGCATGTTGTAACACCTTTCGATTCGCCAGGCAGATACTTGTGCTCGTCAAAATAGAGTGTCTATTTTTTTTGTCCTCTACAATAAATGAGCTAAATCATATAAAATTTCAAGCTTACAGGAGGAAGTTTTTTTTTTTAATTTTTGTTTACACTTCCAAGCATATAGTGGATGATGACGTGTATGGCTGATGCCTGCCAGTTAGTGGCTTCTGTACTTCACATTTCATGACTTATCACTTAAAAAATTCGAGCCTTACAGAATGACCGTTCTCCAAAGGGTTCAATAGCTCTTGGACTATCATATTTCAATGAAATTTATTTAAACTATATTTCATAATCGTATTACATTTATGTTATGGGAATAATGCAATTTGAGCTGAGTAGAAAACACTTATTTTACTTATTTGTTTATTTATTTATTTCATCAGCAATACATTGTATCATATATTAATTCTTTTGAGGTTTAAAATTTAAAAACTAACAATACTAAATTATGAGCTAATTCAAACAAAAAAAAAGACTAACACATTAAAATAAAAACAAAAAGAACAATTTAGAAACAGTTTAATAAAATTCAAGATAGATACTTGTCATTAAGAGTTTAAAGAAATTTAGTTTAAATTGAATGTAATAGTTTTAGTCTGATTCTGACGAATGATGACTTAATTGTTTTTCTTTGGATTAATCGAGTAGGAAGTATAACATATGTAATGTAGGTAGGTAATGTTATATATATGTTACAGTATTCTTAATCAGGCCCGAAGAGGGCCAAATCGGATTGCCCTACTGGAGCTTACCCTTCCTAAATTGAACAGGCCTTGAACACTTTCTGACTGTATTCAGGCTTTCCCTAACTCATATTTGCCCGGGATCATCAAAAATGAAACATATCATTAACACAAAGGAAAAACTCACAACCCTAACAAAAAAAATCTCATACTCTACAGACTGAGCTAAATGGACTAAGAAATTAAGCTTAATATAATCGGTTGTGCATCTCGAATTCGGTATTTTCGAATCGTCTTTCGTTGGTAAAAATTCTTTCGATAATTTGGCAAAAAATTTATTACTGGAATCGCTTTGAGTAAATTAGAACACAAAAACCGCTTGGCAAATTCCAGGCTCACTTCGATTACGTAAATTACAGCCTGTTTTGTACAATTTGTATCTACTCTCGAGGTATTACAGATTTTTTTTTCGTGCCAAACTCGATCAGGCAAGTTTTGATAGGATATTGGACTCTTTCTCGTATGTTCGGAACAACAGTCTTATAAGTTGATAACTCAGATCCAAACAGCATCAAATGCTGTCTGAAAACAATATATAGTGTGGTGAAAAATTGGTAGGATCGTAAATCTTGTATAGATTTTTAATGTTAGGAGTTCCAGAAGTGACTGGTTCGTAGGAATAGACGTGCGAAAGTCAATCGCGTACAACATTTACTTTTTCACGTACTACAGCTTCAAACTCCAAAGGGAAAGTTGTCCTGATAGATCCTTTTGAGACATCAACCAGCGTAAACTGGCATGTTTTGTGAATATAGTGAAATTATATTCCTCGGTATAGGTTCGACTCTTTTTGACACTCAACACTGAGTAACATTTAGTTTCTGCCAAATCAATGATATGGGTCGCTCTTTTCTAGCAGAATCTTACTGGAAAAGCACGCTTCTTACTTCAAAGGTACTGGCATAACACTGTATGTAAAATATCATTGTTAGCGAATGTTTCAGGCATCTGTACCAGTCGCAAATTCCCATACCTGTTTGACCTGTTTGATAGCCCCTTAGTCCGGGTGCACTTCAATAACTTTCATCTTTTCGGGATTGGTACCTCCTTCTTTCTATTGAAATTTCCGGAGTAGGACGTGATTTTTCTCAATATTGATGGTTAGCCCAGTTTCATTTATTAAATCAGCAACATCCATAAGTAAATCGTTAGGCTCTTTAATCTTCATGGGTGGTAGATATAACTAAAAGATCATCTTAATAAATAAATACGCGATGCATAAGAAGACACATCGATTGAGGTGCATTGCAAAAACCAAAAGCTATGACCTTAAAATGATAAAGTGACCGTCCAGGTACCGTGAAAGCAGTTTTATCTCTGGAACCAGGATCGAGAGCAAATTCCCAAAAAATATTCTTCTAATCAATGTTGCATATAAAATGTGTTTGATCTAATCAACCCTATAACTTAGGGATATGAGATAATAGATACATACTCATCCTTAAGAACCACTTTATTTACCTAACGGGAATCCAGACACAATCAAATTTTTCCGTTTACCTTTTGAACCAGTTTCACCGGTGAACACCACGAACTCTGACTGTCTTCGATTTCGTCCAAGGAAAACATCCGGTCTAATTCGTCGTTCATCAATTTTTGTTTGATTGATGATTTTATTTTTGCTTTGCCAAAACCTTCTTCCGTTTATGTGGGAATCGATTCAATTAAGGAATTCAGTCGAATTTAACCCCTTGACGTGAGCATAGCATATGGAAATTAAATTGCTGTTTATTATCGTTAGAAATAGAAATAGGTGATAAACTGGAAGTAATTTCCAATAAACTATATTAATTGAAATCCTTAACCTTTAGTCAACATTGATTGAAGTTCTTTACCAACGTTGCATCAAAATTGATTTGTAACTGTAGGCTATAGTTGAAATAAACACTTGAAAAAAAATAAAAAACTATTTAACCAGATGTTTCAAACCGACGGTTGGTATGCAGAAATATTAGAAACAGTACTAAACGTTTTTGCTAAACAACCACCCACCCACCCAATTTCACCCACACTTATATAAAATGTTTATAACTAGAAATAATACCTTGCTAATGCTAACTCACGTTTTTCAAATGTATAAAAAACGGACAATCAACCCTTCAAAAACCTGACTTCGAATTTCATATTAACTTATATTTTTCTATAAAACGAAAAAGCTTCGTTATGTTTCACATTTGTTAAATTAATATAAAACATCTGCTTTTTATATTTCTAAAAATATTGTTTCTATAAAAATTATTTAAATTAAAAACCCAAAACTCAAAGGAATAAAGCGAAAAGAATTAAACTTTAATTTGTTTTAAGCACACAGATAAAATGAGATAAACTTTTGTTCAAATTTTGTTGAGTAGTTTTCACACTTTTCATTTGTCTATTTTCTATTATTATAACAAAATATAAAACACAAAATAAAATCATTGCTTTTATCATATATATTAAATTTTATATTAGATACATTTAATTTTTCTTAGAATTAAAAATGTCACATCTGGATTATTCTGATCTATTTCGTACAACAAAATACAAACAAAATCACAGCTCTCTTATCATATTTTTAACAATTTTGCTAGACAAATAAAATTGCAAACCAAATTTTTTTTTTCTTCTAATTAGATTTTTCTATTGTTATTTTAAATTAACACAATCAGAAAAAATAAAACAAACGGAAAATTTAATGAAATAAAAAAAAAAGAAAAGTCAGAAAATTAAAAATAGTTAGGAACGAAATTTTAAAAATTTTTAATTAAAAGCATAAAAAAAACTCGCCGGGAATTAATGTAATTTGTTTTGTTGTGGTTTTATTTGCTAGTCATTAAAACGGTTTTGAGAGCTAGGTTAATATGGTTTATGTCATACCTTACGGTATATCCGGATCATTTTACTAGTGGAAATTATATCTAAGGTTGTGTGAAGTTTTTTCAAGCATTTTTATTTTGTTACGAAATAAATTTTATATTTATTTTATACTTTTATACTTTTATACTTTTTTTACACTTCGGCAGGTCCAAAGTGACAGTCAACACAAACTATATGTATAGTGTTACACAAGTCATGTTTTCAAATTTTTGTAAGACAATCTTTCTCTTTTGACATCACTGGGACCTTACTGACCGACACATTTTCCATTTGGCTGAAACTTTTTTATGGGTTTTATATCGAAAAAAAAGATGTGTTTGAGGATTTTTTTTAAGGAAAATATAGCGGTTCTAAATCTCGAGAATTTCGTATTCATACTTTCGGTTCTTTTAAAGATAAAACCTTCTAATTTATTTTATTTTAAATTTAAAAGATTAGGGTTTAAAAAAAATAAAAGTTATTAACAAATTCCTATTGTTATAAACAAATAAAACGTTTAAATCGATCTTTAGCCATTTCCCACCGACGAAATGACTTTTAATAAATTTTTATTGTTGATGAACTACTTAAAGTGTTAATCTAATGTAAATTTTTTGATTAAAAGACTTCTTATACACTTTAATAATATTTTATTTTTCTAAATATATTTTCTGTCTCTAAGAGACCTTCTTCAGAGAATGAGTTCTCTACTAGAATAGAAATCAGAATTAGAGAATAGAAATCAGAATTCATTCTCTGAAGAAGGTCTCTTAGAGACAGAAAATATATTTAGAAAAATAAAATATTATTAAAGTGTATAAGAAGTCTTTTAATCAAAAGAGTTTTTATAGTATGACCATCGTATTTGAGATTTCATTTCCTATAAAAATGTATTTTTAATTAATGGAGAAATAAATTTTACTGCAAGAAATAAATTTATTTATCCATTTTACATACCGAACAGATTAGGACAAAATGTGACTAGGACATTTTTGATTCAGCTCAACATTTTTTTACGGGTTTAATATAAACAAAAATATATACTTGTTCGGTAATTTTTTCTTTTTTACGGGGAAATGGTGTGGATCTAAATTTCAAAATTTTTGTGATTTTTGACTTAAAGACTTATTTCCAAAGATTCATAACTTCAGTTCTAGTAAAGAAAGACACTTTTTGTCTATTTTAATTTAAAGTAAAAAGATGGAATAAAAACAACTATTATTTATAAAAATTATTAACAAATGCAATAAGCATTTGTTAATAATTTTTATAAATAATAGTTGTTTTTATTGTTTTTATAAACAAATAAAATGTTAAAATCAATTTTTAGTCATTATCTAACAATAATAAAGAGAGTTTAGTATTAGTCATTATCCAACAATAATAAAGAGAGTTTAGTATGACCATCAAATTTTACGTTCCATTTTCAATAAAAAACAAAAATTTAATTACTGGAGCAAAGAGTTTTACTGTTACATATAAGTTAATTTTTTCAACGCGGAACGACCAAATTTATGAAATTCTTTGTCGTCTCGCGCTTGATAAATTAATTTATTTCTAACAGTAAAAACCATTTCTCCATTAATTTAAAATAGATTTTTTATTAAGGTGACCAACCATCCTCCTTTAGGAAGGACAGTCCTCATTTTGTAGGTTATGTCCTTCCTTGAAAACTGTCCTGCTTTTTGTCCTCCTTTTCGATATTTTAAATCTAAATTGTTCAGAGATGTTTTTATTAGTACACAGCCATGAATTTAATTTATTGTATTTTTACTATTTCCTTCCATTATGTTTATCATGACAGTTCTAGACCACACAGCACACACATCTTTGATGATCCGTAAAAAATTAATGATCAGGGTTGGAAAGTTTTTGTTCGGAACTATTGTCATCTGACTACCATTTATTACGGGCTCTGCAAAACGCCTACGATGAAAAAAAGTTATCGACAGAAGACCTACCGAAAATCACTTGCCCAAGTTTTGTGCTTCATATAGAAGTACAACAACGATGGAATCATGAAACTATCTATAAAATGGCAAAAGGTTGTAAATATAATAATTAGTGGCACATATATATGTACTTGATTAAAATTGATTTGAATAAAATAAAATTCGGTTTAATATATAATTAATATAATAATTTTTCGATTATATGATTTTCGGTGATGTGATGTTTCGATGGAATGACTATTCGACGAAATGAATTTTCGGTGATGTGATATTTCGATCTAATAATTTTTCAATTTCAAAACCATTCGATGATATAACATTCGGTGGTTTGAACTTTCGGTCTACTGATTTTCGGTTCTATAACTCGATTTGATGGTTTGATTATTCGATGCTAAGATGCGGACCCGAAAAATTGCATTTAAAGTTGAACAAAAACATCGGATACTTTTTATATAACCTAATTTTTGCCTTGTACTTTTTTCTAAAAGTTTTTTGTCCTCCTTTTGATTGAAAAAAAAATTGGTCACCTTAGTTTTATAGGAAATGAAACGTTAAAAATATGATGGTCATACTAAAATTTCATTTCGTGGGTGGGGCAGGGCTATGATTAAATATCGATTTAAACATTTTAATTGTTTATAACAATAGGAATTTGTTAATAACTTTTATTAATTTGATTTTTTTTCTTAAACTATCATCTTTTAACTTTAAAATAAAACAAAGTAAAAGTTTCTATCTATAATGGAACTGAAACTATGAATATTTGAATATAACTCGTGAAGCCAAAAATCACGAAATTCTCGAAGTTTAAAACCGCTATATTTTTCAAAACAAAAAAAAAACGTCGAACACATATATCTTTTTACTTTACCACAATTTTAAAATGTGGGATGCAATGCAATCTATCGAGAAAAAAAAATATTGCATTCCCCAAATCATGTTTTTCTTTTGTTTTGGACTAAATAGCCAATAAAAATTTTGGTGTACGTCTGTGGGTGGGTGGTTGACCTTCCTGCAAAGGATCTTGATGAAGCTTTGGCAAATGATCCAAGGTCACTTAAAAATGGAAGATCTGGAATCATTTTAAAGTTGGACAAAATGGCGGGAGTCTCCCGAACACCTCTAAGTTTAAATCTTCAATAACTTCTAAGCCTAACGATCTTATGAAAACTTGGTATATAAGGTTTTAGTGCTGTTTCCAATATTTGAGCATACCATATTCCGGTTTGACACTCCCAGTTACAAATTTTTTTTTCTGGTGTTTATCCCTACTATAGCCTACAATTACCGATCGATTTTCATGAAACGTTGGTTAAAGCTATCAAGTACGTGAAAAAGATTTATTCAGCTTTTGGAGTACGTTGGATAAAGGTTTGGGGGGTCCACCATACAAAAAGTGGTTTTATCTACCATGTTTTTTATGTTTGTTGGGAGCAAACAACATTCGTTCGTGAATGGATTTTGATGACACTTTAAAAAAATATGCAAATATGTATGGCAAGGCACTAATTGATTTTAGAGCGATAGTGAACAATGTGTTCGAGGGTTTCCCATACACCTGTTTTTTTTAAAGCTCAGTAGCATCTGTACCTGATAATCGAATTGGATGAAACTTGGTAAGCATTTAGTACGGTTCTGCATCCCAACTTCCTGTTTTTCACTTCCGGTAAACATTTTTTTTTGTACGTTTTTGAAGTTTTTTCAGTGTTTTTATGCACACTACAGCGTACAATAATGAAGTGATTATGATGAAACTTATGAAAAACGTTTCCATTAGTGTGAGAAGATGGTTATCATATTTTGGGACACATTGATCAAAGTGGCGGGCGTCTACCATACAAATGCTGACTGTTCACACTTTGTTTTTAAAGTTTTTTGGAAGCATACAGACTTCATTCATTAAATAATTTTAACGAGACTTTGAAAAAAGAGGGAGACTAAAATAACAAAGAACTGATTAGTTTTTGGACAATATTGGGATAAGTGGTAGGGGGCCTCCTAAACACCTGTTTACTGTATCACAATTTTTTAAATGTTTGTTGGGAGCATACAGCATTCGTTTGTGATTGAATTTTGATGACACTTTAAAAAAATATGCAAATATGTATGCCAAGGAACTGATTAGTTATTGAGCGATAGTGAACAAAGTGGTGGGGGTGTCCCATACACCTGTTTTTTTGAAAGAATAACATCTGTACCTGATAATCGAATTGAATGAAACTTGGTACATAAGCATTTAGTACGATTTACAACAGTTCTGCATCCCAACTTCCGGTTTTTACTTCCGGTAAATATTTTTTTGTAATGTTTTTAAATTTTTTTCGCACACTACAGCCTACAATAATGAAGTGAAGTGATTATGATGAAACTAAAGAAAATGTTTCAATGTATGTGAGAAGATAATTATCATCTTTTGGAACACATTGATCAAAGTGGCGGGGGATCTACCGCATACAACTGAGGACTTTTCACACTTTGTTTTTAAAGTTTGTTGGGAGCATACAGACTTCATTCATTATTCAATTTTAATGACACTTTGAAAAAAGATGGAGATTGAAATGACAAAGAATTGATTAGTTTTAGGACATTATTGGGATAAGTGGCGGAAGGCCTCCCGACCACATGTTTAATGTTTCAATGTTTGTTGGGAGCATCCAACATTCGTTCGTGAATGAATTTTGATGACACTTTGGAAAAAGATGCAAATAAGTGTATGTAGTGGTAGGGGGTCCTCCGAGCACCTGTTTTTTTGGAAGCTCAATAACATCTGTATTTAACAATCGAATTGGATGGAACTTGGTACATAGACATTTAGTACGGTTCACAACAGTTCTGCATCCTTACTTCCGGTTAGTCGTTTCTGGTTAATTTTTTTTTTACTTTTTCTCGTACAACAGAATTTATGTTTGTTGGGATACTACTCCTTTCTTTAATATTTTTATAATTAGAAGTACGCGATATCCACAACATTGGTAAGCTTTTGATTAAAGTATTTGATGAATATTCCCTCATTATATATCCAGAACACTATGTTTCTAGAGCTGTGGTGAAGTCAGCATCAGCGTCGCAATTTTTTTGTACATAAAACCCATAAAAACAATTTCAGCCAACTCAAAAATGTGTCGGTTAGATTTTGTTCAAATCTGTTCGGTTTGTAAAAGTGGGATGAGAATCAACTCAGTAAGACGAGAATCAACTTATTTTTTATTGGTATAGTTATACAATTTGTTTGAAAAAATAACAAAATAATAAATAACAAATGCTACTTTACAGCCGCCGTAGTATAAAATAAAAATGGCGTTACTTTTGCAGACGCAGTCAAAAAAGTAAGATAACTAACGCTTTAACTAACGCCCTAGCGGGAGTAAAGTTAAACTTTACAGCCATTTGCCCGAAAATTATGTTTTCCAAGAACAGTCAACTGCTACATTGATTGGATAAAGAAAATAAAAAAAGATGTAAACTGCAAATTTGGTTGCTAATAAACCAGCTAGTGGCCTATTCCTTGAACATGTAATGCACTTTCTTCTGCAACGAATAAGGAACAAAAAGAAGGATCGTTTCTAACAACAAGCACTAGCGTGGCGACGTCTAGGAATATACCATAACTAAGATTGAAAATACTATCATTTATTGAATAGATTTTATTCGCTATCACCATTCTAAGATATGAACGCTTTTTTGCCCCTCAATTTATAAAGTTTATTAAATTGATGAATTTACGTTTATTTGCATCTAAAATCATGTTCAAAAATTTTTTTTAGTGAAGGTAATTAAAACAAACTCAAATACCAAACGGGAACTTTGATAAATTAGTTTTACTGATTTAAAAAAATTATTATATTATTTTAATATTTTTTCTTTGTCTTTTTTCACATCGATGGTGGATAACGATGATGAATAATAGTGATAAAATTTAAACAACTTTGTATAATATCGAATAGTACTGTTGAATATTGAAAATTATATATTACGATGAGTAATCAGTGATGACATTTAAACAACTATATATAACATCGAAGAGTACAGTTGAATATTGAAAATTATATATGACGATGAATATGACGATGCACAATCAGCGATGACATGTAAACAAATATGACGATGACTAATCATTTTCAAGGTATATTACCTACAAAATAAACAACGATTTAAGAGCCACAAAATTAAGAACAAACCCGAAATTCCAATTGTAGGCATCACAGACGTCTGTTTTTTATTGAAAATCTCCAATTCACGAGCAAGTTTTTTATTTTTAACATTAATGGACAAGAATCCATACAAATTTATATTCTTTTTGAAAACTAAAATAAATTAGCACAAAACGAGCAATTATGACACAGGTTTCACTTATAAAAAATTAATACTGAAAACTTTTGTTACAAAAATTCATGCAATTTAAAAAACATTAAAAATGACCGAAAACAGATAACATTTTTTTTACTTTATAATGGACTACAATTACTTTTAATTTACAATGGACTACATTATTTAGTAATTTTTAGTAATCCGATTTTATAATTTATAATTGGATAAACAGTTTAAATGGAGTCCTCCATTTGACAATTTACATTGCACTTTTCCATTTCACAATTAACATTGCACTACGTGAATTAAATCAAAAGCATGGATTAAATACATTTTTACATCACCTCAAAAATCTTCATTCTAGCTACAACGCAATCCATTGAAATAATTAAATTATACAAACCAAAATGAATGAGCGCATCTAACATTTACAACTATTTAGCTACAACGCCATCCATTGAAATAATTAAATTATACAAACCAAAATGAATGAGCGCACCTAAAATTTACAACTACCATCCTGAGTTTTGTTTATAAAAATATATGTCACATCTGACAGATAAACTGACAAAAATATAAGTACAATATATTTACTTCGTGAAAAAAATATATTATAAGGATTTGTTTTTACCTTTTTAGGTCGAGCAGATCAAATTATTATAAACAACGCTGGATCAGTGTTCCCGATTGGAGAGAATAAATTATAATTAAAAATGTTGGAACTTATTTGCAGAACATTGATCCTGGCGTTGACAGGTTATGTGTAAGGGATTGTACCACCATTGTGTAAAATTGTCTAGATTTTAGGTTCTAGGTTCTAGGTTCTAGGTTTTAGTTTCTAGGTTCTAGGTTCTAGATTCTAGGTTCTAGGGTCTAGGTTCTAGGTTCTCGGTTCTAGGTTCTAGGTTATAGGTACTAGGTTATAGGTTCTAGGTTCTAGGTTCTAGGTTATTGGTTCTGAGTTCTAGATTCTAGGTTCTTAAATCTAGGTTGTAGGCTCTAGATTAGACGTTCTAGGACCTAGGTTTTAAGTTCTAGGTTTTAAGTTCTAGGGTCTAGGCTCTAAGTTCTAGGTTTTAGGTTCTAGGTTCTAAGCTCAAGGTTGTAGGTACAAGCTTCTTGGATCTAGGATATAGGCTCCAGGTTCTAGGTTCTAGGTTCTAGGTCCTATTTTCTAGGTTCTAGGTTCTATTTTATAGGTTCTAGGTTCTGGGTTCTACGTTCTAGGTTCTAGTTTCAAGAGTCTACGTTCTAGGTTCCATATTCTAGGTTCTGTGTTCTAGGTTCTAGGTTCTAGGTACTAGGTTCTAGGTTTTAAGTTTTTGGTTCTAGGTTCTAGGTTGTAGGTTCTAGGTTCTAGGTTCCAGATTCTAGGTTTTTGGTTCTGTTTTCTAGGTTCTAGGTTCTATGTTCTAGGTTCTAGGCTTAGGTTCCAGGTTCTAGGTTCTAGATTCTGGGTTCTAGGTTCTAGGTTCTGGGTTCTAGGTTCTAGGTTCTAGGTTCTTGGTTCGAGGTTCTAGGTTTTAGGTTCTAGGTTCTACGTTGTAGGTTCTAGGTCTAGGTTCTAGGTTGTAGTTCTGGGTTGTTGGTTCTACATTGTAGGTTCTAGGTTCTAGGTTCTAGGCTCTAGGTTCTAAGTTCTGTATTGTAGGTTAAAGGTTCTAGGTTCTTGGATCTAGGTTCTAGGTTGTAGGTTCTAGGCTTTAGGTTCTAAGTTCTAGGTTCTTTTTCCAAGGTTCTAGGGTCTAGGTTCTAGGTTCTTGATTCTAGGTTCTAGGTTATCGGTTCTTTTTCCAAGGTTATTGGGTGTAGGTTTGAGGTTCTAGGTTCTAGGTCCTAGGTTCTAGGTTTTAGGTTCTAGGTTTTAGGTTCTAGGTTCTAGGTTCGAGCTTCTAGCTTCTAGGTTCTAGGCTCTAGGTTCTAGGTTCTAAATTTTAAGTTCTAGGTTATATGTTCTAGGTTCTAGGTTCTAGGGTTTAGGTTCTAGGTTCTAGGTTCTAGGTTCTAGGTTCTAGGTTCTAGGTTCTAGGTTCTAGGCTCTAGGTTCAAGGTTCTAGGATCTGGGTTCTTGGTTCTTGATTCTAAATTCCAGGTTCTAGGTTCTAGGTTAAAGGTTATAGATTCTAGGTTCTAGGTTCTTGGTTCTGGGTTCTGTTATATATTAAACCCGGAATTGTTATGTAAATAAAAACACAACACTTTAAATAAGTTAACAAAATTATTTTTTTAATAATCTGGCAATCGATACAATTTAGCCAAGTTAAACAGAATCATTTTAATGTCCTTAACAGTACAAACAATTTTTCACAATTGATTACTATAAACAATTATCTTGATCTATAATGTGCATCTCTCGAGGTCATAAACTTTTTCTTGTTTTATATATGTAACAGCTGACACACATATTTTGTTTTTATTGACTTATAGGGTAATAAATAATTTACTTTGATATACAATAGGTTCTAGGTTCTAGGGTCTAGTTTCTAGGTTCTAGGTACTGAGTTCGAGATTCTTGGTTATAGGTTTTAGGTCCTAGGTTCTAGGTTCTAATTTCTTGGTACTAGGTTCTACGTCATTTTTTCTAGGTTCAATGTACTATGTTTTATGTTGTAGGTTCTAGGTTCTAGATTCTAGGTTTTAGGTTCTAAGTTCAAGGTTGTTAGTTATAGGTTATAGGTTCTCGGTTCTAGGTTCTAGGTTCTCGATCTTAGGTTCTAGTTACTATGTTTTAGGTTCTAGGTTGTTAGGTTGAAGGCTCTAGGTTCTTGATTCCAGGTTGTAGGTTCTTTGTTCTTGTTCTAGGTTTCAGGGTCTAGGGTCTTGTTTCATTGTTTTGGGTGCTAAATTCCAAGTTCGAGGTTCTAAGGTCAAATGTCTTCGTTCTAGCTTTTAGGTGTTAGGTTTGCGGATTTTTGTTCTAGGTTTAAGGCTTGAGGACCTAGATTTTAGGTTAAATGTCTAGGTTCTAGGGTTCTGTGTTCTGTGTTCTCGGATCTGAGGAATCAGGTTCTTAGTTTAAGGTTGTGGGCTTTAGGTTCTGGGTTCTAGGTTATAAGTTCTAGGTGCAAGGTTGCGGGTTCTTGATTCTTGGTTCTAGGTTCTAGGTTCTAGGTTCTAGTTTTTAGGTTCTAGGTTCTAGGTTCCAGGTTCCACGTAGTAAACTCTAAGTTTTTGGTTCATGGGTCCAGATTGTATGTTCTAGGCTCTTGATTCTGTTATAGGTTCTAGTTTCTAAGTTCTAGGGTCTTAAGTTTATGTTTTTTTGTTTAAGGTTCAAGATTGAAGGTTCAAAATTCTAATTCTTAAATTCTAGGTTATTTAGTTATTATATTCTAGAATATAGATTCTTAATTCTTGTATCTGGATCCTATGTTCTACGTTTTTGCCTCTCGCTACTACGTTCTTGGTTGGTGATGGTGCAGAAGAGTTTTGTTTTAATTTTTCATAATTTAATATATTCGAGCTTGTTGGCTTCGTTTAATCTAACCACTTATACTGTATATATAAGTCAGTGATTTGCATATTTTTTATTTTTGTTCTATGGGTGTAACGACCTCCCTTAACTCAAGTCCCTGTTATTGGTAGCTTAATTTTAGTTTTTCTATAAAAATTGTTGTGTGTCCTTTAATTTCGTTTTTATTTCCTTTATTTTATTATGATACTGGTCTTGTCATATTTTGTTATGCCATAGGATTTAATGTTAAGTTATCCATTCTTTTAAAAAAACTAAACAAAACTACGCTACTGAAACAAAGAAAGCCTTCTAACTTATATCAGCTCCACAGAGCAGAATCTCAAAAGTTGAACATTTTCACTAATCCGAGATTAAATAGAATGACAATGCAATTCAATACATGATGTATCCGATATCTTATAAAAATAAGTTTTGCACAAATACATACAAGAAACCATCAATTTTAATGTCAAATCTCAAAATCACCTTCAATTTCAATAGCATACTCTATATCAGGAAAAATTTAACAATTATTGATGTAGAGTATTTGACATGTAGTAAATAGTTGTGGCATCTTTTTTATAGATTCTAGTGAGTTTCAAGCATTTTAATATCGTTAAAAAATAAGCCAAAGAAATAAGAGCCAACAAAAAGAAATTGCTTGAGCATTCACCTGTTTTTTGTTACACAAACGAGCAGACAATTTTTTGGGAAACGAAATCTCCCACTCTATATCAAAAAGTCAATCAACAGCTGCATTTTGTTGTAATTAATCGAGATATGTATATAATATTTTACCAAAAACTGAAATAAGAAGTAAACATTAATTTAAATTTTAAAAGTTTCCAAAAAAATTGAAACAACACAACACTCAATGTAGTAACCTTCAATAACACAATGTCCTTCCACTGTCTTTTACTTGAATTTGCTTATAAAATTGTGCGGTTATTTATTTCTTCAATCAAACAAATGAGCAAATAAAACGAATAAGAGATGCCCATAGAGGACTCAAAGTAATATTAGGAGTGCTATCGTCATATTAAGAGTTTATTTGAAAAGTTTTTTACGTAAATAATGTAAAGAATGATTTATAAATGTAAAATGTTTTACTTTCAAGTGATTTTTACAGCTCCTTTAAGAAGACAAAACTTGTACCTTATTCCAACAATGGTAATACAAATTTTGAATTGAAAAAAATTACAAATTTCGGTCTCTATAAAATATTTTCCTGCTTTAATCATAGAAAAAGCAAGGGTTGGAAATCATAAATTATGTATTAAAATTTAAAACTTATTACAATAAAATTAACAATTAATAAACAATAACAATAACAATAACAATAACATTAATAACAATTATTATTAATTAACAATTATTAATTAATATTAATAGCCTGTCAGCATTCTAAGGTTTTTCCTGTTTAACCTACAGCACATTACTGCTCTCTTTTGATTGAATGGTCCAATCAACTTCTTGGATTACCTTAGAGCCTTGCAGTTATTCCAGGTTTTGGACCAATCCGTCATAATTGCTTCCCTCATCTTTTGATGGATGACTTTAGTTCCCAGTCCCAAAAAGGGCTCCGGGCCAACAAACGATGTTAAAGCACCTTGTCTTGCTTTGTCGGCTTCCTCATTACCTGCGAGACCAGCATGACCAGAATTCAGCAAAGTGTTACTTTGTAACTATTCCCAAGATTATTTAGCTTGCTCACTTAGTCTCCAACAATTTTGGATGTGATGGTGTATGAGCTTAACGCATTGAGTGCTGCTTGACTGTCTAATAAGATGGCTATTTTCATATTCTTATATTTCATTCTTGGACGCTAAAGTTAGTGCCCATGGGCTCAAAGTATTTGGTTTTGGGTCCAAATACTTCGTCGCCCACCACTACCTCGGTTTTTGACCCATCCGCGTACGATTTGATAACATCGTTACCCAAATGGTAAGTAGTGTATTCACTGCTCCACTCCGTTTTCTGCACAACTGCGATATATATTTCTTTTCAAAGTTGTACTGTGTCTAGTAATTCCATCTCTAGGAAACTCAAACAAGTGATTATCCCTTGAAAGACTATCCCGCTATTTCGACTTTATAATGTTTCTCTTACCCATATCCTGCATGCTAAATCTCAGTATGGTTTCCCTATCTACGCTCTTAATTTGCAAGTGGAGTGGAACCAGTCCTAACAGCATCTCCATTGACGCGGTCTTCATTGCCCCACATTGCAGATACAGGCCAGCTTCTGCTTCTTTTCCAATTCAGTTTTCCCAGCATTAAGCTGAACTAGCTTTTGTTTGCTCCATGCAACCGCTCCGCAAGTGATGGATGGTCTCACTCCATGGTATACATTCAGTTTAGGATACTTGGGCTGCACTCTTATGTTTTACCAGCAAGATTTTAGATTTTACTTTGCCACAGAAGTTTGCTTTCAAGAATTCCTTATAGATATTTAGTCTCCTGGGTAGATTCAATTATGGAGCCCCTCATTATGATGGGTTTCATGTTACGTTTTATTTTCTTGGTGAACGGGACCATCGTGAACTCAGATTGGGTTTTAGTCCCACAGATGTGCACCAAGTATCTATCAGATTCGGTCCTTTCTGTACTATATCACAAAGTGTTTCGTCGAACTCACCTCTGGCGATAACGACAATCTCATCTGCGTACTCAAGACATTTAATACCCTGGTTACTTAATATAGTTAGAATTTCATCCACCACTATACTCCACATTAGAGGGATAAGATCTCCCCTTGCGGACAGCCCCTAGTGGTGCCAAGGCTGATTTTGCAATTCCCAGCCTTGGTTTATGCTACTCTAGTTCTCAGCATTTCACACATCCAGTTAATAGTGGTGTTGTTAACCTTTTTCTTGCTTAGAGCCTTCCTGACCGCTCCATGTGAGGTGTTATCAAATGCTCCTACAATGTCCAGGAAGGCACAAATGGCAACTTCTTTGTTACCCACCATTTCATGTTAGTTGGTTCACTAACCTTGCCTCGATTAACCCCAGCTACCCAACGTTAATCATCTTCTGGGGATAATCCTCATCCAGAATAGCCACTTTAATCACCTCAATTACACCGGCGTAGCTGGTGCCTGGTCTGAGATGATCTTGATGTCCTGACGGTTGGCTATCCTTGGCTTCTTTGCTGCTTTTTCTTGTCCAACCTTTCATCCTCCTCGGTCCCCACATTCTCGATGCTGCTACAATCCCTTGCAGCAGCATCTTATACGTCTTCGACAACCATATTTACCACCTCACTGGGTGTCGTTAAGGTTGCGACTGCCCCTTTTGTCGGCGATGGTATCTGAGGTGCTTTCTCCGATCTGTCGTTTTTTCCTCCGTTCTTTCGGCAGCCGCAATTCTTGGTCCGTGGACAAAGACTTTGCCAAACCGATAGTTTAGAGATATGACGTACCTACGATAAGGCTGTCTTCGCAGTGTCGTCGATCAGTGCAGTCAGAAGCTGGCTTGTGCTCTCATCTCGATTGCCCGACAGCTTTCAACCCTTGAAATCTTGTGAGGATTCGGAAAAACATCTCGCAATTTCATCACAAGTGAATGTTTACCAACTTTTATTTCAGGTATAACAGACTCCAGCCATTTTACCGTCTGCTTGTCGTCACACTCTACCATCACATAACCAGGTTTGAAATGAATCCCCCAAACCCAATCCTGTGGTCACCATATCGTTTTGCTAGTTGGTTCACTAGCCCTGCCTCAATTAACCCCAACTTCACCGCACTAAGTATCTTCTGGGGATAACCCTCATCCAGGATAGCTACCTTAATCTTCTTAATTACACCAGCGTGGCTGGTGCCTGGTCTGAGATGATCTTGGTCTCTGTCCTGACGGGTGTCGTAGCCTCTCTGGCACACTTCGCATTTTCAGCTTTTCTTTGGCATAGTGCTATTTTCTGCTGGAATGGAAGCTTTACTGGTCCTGACCACAGCAGTTTCACTTGCCGCTAATACATTCACATCAATAGCATGTCGAGGAGACTCCCTCCTGCGCCTGCCACTTGTACCTGCTTCCCTCGTCATCGCGGTGACGTCCCACTTTCTATGTTTGTTTAAGTTTTTGTTTTTATTTTTAAATTTATTATTATTTCCCATTTTGTTCCAACGAGTTCCACGGGAAGGTAGGTCTACCAAGTCAGAGCCCTAATAACTTGGCAAGGAAAAATACACCTGGAGGACCGGCGGCTCCATTCGCAACTGAGCTATTTGAATGGTCCACAGCCTGGCTCATCATCGGCACGACACGAGTCGCATGACACCTTGCTCCAGCCCATTTGCTAATCATTTAGCATTGCCCGCTCCACACCTGAATGATAAACACACGTGCAAGGAAAGAGCACGTAGACTCGGAGGCGATAGAATTATGGAGTAATTTTCCAGCATAGAAAGTAATTTTATACTTACTTTCGCAAGAACATGATTTTAATTACCTTTAGGCCAGCTTTTCAACGCGTGAAATAGACTTTCTTGACCAACTTATAAAAAAAGAAAGGTTCCATGTTTCAGGCGTATATTTTTAATGTTTGTTCACCGATTACTCCAAAACTGTGTTCGATTTAAGTAAAAATCTGAGGTAGTTTTATATTTATTTCTATTAAATATAAAAGTTATTTGTAGTAAAAAATTTGCCGGAGGTCGAAAAAACTGGGTTTTTCCGTTGTTAGGTGTAAATAAATTAAATAAATCGAAGGTAAAACGAACTTTTGTCATTAAAAGTCACAATTGACTTATTTTTTACTTTATGGTGGCTCTTTGGTTATTTTCTGAAGTTATTTTTTTTAAGTTTGACATTTTGGAACATGATTTGGGGTCACATGAAAATAAAAGATTTGAATTCTTTAAAAAATTAGAAAAATTGGGAGATGAAAAATTATTTATTTGAAACTTCATTCCCCTAACGGGCTTTTTATTTGAATCTTTTAAATCTTGACCCATAGTTTTGTAGCCCGTAGCTGCTCATTTCACATTTGTGGCATGTGTGTGTCACGCTTTCTTTATAGTCGCATTTTTTATTTATCTAAATTTTTACAACACTTGAAAATTGTGTAATTTCAAAAATTTAAAATTAATTGCAAATCACTTTATCAAAACATGCATGTTTTTAAGCTTAAATTCCAAATGTATTCAACTATTTTTAAGGATCATAAACGACAGTAAACTAACAGAAAGATAGACAGACAAACCGATAAAACACTCCATTTGTACCAAAAATAGCACTAATACTTTTAATTAAATCCTTATACCCCAAGACTTATACTTAAGTTCTTAATATAATTGTTTATAATCAAAAATAAAACATTCAATAAAGTTGATGATCAAATAAATGCTATATACAATTACTTACGTTTTTAATCTCGCATCTTAATCAATCTGATATTCGTACGAAAGTAGGAACATATTTGTTAAACATAATAGCATAAAGTTCATTTACATTTTAAATAACTTTTCATTTCCTAAGACTCAGTCATATTTTATTTTATAGTTTCCTTGCTATCAAACCATAAATTTCTTTTTATAGAATTTCATATCCGTCTCCTATAATCATGCTCACAAAAATATCCAAAATAATAAAAATTATGTCAATTATTCACATCCTTCTATACAAACCGTATAACCCAATTTCTCTATGTTTCCTTTCTCAAATTACGTTTTCCTCACTTCCCTCTGCAATATATTTCTTATTTAATTATTTTCACAAAAAACCCATAAACAATTTTTTTTTTAATTTTCTTTATTTTTCTTGGTTTTCCCTAAAATATACATTAAATCACAAAAGCAATTTATATGTTTATTATTTTTTTTAATATTATTTATTTAATTATTTTTTTAAGTTTATTATTTTTTTTACATGTTTTGTATATTTAAAACCACGTAATGGTCATTTCCAATAAAAATTTAACAATTACTTGAAATTTTTTTTGGGTATTAATAAAAGTTTTCTTTTTTTTTTTAATTTTTCCTCGTATGGATTTTTGGTCCAAAACTATAGTTTTTTTTATATAAATATTTATATTTAAATAAATTAATTTTTATAAACATTTTTTATACAGTAAACTAATATTTATTATTACAGTTCATAATTTTATATATAAATATGCCGCACAGGACATCTTTTGACATTATTTATATTATTTTTATTATTATTACGATTATAATTTAAGCTAGCTAGTTTCAAAATTATATATAATTTTATATTTCTTAATTTATTTGTCATAGAGTTATAAATTATTATAAAAAATTGACTAAATAAATTTAAATACAGTTCACTAATAATTTTTGTTTCAATAAAAACTTGGCAAATGATAACTAATATTAAATTTATTTTGTAATTATACTTATTTTTAATAATTTGTTTTATAAAAAATAACATTATAATAATCTGTTTTATAAAATACAAAATGTTGGTAATATTAATTTTATATGAATTTAAATGAAATAAAACAAAAAATGGTAGAACAGTAGAAAGTAGAAAGCTTGATGAAAATTGTGGTGATCTAGATGCAAGTGCACTTGCTGCTGTTTCTAGACATTGACGTATTTCATTGTAATCTACGCGTGTTATTGTACAGTAATGATTTAATGCGCATACACTGTCACATATTGGCATGGGAAAACGAACTGAATTTGCACGATAATATCTGTGAAATAAAAAAACAATAATTACTAATAAAACATCATATAGTTATAAGGGTAAGTTACTCAATAGTACATATTTTTGTGTCAAGCCATCACAAGGGATCTGACGATTAAAAAAGTTTTAGATTCATAAATTAAATGTAGTGACCGTTGAGACGTGAAATCAATAATAAAACAGTTAAAGAAAGTTTGATTTAACATAATGCAGTCATTCTTCACCGATAAATTCAGCCTCGCCGAGTTTAAATTTTAAATAAATTTTGGGTCTACGCGAATGCATAGGATAATTTTACTTCTAGTTCTACAAACATAGTATTCTGGAAATATAATAAGCTTATATTCATTAACTAAATTTATGGCTTACTGTTGTCATAGATTTTTCGGTTGTAATACCACGAGTCATTGAAATTTTTTCGAAAATTTTTTGATTTTACGAATTAAATTATTTAGCAACACTGCGAATCAAAGCGCACAATAAACCACGAGTCCGAAGGACGAGTGGTTTAAGTAGTGGTTTGATTGAGCAGTGTTGCTTAAAAATAATTTAATGAGTAAAATTCAAAAATTTTAGACAAAAATTTCAATGAAGAGTGGTATTTAATGAGATAATTTTTTTTAAATTATAATTTTATTTAAAAGATAATAATTATTAGTTTCTAAATAAAGTTTTTTCTACAAATTATTCAGCTTATAAAAAATTATGTAAAATTGCAAATAATAAAAATGTCCGTTTTCATTCATAAATGATTGCTTGTTTATGTTTATTTGTCAAACATAAATTACAAATTTATAGCATTTATGCGCCTACTAAGATAAAATTATATTTCATTTTGTTAGAAGAAAAAATGACAACAAAGAATTTTCATAACGACAAAGCAAAATTATCGACGACAAGAAGAATTGCCGGCAGTAAAAACAAAGCCTAGTGTTTAAATACCATAGTTTGTATGAATGAAAAATAAAGTATCTGACAGCAAAAAAAAATTATCATTATAATTTCCGACAAAGTTAGCAAAATTGCAAGATAAATTCTTTGACTGAAAATGCTGCAAAGAAAAAGGTGGGATGAATAATTGTTGCAAATCTTGTAAAAACCTAAATTCTTTATTTCATGAAAATCGATCTGCAGGGTTTGAAGTTATTGAAGCTTCAAACAAACGGTTCTGCATTATATCCTGCAACTTTGTTCAATAATGCCAAAAAACATATCGGTTCTTTTTCGTATAGATCCAGATCAAGCATCAAAGTTGAATAAAATTTTCCTATGAACGAATGAAAGAACTGACAAACTGGTTCTTGTTCAACATTGAAAGTGAAAAAATTTGTAAACCGAAAGTGATAAACTGGTAGTTGAGATGCTTGACTGTGTTGATTAATATCAATAAGCAATGTTCCAATTTTTTTCAAAATTAATTATCAGAGCTTAAAGTTATTGAAATTTCAAATAAACAGGAACTCAGTGAACCGAATTGAATTGAGCAAAATCAAAATAAAAATTAAATAAATAAATTTAATTATTAATTAGCGAAGTATACAACAGCGTTGTAAAATTTTGGAACGTATCTACGAGGCAAAGAAATACCTAGACATATATCAAAAAAATTTTAAATATGGTTTATATTTTCGTCATAGTTACGTCCAAAATAGTAAAAAACATTTAAATCTGTTATATAAATATTTGTTTATGTAAAAAATAAACATCAAAGTAACCTTTCAATTCAAAATTTTGCAAACCAATCAAAATATTTCATATTTTTTGTTGTTATAGTAATACAATTTGTTTAAAAAAATAACAAATCCTTTGGTCAAAGGTTAGTTGTTTTGAACAATTTCATAATCTCATGCTATGTACTCTTCATCTTGCTGCCACCATAAAAATATGGAAAAATGGCGACACTTTTTCTGCCGCCGTAAAAATATGAAAGTTACTTTGCTGCCGCTGTTAAAAAAATTGCATTACTTTATTTACATTACATGTAAATAACATGTCAAAATTACATGTCAAAAAACTAAGACTTAAACCTTCTTCCAAGTGGCTTCAAAATTAAATTTTACAGTCGTTTGCCGAAATATATGTTTTTATTTTGTCACACTCTTGCAATTCTGAAACAATATGACAAATTTTTTTACCGAAATCGAAGATAAAGCAACTTATAACCATGTATCGTAAACAACAGCAACATCTCTGAAAAATGTAACCAACTATTTTAATCTGTACGAGTTTTCGGTAAAAGATGGAAAACCGAATCAAGGCTATAAAATAAAAGGTTTTAACCCGATAATTTCCGATTGTCTTGAAGCTTCGGTAATCGTTTGTACAATCCAAAATATTAAAACCAGGTGTATGGAATTATTTTTACTTCACCACAATTTTAAATCAAAAAGATGGTGAACAATATGGTGCGGTCCTCCGAGCACCTTTTTTTTGAAAGCTAAATAATATTTGTACCTCATAATCGAATTGGATGAAACCTGGTACATAAGCATTTCACGGTTCACAACAGTTCTGCATCCCAACTTCAGGTTTTGTACTTCTGGTAATAATTTTTTTTTTAATTTTTTGAAGTATTTTCAGTGTCTTTATGCAAACTACACCCTACAATAATGAAGTAATTATGATGAAACTTATGGAAAGTTCCAATTAGTATGAGAAAATAATCATCATCTTTTGGAACACATTGATCAAAGTGGCGGGCGGTCTATCATACAACTGCTGACTTTTCACGCTTTGTTTTTAAAGACTATTGTGAGTATACAGACTTTATTCAACAATCAATTTTAATGGCACTTTGAAAAAAAAATGGAGATTTAAATGACAAAGAACTGAATAGTTTTTGGACAATATTGGGATAAGTGGTGGGGGGCCTGGCGAACACCTGTTTTCTGCGTCACCATTATTTTATTGTTTGTTGGGAGCATGCAACATTCGTTCGTGAATGAATTTCGATGACACTTTGCAAAAAGATGCAAATATTTACGGCAAGGAACTGGTTATCTTTTGAGCGATAGTGAACAAAGTGGTTGGGGGTCCTCCGAGCACCTGTTTTTTTTTTAAAGCTTAATAACATCTGTACCTGATAATCGGATTAGATGAAACTTAGTACATAAGCATTTAGTATGGTTCACAACAGTTTTGCATCCCAACTTCCGGTTTGTCATTTTCGGTTAAATTTTTTGTTCACTTTTTCTCGTACAACAGAGTTAATGTTTTTTGGGATACTACTGCTTTCTTTAATATTTTAATAATTAGAACTACGCGAAATCTATAACATTGGTTAGCTTTTAATTAAATTATTTGATGGATATTAGCTCATTATATATCTATGTTGCTATGAGACTATGTTGCCAGAGCTGTGGTGAAGTCAGCATCAGCATCGAAATATTTATTTATCAAATTTTGATAGAGGGTGGCTCGAAATTTGATGGTCGAATTCCGATTCGAATCCCCTAAGAGCAAATAAGCATTGTAGATTCAAACAGAACTACAATACTACCACATTTAATTTATAAATGAATATATACTCATTTCAAAAATTTCTCATAAAAATGTTCTGTTTAATTCAGAAAACAAACTAAAGAAATATGGTGGGGCTGAAATCTCACAGTTCTGAGATATCAGGACTTCGGTCTGGGTTAAGGATTTGTATATAGCTTACGGCAAAAAACTTTTATGAGGACATGGTTTTTAGTTTTGGGCAGCGATGTATATCAAACATAACTCTTTGTTTATCTTATCAAACTCTTATCAAACACAACACTAACACGAAACATCAATACGTTGCCGGAAAATTATAATCGAAATTTCAAAAATATTGTTAAATTAAATATAATCAAACTTTTTTCAAAATTCCAAAAATATTCCAAAAATTAGAATAAAATCAAATAATTAAACTTTTCCTAAATTCCGTTAATATTCCAAAAATTCTTGAAAATTTAAACTTTTCCAAAATTCTAAAAATATTGCAAAAATCACAAAAGCTAAAATCAAAACTTTTTTCAAAATTCCATAAATTATAATAAAATCAAGAATATAAAATTTTTCAAAATTCTAAATTCTTACAAAATCAAAAATTGAAACTTTTTTCAAAATTCTATAAATATTGCAAAAATTATAACAAAATCAAAAATTGAAACTTTTTTCTAAATTACAAAAATATTCCAAAAATTAGAATGAAATCAAATATTTAAACTTTTTATAAATTCCAATATTAATTCAAAAATTCTTAAAAATTCAAACTTTTTCCAAAATTCTAGAAATATTGCATAAATTATTACAAATTCAAAAATTGAAAATTGTTTCAAAATTCTAAAAATTATAATAAAATCAAAAATAAAAATTTTTCAAAATTCTAAAAATATTCCAAAAATTCTTACAAAATCAAAAATTAAAACTTTTTCCGAAATTCTAAAAATATTGCAAAAATTATTACAAAATCAAAAATACAAACTTTTTCAAAATTCCAAAAATATTTCAAAAACTATGACAAATTCAAAAATTTCCATGTCCAATTTCATTTTAAATTACAGTTACGTCACAAAAAAAAGGGTACATTTTTTTTTTCAAAAAATTGGCTAAAAAAATAAATGAAATCATTTTTTGACACATTTGACATTATTTTTTTGACAAACTTATAATGCCATAAATCTCAATAATAATAATAAAATTTCATTTCAAACAAACAATTTTATTTTTTTCTCCAAATTTCCAAAGAAATAAAAATCTTTTTTTTGACACACTTGACAACATTTTTTTTAACAAACTTATAATGCAATAATCTAGTTTTTGATTTCACATACCAATCGGTTTCTCCAAGTTTGATGTTTCTACTCGTAATCACTTAAAATGAACGTTTTTTAAGCCAAAAATATAAACATTTGCTACTTTTGACACACATAATGATTTTTTGACACACTTCCGGTACAGTTATCGAACACAGCGCCCTTTTGGACCTGTCCCTTTAAAATACCTATTTTTGGAAAAAAAAAATTTTTAAATCCTTCCAGCGGTTTTTCCTGCAGCGTAGGTAATGACGGACATTTTTTGCATTTTTATAATCAGTAGGTCCTAAAACGTCGAGAAATGCCAAAAAAAGTTAAGAATTTCACTTTGAGCTCATGAATGTAATACTTAGGTCTTTCCGACTGAAGTAATTTCCATGTTCAACTAAATTTACGTAATATTTCAAAACTTAGAAAAAAATCCAATATTTAAACTTTTTATAAATTCTAACAATATTCCAAAAGTTCTTAAAATTCATAAATTCAAACTTTTTCCAAAGTTCTAAAAATATTTCAAAAATTATAACAATATCAGAAATTGAAACTTTTTCAAAATTCCAAAACTTATAATAAAATCAAAATTTTTTATTTTTTTAATTCTACAAATATTCTAAAAATTCTTACAAAATAAAAATTGAAAACTTTTTCAAAATTCTGAGAATACATATAAATTCAATTTTTTTTCAAAATTCCAAAAATATGGCAAAAATTATAACAAAATCAAAAATTAAAACTTTTTTCCAAAATTCTAAAAATATTGCAAAAATTGAAACTTTTTTCAAAATTCTAAAAATTATAATAAAATCAAAAAAAACAAACTTTTTTTCAAAATTCAAAAATAATTCAAAAAATTTCTATGTCCAATTTCATTTCAATTACATTAACGTCATAAAAACAGCTACATTTTTTTTTCCAAAAAATTGGTTAAAAAAAAAATGAAATTATTTTTGACACACTTGATATTAATTTTTTGACAAACTTATAATGCCATAATTCTCTATAATAATCATAAAATTTCATGTCATACAAATTATTAATTTTATTTTGTTCCAAAAAATTGGGTAAACAAATAAATAAAAATCTTTCTTCTGACACAATTGACAACATTTTTTTGACACACTTATTATGCAATAATCTAGTGTTTGATCTCACATATCAATCTCGACCATCCAGATTTCTCCACATTCTTTGTTCCTACTTATTATCACTTAAAATGAACGTTTTTTAAGAAAAAATATGCATATTTCCTTGTTTTGACACATTTGACGGTGCTCGGGAGGCCTCCACCACTTATTCCAATATCGTCCAAAAACTATTGAGTTTTTTATCATTTGAATATCAATTTTTTCTTAAAGTGTCATTAAAATTGATTAATGAACGTTTTTTGTATGCTTCCAACAAACTTTAAAAAAAACTGAAAAAGTAAATGAAAAAAAATTGCAAAAGAAATTTTCTCCAGAGATGGAAAACCAGAAATTGGAATGCAGAACTGTTGTGAATCGTACAAAGTGCTTATGTACTAAGTTTGATTGAATTCGATTATCAGATACAGATGTTATAGAACTTTAAAAAAAAAACAGATGAATCTGAGGACTCCCATGACTTTGTTTGAACAAAGAGTATCGCTCAAATACTATTCAGCTCCGTCTCTTACACATTTGCTCCTTTTTTTTAAAGTGTCATCAAAATTAATTCACGAACGAATTTGGTGTGGACCCCAACCCATTATTTAATATACCCCAAAAGCTAATGAAATCTTTTTCATATTGAGTGAAAATTTTAACCCATGTTTCATGAAAATCGATTTGTAGCTGAAAGCTATATACTAGGGATAAACCCCGTAATAAAAAATGTTTAACTGGAAGTGATAAACTAGAATTTGGTATACGTAGAAATGTAAGATTTTTAGTTCGATAGATTGCATTACTTCGCTCAATTAAAAATTGTGGTGGAATAAAAAGCTTCGAAGTTCTACCAAAATAAAACTAATTTTAATTTTTCTAATATATATGTAGGTTTGACACAAAAATTTAAACATAAATTTCTAAATGTTTGCTAAAGTTCCTTAAACTGGCTTTAAGTTGTTTAAATTTAACTCTTCCCACTCACCCGTAAAAATAAATATGTATATTAGAAATATAACCTCAAAACAAAATTAGTTTCATAGAGTTTTTAAAAAATAAAAAAATTTGTTTACTATTAAGATGTTTTGAGCTGAAAAGTTTTAAAACTTTAATTTTCAATGCATATTTAAACACCTTTATACACTACACGTACATATTGTATACAGTCAAGCTATATTTTGTAATTTGTTATATTGAAATTTATTGCAAATATTGTTTAGAAAGTTGTAAACAAGATTATATGAAGAAAACTAAATTTGGGGTACGTAGAAATACTATACCACAATACTAAGGATATTGCAAAAATATTCAAATAAAATAAGAAATACATATTTACATTTCCAGAAATTCGTATTTACGTCCTTTAAGAATATGTACCCATTAATATTCTAATCTTTTGAAACTGTTCTTAAAATAATGGTGTATCCACCGTTTAATTGCAAAGTAGATAAATACTATTTGGAGTTTGTTTAAGCCAGCAACTATTCTTTAAAAACAAGCTTCATTCTCAGATAAATATTACTGCAATAAATATTAATGTGTCCGGGATAGAAAACTCAGCTATCTATCACTAGATGTCGCCTTTTATAGTCAAATACAAACAACTTATTTAATAAACAAATAGATGTCACGAGATTTTTCGTCAAGTACAAAACATAATAAATTTACCGCAAAATATTTTTTTTCCTGTCATAATGTTGATGATGAAAACTCTCTCTTAAAAGGCGATCTTCGAAGGAAACACATCTATTTTTGCGATTATCCGGATTCAACTAAATCAATTTTTTTGCGAGCGATTTACAACAGAGTGTCAGGTGAATATTTAATATAATAAACATTTTGAATTTAATTTAAATTTTGCGATTTCTTAATAAAAAATATTGCGACGCTGATGCATAGGCTGACTTCACCACAGCTCTGGAAACATAGTGTTCTGGATATATAATGAGCTAATATCCATAAAATACTTTAATTAAAAGCTAACCAATATTATGGACTTCGTAGTTCTAATAATAAAAATATTAAAGCAGGCAGTAGTATCCCAACAAACATAAATTCTGTTGTACGAGAAAAAGTAAAAAAATTTTATCAGAAGTGACAAAGCGGAAGTTAGGATGCAGAACTGTTGTAAACCGTACTAAATGTGTATGTACCAAATTTCATCCAACTCGATTATCAGGTACAGAAGCTATTGAGCTTCCAAAATAACAGGTGCTTGGAGGACCCCCTACCACTTTGTTCACTATCACTAAAAAAACTAATCAGTTCCTTGCCAAACATGTTTGCATCTTTTTGCAAAGTGTAATCAAAATTACTTAACGAACGAATGTTGTATGCTTCCAACAAACATTGAAACAATAAACAGGTGTTCGGGAGGACCCCACCACTTATCCCAATATTGTCCAAAAACTAGTCAATTCTTTGTCAATAAAGTCTTTATCTTTTTTCAAAGTGCCATTAAAATTGATTAATGAATGAAATCTGTATGCTCCCAACAAACTTTAAAAACAAGTGTAAAAAGTCAGCAGTTGTATGGTAGATCCCCCGCCACTTTGATCAATGTGTCCCAAAAGATGATAATTATCTTCTTACACTAATTGAAACCTTTCCATAAGTTTAATCATAATCACTTCATTATTTTAGGCTGTAGTGTGCATAAAGATACTGAAAAAACTGCCAACAATTAAAAAAAAATTTTGTTACCGGAAGTAAAAAGCAGGAAGTTGGGATGCAGAATTTTTGTAAATCATACTTAATGCTTATGTACAAAGTTTGATCCAATTCGATTATCAGGTACAGATGTTATAGAGCTTTAAAAAAAACAGGTGTATGGGACACCCACCACCACTTTGTTCACTATCGCTCAAAAACTAATCAGTTCTTTGCCATACATGTTTGCATTTTTTTCCAAAGTGTCATCCAAATTGGTTCACGAACGAATGCTGTGTGCTCCCAACAAACATTGAAAAAATACTGACACAGTAAACAAGTGTTCGGGAGACCCCGTACCACTTATCCCAATATTGTCCAAAAACTAATCAGCTCTTTGTCATTTTAGTTTTCATCTTTTTCCAAAGTGTCATTAGAATTGATTAATGAATGAAGTCTGTATGCTCCCAACAAACTTTAAAAACAAAGTGTGAAAAGTCAGCAGTTGTATGGTAGACCCCCCGCCACTTTGATCAATGTGTCCCAAAAGATGATAATTATTTTTTTACACTAATTGGAACCCTACTCCATAAGTTTCATCATAATCACTTCATTATTGTAGGCTGTAGTGTGCATAAAGACACTGACAAAACTTTAAAAAAGTACAAAAAAATTTTTTTTACCGAAAGTAAAAAACCGGAAGTTGGGATGCAGAACTATTTTAAACCGTACTACATACTCATGTACCAAGTTTCATCCAATTCGCTTATCAGGTACATATGTTATATAGCTTTCAAAAAAACAGGTGCTCCAGGGACCCCCCACCACTTTGTTCACTATCGCTCAAAAACTAATCAGTTCTTTGCCATACATGTTTGCATCTTTTTCCAAAGTGTCATCAAAATTCGTTCACGAACGAATGCTGTGTGCTCCCAACAAACATTAAAAAAAGTGTGACACATTAAACAGGTGTTCGGGAGGACCCCCACCACTTATTCCAATATTATCCAAAAACTAATCAGTTCTTTGTTACTTAAGTCTCCATCATTTTCCAAAGTGTCATTAAAATAAATTAATGAACGAAGTCTGTATGCTCCCAACAAACTTAAAAAACAAAGTGTGAAAAGTCAGCATTTGTATGGTAGACCCCCCACCACTTTGATCAATGTGTCCCAAAATATGATAATTATCTTTTCACACTAATTGGAACCATATTCCATAAGTTTCATCATAATCACTTCATTATTGTAGGCTGTAGTGTGCATAAAGACACTGAAAAAACTTCAAAAAAGTACAAAAAAATTTTTTTTACCGGAAGTGAAAAACCGGAAGTTGGGATGCAGAACTATTGTAAACCGTACTCCATACTCATGTACCAAGTTTCATTCAATTCGCTTATCACGTACAGAAGTTATAGAGCTTTCAAAAAAACAGGTGCTCCAGGGACCCCCCACCACTTTGTTCACTATCGCTCAAAAACTAATCAGTTCTTTGCCATACATGTTTGCATCTTTTTCCAAAGTGTCATCAAAATTCGTTCACGGACGAATGCTGTGTGCTCCCAACAAACATTGAAAATAGTGTGACACATTCAACAGGTGTTCGGGAGGACCCCCACCACTTATTCCAATATTATCCAAAAACTAATCAGTTCTTTGTTACTTAAGTCTCCATCTTTTTCCAAAGTTTCATTAAAATTGAATAATGAATGAAGTCTGTATGCTCCCAACAAACTTAAAAAACAAAGTGTGAAAAGTCAGCATTTGTATGGTAGACCCCCCGCCACTTTGATCAATGTGTCCCAAAACATGATAATTATCTTTTCACACTAATTGGAACCCTATTCCACAAGTTTCATTATAATCACTTCATTATTGTAGGCTGTAGTGTGCATAAGGACACTGAAAAAACTTCAAAAAAGTACAAAAAAATTTTTTTTACCGGAAGTGAAAAACCGGAAGTTGGGATGCAGAACTATTTTAAACCGTACTACATACTTATGTACTAAGTTTCATCCAATTCGCTTATCGGGTACAGATGTTATAGAGCTTTCAAAAAAACAGGTGCTCCAGGGACCCCCCACCACTTTGTTCACTATCGCTCAAAAACTAATCAGTTCTTTGTCATACATGTTTGCATCTTTTTCCAAAGTGTCATCAAAATTCATTCACGAATGAATGTTTTATGCTCCCAACAAACATAAAAACTTTGTGGAAAAAACCACCTGTTGTATGGTGGACCCCCCAACCCTTTATCCAATGTGCTCCAAAAGCTGATAAAATCTTTCTCATAATATTTAAAAGCTTTTCGCAACGTTTCATGAAAATCGATTGGTAATTGTAGGCTACAGTAGGGATAAACACCTGAAAAAAAAACTTTTTAACCGGAAGTGACAAACTGGAAGTTGGTATGCAGAAGTATTGGAAACAGTATTAAAACCTTATGTACTAAGTTTCAATAAGATCATAGCTCGGAATCAGAAGTTATTCAAGATTTAAACTTAGAGGTGTTCGAGAGACCCCCCGCCATTTTGTCCAAATTTAAAATGAATCCAGATCTTCTATTTTCAAGTGAACCTGTATCATTTGCCAAAGTTTCATCAAGATCCTATGCAGAATACTCACCCACCCACCCACCCACCCACCCACACACAGACGTACACCAAAATTTTTATTGGCTATTTGGATAGAGGATGGTCCAAAACAAAAGAAAAAACAAAATTTGGGGTATGTAAGATTTTTTTTTTCACGATAGATTGCATTACTTCACACAATTTAAAATTGTGGTGAAGTAAAAAAATATATTGTGTATGAACTAAACAACATTTAAATTTCGAGAATTGTTTATTGAATTTATTGTGCATAAACTATTTTTTAACAACATTTAAATTTTGTAAATTTCTTAATGAAATATATTATATTTGAACTATTTTTAATAACATTTAATTTTGAAGAATTTTTTTATTAAACATATTGTATGTGAACTATTAAATGAGCTATTTTAATAACATTTTTATTTGAATAAAACAAGTGATATTCCAATTTTGTAAATAAATTAATTGATTTCCAGAATTTGTCGTTTTTTGAATTATTGTGTATTTTAATGAATATTGTGTTAAACTTCAAAATTATTAAAACTAACAGCGACCCATCAAACTCAATTTTAAACATATATTTAAATGGCGGAAAACTTTAACATAATTTGATATCTCTCTTATTCTCTTATTTTGATTTTACTACCACAAAACTATTTTAAAAGCTAGAAAAAACTCTCCGTGGAGCTGCAGCTTGATGCTTTATTATTCACCCTGTAATCGTTTTTAGAAATTAAGGTCTTTAAACAAAAAGTACAAGTTGTACTTACATTATTTTTCCGATATATCCGTTCTCAAGGTCAACTATTTAAGTGTGGATAAACGGTTGACATGAAAACGAAATAAATGAGGAGATCTTGAATCGTTACTTCAACAACCTGAAGACAGTATCGAAAAGCGAAGTTTAACAGTTCCAATTAAATTACCCATTCTCGAACTCAATGAATACCTTTAGAACCCTTAAGGAATGTATTACGTGATTTCAGGCACCAACAACAACAGTATCCAGTTAGCATAATTTACGTAGACTGGTTGGTGCAGGATACAAGAAGATGAGTTGTTTAATAATATGTAGATGGATCCTCCGCTATACCAACAGTTTTCACAGGTATAAGCTGACCCCGTTCCAACAAAGTTGTTCGAGGAATACCATGAAATCTGACGGAACAATTTGAGCTGTTATGATTAAAATTGGATACCCATATTTACGGGAAATGGTTTCTCACTTGATGTATATCAGTTCATACATCAAATGCAATCGGCTGCCCGAAGAAATCAGGTGAACTGGGACGACCTTAAGTCAATTGAGTCCCGAAATCTTAAAACGGCCACAGACCGATATTACTTATATTTAGATCATGCGCATCAGGTAGTGACTAACCCTGTACTAAGAGAAAACTCCAAAGGACTTTTAACTAGCTAGCATAACTAAAGAAATTCGTACCCTATGTTGAAAATTCGAGCGATTGTGGTCGACACCAACTTCATCCAGGAATTCAGGTAATTTCAACAAATGAACTCAACAAATAGATGACGTTGCACCTGATTACAGTGGTATACGATCATAAGTATCTTTGTTAGTACGTTCGCCTATCAGAAACCACACTATATGTTTTATATGCAAGAACACTAGACATCGTCCATGATTGTCCTCAAAAACAGATCTCGCCCGTTCGTGGAGCCCGCCCTTGATGTTGATTCAGGAAGCTTTAGGTAGTGTTAAGACTTACCTTGTGTCAAATCGCTGACTAAAAATGAATCGGTAAGGATCCTCTGATCAATGGGTTATTCGGTTACCTAAATAGCATGAAATACATCTCGAGCATCGATCTCAACTCTCAAGGATGCGTTCTGTCAATGTCCGTTGACAGAAGCATTCAGAGAGAACACTTTTCCATTGCCTGGAGACCAATATTCCAGTTGAAGGTTATGCCTTTTAAACTGTGCAGTATACCCCAAACCATTTACAAGGATATCTAAAAAAAAATCACGAGAATTTCTTCGTATATTTAGACGGTTTGCTGATGATCGCTTCAACGTTTCAAGAACATATGAAACCTTCGTCTTATAAGTATCTAGCAGTAGCAGATGGATTTACAAAGCAGATGGTTTTACAATAAATATCGGAAAAGCAAATTCGTTGTGGGAGAAATCAGATGTTTGGGTTTTCTTGTTGGTGAAAAGAAAATATCTAGCTCCGACTACAGTTAAACAAGTCTGACGTCTACTATGGTATGGAAGGATGGTAACAAAGGTTCATCTCCAACTATGCAAGTGTTGTCTTTCCTATAATCGATCTATTAAAGCAGGTTCTGAAAAAGATGGCGTGGACTTTGGAAGCCCGGTTAGATTTTGCCCAGTTATATCTGATGCCCAGTTATATCTGAAAAACCGGTTTCAATAAACCCCAATTAAAATAAAGAGTTTTCATTCTGTGTGACGCTAACCCCAATTAAAATAAAGAGTTTTCACTCGGTGTGATGCTACATTTATAGGAGGTTGTGTCCTGTATCAAATAAACGATGAGAGTCAAGAATGTCCGAAAGCCTTTATGTCAAAGGTGACGAACCTCAACAAAACTATTCGGTTTCTGAGCTTAGGTGTCTTGCGACAAATCTAAATGTAAACACGATTAGAGTCTATATGGAGGGCCAAAAGTTCACAATTGTTGCCACCCACTTAAATCTCTATAGTGGCTAATATCACAGAAGGTGGAGTCTTAAGCTCAACCATATGAACGTCACCACTGTTAATCACGAGGCCACCCAAAATAAAGTGACGGTTATCGCCATAAAGACTACAAGGATATGATAACTAAGGCCCAACTGTTCTCCAAGGATTTTCCTTTGGCGAAACATTTGGATGGAAAGATATATATCCCTGAAAATCCGAAACTTGATGCAATACCGAATGATTTACCTGTGTTGAAAGTGATATATTTGATACCCATGAAGGAGTGAAGAAAACGTTGGCGGGACTGTGACATTTATATTACTTGCCTTACATGGCGTCACATGTTTACTTTTATGTCATGTACTGTGATACCAGCACGAAACCAAAGGCTTCAAACCAAATATTGCGCCCACCAATGCAATGTCAGTTCGTAACTGAACGTCCGTTGCAGAGAGTCTTTATATACATTTTGAGTCCGTATCACCAATCTAGATCTGGCATACAATAATATTGACAATTTTTTTAAGCTTGTGCTACTTAAACATCTTTTTAACGCAACGTCACTCAAGGTGAACGCATTCCTGGGAAATGACGTTTTACTAACGTATGGTGTACCAGAGTTTCTTTACAGCGACAAGCAATATTTTTGCAAATCTTTTCAGAGCCTGTTGGCGGAATAAAATATTCAACATATTAAAACGAACTTCTATATAGTCCTGTATAATGAGATTCACATCTGGACCTAGTATTCTTCATGCTATGTTCTGTTTGGAGAAATTTCGATATCAGATGAGAAAACTTTCAAAACTTTAAGATGCCTTGACAGTCTTGATGAACCTAATTGAAAAAAAGTTAGATCATTTGGCCATCCTTAGATCTTACATTCAAAATCTGAAATCTAAAATCTGCCTTCAAAGAAATTAAAAGACAAAACAATCTACGCACCTGAATAAGAACCTTCCTTCCGCTATACAACGAGTCTTAGTAAGACAACATCAACTCCGTAATACTAGTAACAAGCTCTTGGCCAAGTTACCACTAAAATTCTTTTTTTAATAAAATGTGCTGTGTGGTAGGCATTACAATATGTATCACAACAACACATAAAAACCTTTTAAGACCAAGGTACCACAACAAAATGCGTTCTAAGGATGTTATTGGACGCAAATTTGCAGTAGCAAAACTAAAATGGGATTGCCAATAATCCAGCTAGTGGCGTAATGCTTGATTGTGTGACACATTATCCTCCCCAAAGATTAGAGTCCAGATATAAAGTTATATGAAAGCTCTTTTTTTCGATAATAGACTCGAGAGTTGGTAATGTGCTATACTACTGTAAAAGTATGGATGGTAAAGGTATAGGTGTTCACTACGCCAAAGATAAAACATTTTAATAATATTCTTTTAATTTGTGGATTTTCCTTTCTTTTGAGTTACCCATAGCATAGTTGGCTGCGGTTACAGGTCTTATGGGTCCAGAACAAGTAATGTCATGATTATACGCCTACTTTAGGCGAGTGATCATATTTCTTGGGTAACGGTACACTATGAACTACTGAATATTATATCATATAATTCTGCTTGGTTTCCGATTACTAAACTCAGATCGTTTATGATAAGAAAAACCTTTAAGCAGTTGTGTGTTTCAAACTGTTTGCGTCGTACGCAATATGCTAACAAACTTAAAGTTGATATAATTGATATAAGATATAGATAATTGATATAGATATAATTGATTTAACAACCTCTAGAGCTCGTTCATTAATCAAATCAAAATCAAATCCGTGAAGTTTCAAACAACCCTTGTAAGCGCCACCTAATATGCAAGAACAGCATTTCATATAAAGACTTATACATACTAACACATACTTGTAAGTCATAAGAGAGCTGGAAATTCCGGGATGAATTCTTGATCATACCATAAAATAGTTCCAAGCTTTTCTTTTAAATCTTCACTAACCCATTACTGGTCAACAAATAAGTCTCAAGTCTCAACCAATAAAACTGAATGACTTGATGAAATTACAATGGTTAGGAACTTTGTGGACGGCATCATTTCAGGTCATAAAAAACATCAACTATGAATATTTAAAAACAAAATAAGCAATTGTTTACTTTTGAAAATCTTACGAGTTCGTCCCAGATTTCTCCGTTGAGTCTTAGTTCTAGATCAGTTGTTAAAGCTCTAGCCTTGTAACTTAAGAGTATCGGGTTCCTATCCATTATTCAGAATGTTTGTTTGGTGTTTAACTGGTATTTTAACCTGGTCGTAAATTAATCATTATGAATGTAAAGTAAATGAAAAATGTCAACATGGTTTCTAAAAATATTCAAAGCTCTAGGGTCAATTTGTGGGATTCAATGCTAAACGTTTAATTTGATTAATAAACAAAAAGAAATAATAGAATGTTTGACCCATATTTTACTAGGTTGAAATCATAAGTTTTCTGATTCACTCAATTTTAAACTCTAGAAGTCAATTAGATTGTGTATCCTCTATATGTTTGGGCATTTGGCATAATCTTGGAAAGTAGCCAATCTGTTTTTTTCTCTGCTGAGCAAAACTCAATGGGTAAGATTTTAATTCATAACTTAGTTTAAAATTTTAAGAATTCATTCATAAATTATCTAACTGCATTAAGTGTTGATAGCACAAGTAGATTTGCTACTTTGTGGAACGTATTTAGCATGCTATCATCATGAAAACATGCAAGGATGGAATTAAATGTTAATTAAAATGAAACTAAAATATAAAACTGCGAATTAAAGATTGACCTCATATATCCGTGCCACATAAAACCTCTATCCAATGTATAAGTTGCTCATCTATTCTATGCCATTTTATTATTAGTATATCTAAGATTGTTATAAAATAATTCTCAAATACGTTAAAAATTTCTAAAGCAACATTGATGTGCACCCTAGGAATTCTTTTTGGAATCCAATTTGGTTTTTATTTAGAATCTATTCTAGGAGTTCTATATAATATTATAACTAATGTATCTGTCAAATATTTTAACAACAAAACTTCTTAATTTGTTCATCTAACTTCATCACCCCAAGCTAGACTACTCGTCTTATGCAGAGTATCTTGATCGTTTTTAGTCGCACTTAGTAAAAAATTACTCATAAGAGTTTAGTTAAATTAAATCTTGGTTATCGCACAGATGCCTTCAAAATTATATTCAACTGTCTTTCAACTATACAAATTGAATGATGTTGAATTTTTTTTCAATTTCAATAAATTAACCATTAATAATTTAATATAAAAAATTCAATCAATTCATTAAACTTAAAAAATTTGTTGAGCTTAAATAAATACAAATGATTTATAATAATTTATAGAAAATTTAAAATGAAAATAAAAATATTATTAAGCGAATCAATATTTTATCGATTTCCAGTTTTTTTCTTGAAAATCTTTCTGTTTCTGTGAAGGATGGCAAAAGTGGCTTAAATCAATCTTAAACTATTTTCCTAACAACTTTCGCTCATATAATCACGATTATTATTATTTCACCAACGAAAAAGAAAATCGGAAAACGCTTGGAAAATAAAATATATTTTTCTGTTTATTTATTTAATTCTATACGAAAAGTGTTTTTTAATCAAGTAAATTGGTGAGTGATTTCTTTTTTGTTCACGAAATGAAGTGAAATGCTTTTGTAAAGAAAATTGATTGAATTGACGGATATCATATTTTCAATTTTATTTTTTTTTTTCATCAACATAGGAAATTTGATTTTACGATTACAAAAACAAAATAAAACTGAAAAAAGTTAATTTAGATTTTTATTGGAAATGAAAATCAATTTCTTTTGGGTATGACTTATGAAAAATAAATGGAAATGAATGATGTCGTGTAAATAAATAATCTTAAGTTATAACTGTTTCTTATCAACTCAAAGTAAAATATTAGTTTCCGGGCTTCGAAATATTTCAAAAATAAACCATGCGAAAATTTTTAGATGCAGCAAATTTGTGATTTTCTGGCAAGATTTTGGAATGAAGTTGATTTGATTGGGTTGATTTTGAAAAAAAATTATTGAAAATTATTAAAAGCAAATTATTTGATCACCATCTAAGGGCAAAAGCAATTTCTTTAAGTTTTCTAGTATATTTATCAGAGTTATAAAATCTTCTATCAGTTTAATTTTTTTTTAATTCTGCATACAAAAATGTAAAATCAAATAAAAATAATTATGATTCTCTAATTAAATGAAAACGCCTAATCACATATGATTTTCACTCTTGAACACATTAATTTACTTTTTGCATTAAAATTTATCTCTCACTGTCAGTGTTTCCGACTTTACTTACTTTGTAAATAACGCGTCATCTGGATTTGTAAAACGATCCGCTAGGTTATGTAAACCAACTGATGTAACTTCTCCTAAACCATAGTAATGTGATGTAAGGTTGTATTCTGGTTGCCACACAGCTTCGCCCAATGCATTTGCAGCGCCTAAATCTAAGTAATACTGCGTGTAATCTAATACCTAGAAATTGGAATTTCGTTAATATTTTATAAAATCTTTTCAAAATTAAATATATTATGCTAACTTGTCCTGTATCTGTTTCAAATTTGTATAATCTCATGGCTGGGTTATTTGATCCAATGTTCATTTTCTTTGGCGCCACTGATGGAGCAATCATCATCCAAGATACAGGTTTTCCTAATCAAAAGAGAGAGGGTTAAAAACTGAAGAGTTTTATTCTGTTTGAAAATGTATTACAAAACTAACACTAAAAATGGATGTAATGTAATAACATTACATATAGTCCCTAGGCCTTCACCTACATAATTTTGTGATTACCACATATTTTATACTTCGTGATGCGCCTGTCCTTGACGAGCCTGAAAACATTTGTTCTATGATTTTTCTCAAATCGGCCGCTTTTGCGTTCGGCAAGCTCCGAGAAATGCCGATTGCCCTCGATCTTGTAAATTTGCTCCCACATTTATTTTTTTTAGCTGTGGAGGTTGGAAATTTGTTTTAGAATACGAGGGTAAGCTTGTCCGACCAAAATGTGTTTGATATTGTCGAGTCCGACAACTGCCATTTTGGATGTTTGGGTTGTCGGACTAGACAATAGCAAACAAATTTTTGTCGGACAAGGTTACCCTTGTGTTCTAAATCAAATTTCCAACCCCCATAGTTAAAAAAAAAACAAAAATTTACAAGATCCCGGGCAATCGGCATTTTTCGGAGCTTGCCGAAAGCAAAAGCGGCCGATTTGAAAAAAATCGCAGAACAAATGTTTTCGGGCTCGTCAAGGACAGGCGTATCACGAAGTATAAAATATGTGGTAATCACAATATTATGTAGGTGAAGGCCCAGGGACTAATATTTTAACAAAACACAACAAAACTCCTAACAACATAAAATTCATTCAGAAACTTATGAGAAAACCTCTCCATTTGGCTTAAATGTTTATTTTCAATAATTATACTCGTTTTGTACAAAACAGTATTTAAGCTGCAGCCACCTAAAAGTTATCAGCTGTTTCAATTGGTCAGAAGAGCTGAAACTTTCTATATATGAGCAATTTCACGTAGATTCAACAACGTTTTGACTTGACCCCTTTTAATTTTGATTATTTTTTGTTTATAGATAGTCTTTGATAAATAAAAAATACAAGTTCTCTTAGAATTTTTTTTTTCGACCAGGGGTCTTCACAGGGTGCCCCTCAATTTTTTGTTATTTTGTGATGTGAGTGCATTTTGACGAGCGATTGTAGAAAAACTACTCAATCGATTTTCATAAATGATATGTCGTTGAATAGGTATTAGAACAAAGTTTTTTAAAATGTACACTGTTAATTTTTTGAAATAATTTTTAACGGTGTAACATAAGAAAAACGTTGTAATTGAAAAAAAGATGGCATAGCCTTTTTTTTTAACTAAATTGAAGCTTATTTTATATCTAACCACTTGTGAAAGTTTTGGACACGCATTATTTTTTGTTTTAAAGATAAAATTCGTTGTGCATATGACTGTCGGCAATCAATTTTTTTGTTCTGAAGGAAAATTATAAAAATGGCGATTTTTAGAATCAGATTTTTTTTATGTTAAATATCAAATGTTCTAATACCTATTCAACGACATATCATTTATGAAAATCAATTGAGTAGTTTTTCTACAATCGCTCGTCAAAATGCACTCACATCACAAAATAACAAAAAATTGAGGGGCAGCCTGTGAAGACCCCTGGTCGAAAAAAAAAATTCTAAGAGAACTTGTATTTTTTATTTATGAAAGACTATCCATAAACAAAAAATAATCAAATTAAAAGGGGTCAAGTCAAAATTTCCCAAAAATTTGTTGAACTTGCGTGAAATTGCTCTTATACATTTCTTTGAAATCTGTTTGTTCTTATATGCAGCTTAATATGGGATTTAAAAAATACTCTTTAAACCGAAATATTTAGGCTTACTGAATGATTTTTGAAAAAGGTTGTAATAACAAGTAAAATTAATATATCTTAGCTTATATTTTTTTCCTACGGTTCTGAATAACAGAAGATTAGCTTTTACCAATAAATCAAATATTTTTTAATAATATTTTCAAACCGACCAATTTTTATATAATCTTTTCAATGTCACCTTTTGAAAACATTATTTTGTTTTCCCAAAATCAAATTATTGATCGAATAAAGAAAAATAATTCAAGACAGTAAAATAAATTAAAATTACATTTATGTTTATTAAAATGTATATATATTCATATATAAACGTACCCATATCATTGTAGATTATCCGAAAAGAATCTGAATGTAAGTGTCCAAAAAACTGTCCTTGAATTATTGATGAATATTTTCTCACCAATCGTAAATATCTTAAATTATTTTTCTCAGTAAAAAGAGTATGTCCATTTGGAACTTGTCTTTCATCTGAACCGGGTGGTATGTGTCCAACTATGTACACCTAGAAAAGAAAAAAAAAATGAATCATATGAATAATAAATCAATTATTTATTTACTAACGGTAGTTAGAAATTTTAATATTCAAACAAAAAAGTTTTATTATATTCACACTTTCGATAAATTTGATTAAGTAAGGTTAGGTGTATGTCTCAGAAAACAGATTAAAAAGATTCAAAAAATTGATTTATACATATCATAGAGTTTAAATTTTGAAGCAAATCGAATTTTTTGGCAGATTCACTTAAGTAATTTAACACAAATTGTACAAGGAGTTGGAAATCTCGAGACCACTGCGTCATAAGATGTGTCTGTCATAATTAGATTAAAATATTCAAGTTTATAATTTTTAAGATTAACTTCATACTTTGTTTGGTTTTTGAGTATAAGCAATCAGAGCTTTTTCCAATCTGTAATCTATATTGTATAACTTTGAATTGATTGAATAGGATAAAACAAAACATAAACAAGCGACCAGCTAATCTAGCATAGACCACATCAGAGGCGTAGCTAGGGGGGGGGGCGGGGGGGGGGGGGCGATCCGCCCCGGGTGTCACCCGTTTTGGGGTGACACCCGAACGTAAAAAACTTAAACATACCATCACAATGTTTTCAACGATAAATCACTTCGAAACCGTTTTGGGGTGACACCCGAACGTAAACAACTTAAACAAACCATCACAATGTTTTCAATGATAAATCACTTCGAAACCGTTTTGGGGTGACACCCGAACGTAAAAAACATAAACAAACCATCACAATGTGTTCAACGATAAATCACTTCGAAACCGTTTTGGGGTGACACCCGAACGTAAAAAACATAAACAAACCATCACAATGTTTTCAACGATAAATCACTTCGAAACCGTTTTGGGGTGACACCCGAACGTAAACAACTTAAATAAACCATCACAATGTTTTCAATGATAAATCACTTCGAAACCGTTTTGGGGTGACACCCGAACGTAAACAACTTAAACAAACCATCACAATGTTTTCAATGATAAATCACTTCGAAACCGTTTTGGGGTGACACCCGAACGTAAAAAACTTAAACAAACCATCACAATGTTTTCAACGATAAATCACTTCGAAACCATTTTGGGGTGACACCCGAACGTAGACAACTTAAACAAACCATCACAATGTTTTCAACGATAAATCACTTCGAAACCGTTTTGGGGTGACACCCGAACGTAAAAAACTTAAACAAACCATCACATGTTTTCAACGATAAATCACTTCGAAACCGTTTTGGGGTGACACCCGAACGTTAAAAACTTAAACAAACCATCACATGTTTTCAACGATAAATCACTTAGAAACCATTTTAACCAGGTTATCCATATAATTTTAATTTATAAATTGTGATAACTTATAAATGTGTCCTATAAATGTGTTATTGGTTCAAAAAGAATCTATTCTACTTTTTAAAATTTTTGAGTTATTACGTGAAATAAAATTGCATTTATTACGTGAAATAAAAAGCGTTGAATCCCATCACCACAATTACTCAATAGCTTTGAATATTCCTATAGATACCATATTGACCGTTTTTTACGATATATTATTTAGAATGCAAGCATGATTATTTAATGACCAGGTCTGAAAACACATATGCTGAATAATGTTTAGGAAAAGTGGTTTACGTCGATAATGTGGCACCCTTTGTCGATAGGGTGGCACCCTTGAGTTACAATGGCTCTATTCCTAGATTATTTCTAAAATATCCGCTTAACCTTACTACCTAATATATGTTTTACATTTCAAACACCTAAGGAAACTAACAAACAATCAAATTACCGTGTTTGTAAATGATCTCAAAATAATTTTTTTTCCTTTATCTTGAAACTCAAAGAATAAATTGAAATAGATCGTTTTTCAATGGACACAAAAATAATTACTGTAGAATAAAATGGCAGTTATGCAATTACTGCAGTTTTGCAAATTTTTGTAGGTTGATACATACTCATACTGTTTGTTTTCAGTTTTATATATTTATATATTTGAATTAAATGAAAGTTTATCATTTAAAATTACATTTTGTTGGGTTTTAAATCCCTTGGAAATTTCAAACTCATCAACTGAGTCTTTTAAACATCCTTGGCTACATAAATGTAAAGCCTTCAATTTTTTTTTAAAAGTGGTGTAGCTATTGTTATTAACTATGTAAATGGTTTGCAAAAATAAACTTTAAACTTTGTTTATTTTTCTTCTTAGGCAGGTATTCCTTAAATCAGTCTTTAAAACATTTTCCGGTCTTCCCGATGTAAAATTTTTCACAAAAATCACATTCAATTTTGTAAATTATTGAGCATGATTCTAATTGGATATTTAATTTTGGTTTCAATTCTTTATATAAAATATCTTTTAGGATTTCATACTTATATTTTTTTAAATAGTTCCTTATCATATTAGGCTATGATTAATATATTCCATTTTATCAAATATTATTTAATAAAAGTTGTTACAAGGAAATTTAAATAAATTAATTTTCTTAGCGGTTTATTTAGTCGTTAACACAGTGTACTTATTATGAACTATGTACCTATTATGTATCCTACAAATATATTTAGAACTAATGCTTTGCTGATACCTATACTATAATTAAAAATATTTTTTTAGATTTCGTTTAGCAAATATCCCAAAAAATAAATATGCCACGAGGAGTTCATACTTTTTAAGTTGAAGAAAAAGTTTTAAGAAAAAGTTGGTTCCAGCAGAGAAAGTCCAAATCTATCAATATGTTACAAAACCCGATGATATCCAAGGTTCATCAAAAGAAACTGATTATCACGTTGATGCAACGAATGTTTCAGAGAATATTGGCTCATCTTCGGAAAGTAACAGCAACAATACAGAATTAATAATGATAACCTATGATGACGAATTAGAAAGGAATAATGAAAATGACAGTGTTAATGCCGCTAATGCTTCTACTATCGAAGACAGTATTTGCATGGGTGAATCACTTCAGGACTTAAGAGATGTATCACATTGGAATATACTCGTCTCTGGTAATGTTCGCATTGAAATCATAAAAAAAGAAAGTGAACATTTTCAAAATAGAGAAGGGTCGTTTGTTACTGTATCTAGACACGGGTTAGACATAAAAGGTGATGTTCGCCATCTTTCTAAAGAATGGTTTTATAAAAGGAGGAATAATGGTGAAAAAATTCTACGGCCATGGATTGTTTATTCTCCTGTAAATAATAACTTGCGTCCTGTATTGCTTCTGTTGTCGTGTATTTGCTGTCACCAATAATAATAATACAAAATCAACATTTACTACTGGATATCAGAAGCGGTGGAAACTAAATCCCAAAGTGGCCGAGCATGAAACTTCAAATGAACATCTGGAGAATTTTGAAAAGTGGAAAACTTTGGAAATGAGGTTAAAAATTCATAAAACGATACGAGACGCAGCCTTGCAATTAATATATAATGAAAAACAGAAGTGGAAACATCTTTTATCAAGATTATTGGATATAATTTTGTTTTTATCTAAACAAAACCCAGCATTTCATGGACATGATGAAGGACAAAGTTCTTCAAATAAAGGCAATTTCTTAGAACTAACCAAACTATTGTCAAAGTATGATGTAGTCTTAAGAGAACACATTTTGAATTTGGAGCATGGTAAATCACCAAAAGTATCATATTTGTCACCAGATATACAGAATGAGTTCATAAATGTTTTAGCGATCCACGTAAAGTTTAAGCTTGTCAACGAAATTAAATCGGTTAAATATTTTGGAATTATGTTTGATAGCACACCTGACATTTCACATATTGATCAAATGTCAGAAATAATTCGTTATGTGAAAATTGATGGTAGTAAAGTGGAAATCAAGGAAGTATTCCTAGGATTTTTTCCTTTACGTGGAAAAAAGCCGCTGATTTAAGCGATGAAATTCTTACACTGAAAAAAAAATTGAAGTAATGATAACCTCATCTCGAAGATGGCAGTTTATTATTCATGCAAAGAAAAGATATTTACAAACAATTTCACCGTGATTGGGACAACTACTCAGTACTCAGTAACATTTTCCTGATAACAGAATGAGGTGTAATTAAAATATAAAGTGCTATCCAATATAACAGTAGTTGAATAAAGTTAATAACTATTTCCATGAAAACATATTTTTTTGGCCTTATATCATGAATTTTTCATTTTAAAATTTAAGTATTTGAGATTAATTGAACTATATTTTATTTTCACATAAATATTTCATGTGATTGTCTCAACTGCATCGGCTTATCATTGTACGGTTGTTGAATCAATCTCGTATTTCGATTCGCCATATCTGCCCGCACGGTGAGGTTGAGACAACTGCATTTCGATTGGAAATAGGACATGTTTTTTTCAGTGTAAAATCTTGAAAATGATGGTATAGATGTTATGAATTGTCGCTCCTAAAGGTTATGATAATGCAGCTGTTATGAGTAGTATACATGGAGAAGTGCAAGCTATTATTAAAGCAAAAAATAACAAAGCAATTTTTGTGGGCTGCAAAGATCATTCAATTAATTTATACGGCCAGCACTCGTCAGTGGAAGCCACTTTTACATGTTTTTCTGCTTCGACTAGCCGCTGGGAAGTACTTGCTAAACACAACAAAGCAACTGTTAAAATACTCTTAACAGCGCATTGGAGTGCTCATTATGCTGCAGTAAAAGTATTGGCCGAAAACTTTGATGGGATTGTGGCTGAAATTGAGAAGTTAAGTGATCAACAAGAAAATGTAGACAGTAGAGGCGCTGCACAGAACCTTATCAATGCAGCATGTGATTTTTCGTTTCTTTGCTATCTTTTGTTTTGGAATGATATTCTAAGAGAAATAATATCTGTGCTCAGATTGTATTGCAAAGCTTGAATATTGATCAATTAGCTACAAAAATAGAGTCAATTCATAACGAAGTCTCATTGTAGAAGAGGCAATAGATCTTGCTGCGAAAAAATCGGAGGACTATGACATTCCAATGGAAAGCCGAATTCGTCATAAAAACGCAAAAAACGAACGGGTGGTGAGTTTGCACCTGATGTTGGACTGACACTGAGAGCTCAACTTAAAAAGGACATGTTGGAATGTCTTGACCGATTCAGTGTTGAACTCCGAACTAGACTGAAGTCAGTTCAAGATTTAGCTTCATTGTTCGAGGTTGTGCAGACAAACACTTAGCTTTTGGCGAACAGTGAAGAGTTAAAATTATCGGTATCAAAATTTACTGGTTTTTATGATGCGGTATTGGCAACAGAACTCCTTATAGAGATACAAGGGGTGAGGAGGCATTTAAAAGCGGCCAATGTTACAGTTTCTAACTGGGTGTACCTAGACTTTTTGAAATTCATCGTAGAATGGGATTTTTTAGAATTTCTTCCGAATCTTACGGTCGCACTAAAGTTATTTATGACTATTTGCGTAATAGTGGCTTCGTGTGAGAGGAGTTTCAGCAAATTAAAATTAGTTAAAAATTACTTGCGGGCTTATAATAATAATGCTCATTTGTATTAATTAAAAAAAATTATAAATTACGTTTATCGGCTTTTTATTATTATTGACAGTTTTTATTTTTGGGGTGACACCACAATATCCGCCCCGGGTGCCACCCATGCTAGCTACGCCACTGGACCACATCTAAAAAAGATCGATCAATCAATCAATCATTTATATGCAGTTAGGAAGAATAGATATTTAAGTCAAAATCATGCAATCTTTACATTGATTTGCCACACTTTTTTCGATTTGCTTCAAATTTTTTTACATTGGCTGAGAGAATAAAAGTTTAGTTCCGACGAAGAAACGAGAGGTTATCCTTTTAGAGCTAGGGGTAGTTTTTGAAAATCACGTATTTCATATATGTTCAATTTAATGCATCAATTTAATGTTACTTTACTGATTTCAACATTTTATTTTAAAACATAACTCTTGTTTTAAATCCGTCCAGTGGTTGCTTTTCATACTACGAATTTCGTCTATATACAAAATAACGTTTCGCGAGAACCAATTGACGGATTTAAAGAAATTTATCTTTTTTGTTAATGTAAAAGTAAATCATTTTCAGTAAAAATTATTAAACTTAAAAATTTTGACAATTTGTTGTACAAAATTCAAAAATGAAAAATTATAAGATATCCGCATTGTTTTTTACTTTTTCTTCCATAATTTTGAAACTTCATTAATATTCTACAAATAAAAATATTGCGACGCTGATGCATAGGCAGACTTCACCACAGCTCTGGAAACATAGTGTTCTGGATATATAATGAGCTAATGTCCATAAAATACTTTAATTAAAAGCGAACCAATTTTGTACATTTCGCGTAGTTCTAATTATACAAATATTAAAGAGAGCAGTATCCCGACAAACATAAATTCTGTTGTACGAGAAAAAGTAAGAAAAAAATAACCGGAAATTGCAAACCGGAAGTTGGGATGCAGTACTGTTGTGAACCGTACTAAATGTTTATGTACCAAATTTCATCCGATTCGAATTCCAGCTCCCAACAAACATTGAAAAAATGGTGAAACAATAAACAGGTGTTCGGGATACCCCCCACCACTTATCCAAATATTGTCCAAAAACTAATCAGTTCTTTGTTATTTGAGTCTCCATCTTTTATCAAAGTGTCATTAAAATAAATTAATGAATGACGAGCATTTCAGATCAAATCGAGGGGGTCTTAGGTGACCATTTTCGATTTATCTGAAAATGTGTTAATAGATTCGTCTCGTGAAAAAAAAAACTAATTTGACCGAAAAAATTCAATAAGTGGTTTTTCATGAGATATCACCATACAAAGTTGGAGTCAAATTAAAAAACTCACAGCTCTTTCATTTTTTATCCGATTTGCGTCAACAGTATATCGTTGGAAAGGTAATTTAGTCTACTTTAAGACAAATTATTCAAAATTTATTGTTGCCTAGCGAAAGATGGTCAAAATATGAGTTTTAAAATATTTTCACCCTTCGGCTCAAAACCTTACCTTTAATTTTTTTTTTCTTTTTTTTAAAGGTCAACAAATTACCTTTTCAACGATCTGTTCTTGATGGTATCTTGATTTGTTAGGTTTTTATTGAGTTTTTTATGGGATATGCCATGAATTTTCAGTACAAAGTTTTACCGCATGAGTAAAAAATCGACCATATTCTCTATTCGGTCACAGATAATTAACTAAATATCCCTTTTTTCTATAACCTCTAAAAACAAAAAATCCCAAAAAGTAACAAGATGCTGAAACGATCAAAAATGTAAAAGGTTAGAGCGACGAGGCGTCAATATTATATGTTCTTTTTGAAATGTTTATTTATTTTTAATTCTCTTTACATCTCTCCCTCTCAAGAATACAAACAATATTTCAAGAACTTAGGATAAGAAAAAATAAATTTTAATAAGTTAGTTTGTTCGAATTTAGATTCAGTAAAAATTGGTCTTTAAGAATAATTAGTTAAAATATCTTTTTAGAGTTAAATAAAAACAAAATAAGTGACAAAAAATATTTTTTTAACTACTAACTTGAGAAATCGTCATTATTTGCTCGAATGCCCCAATGAGAAGTAATTTTTCTCAAGCTAGGTCAATAATAATAATAAAAAATTACCTAGGTTAATAATGAGAAGTTTTCTTTTCTTTCGTTCAAAAAAACACAAACAAATAATAATTGCATTTCTTTGTTTCGTTTTATTTGTATGAAACTAAAGTTCCAGGCTACTTGATATTTTAAGATATTTAAAAAATGAAATGGAAAATGACTAATATCAAAATCTAATCAAAGCAAATATGATAATTAGTGTTAGTAGTTAAAAAAATTCTATATATACCTCGGTTGAGAAGACTAATATTGACCTCGAACATTATATCCCGCGGCGCTACGCGCTTCAGGATCTAAAAGTTCTCGGTCAATAATAGGTTACTTCTCAACCTTGTTATATAATGTACTATTTTACGAATAAAATTAAATTAAAAATAAGTGCTAGTGCTATAAATATAAAATATAATTTTAATAAAATTATTATTTTAATAAAATTATATTAAATAAATATTTTATCAAAATGTTGTGTGCTGAGCCAAACATGAAATGCCATTGGAATGAATGCGATAAATTCCCCGGAGTGAATGGAATGGAGCAATTCTTGGAACAAATTCTTGAAGATAACCAAATGGAGAGTATACCATACAAACAATGGGTCAATCAAAGCGGCAAATTTTGAACTAGCTTATTTTTAAACTACGCCATGGTTCAGTAATTTATTTTAATAATTGCAATAATTTTTTTTAAAAAATAGGTAGAACGAGCTTGGAAAATATTACGCGTCTTCTGATGATTTCATTAGGTCGTATAGCATGCAGCTGGCAACTTTGATTCCACACGATTTCATCGCGAAGAAACAATCTGATTTTTTGAAAATGAAAAAGGATTAACTGCGGCAAGGCGAGTTTATTGTAATCTCTGACTTTGCGGAAAAATTATCACTGCGATTCGAAAAATTGGTTGGATCTACCATTTCATATTAAACGCAAAACTTTTTAAGGACGAAGTACAATCAGCACATTGGAACCAGCAGCAGGTTACACTTCATTCGTTTGCGATTTATTTCAAAGATGAGAGAGATGAGTTGAAGTTCAAAAGTCTTCTGATAATTGCCGAGAGTCTGAAGCACAACTATGAAGCAGTACACCAATTTCAGCAGGAACTTTTAAATTATTGGAAGAGACTTTTCAATTCGTCACAAAAATATACTTCTTTTCGGATAGAGCAGCTTCGCAGTACAAAACCAAAAAAAATTTCTTTCAATTGTGTCAACATAGAAAGGCCCATCATTTCGATGTTGAATGGCATTTCTTTGCCACTGTGGTTGAAAAGGCCCCTTGCGATGGTATTGGAGGTGCCTATAAGCGCAACGCAACAAGAGCTAGTCTCCAGAAAAAATTCGAAGGCCATATAACAACTGCAGAAGAACTTTACCAATGGGCCATTTCGAACAAAGACTCGGCCATTGCCCCTCGCTTTTGTCCGGAAGGAGAATACAAGAAAATTGAAAAGAGATTTGAAAAAAAATTCGACAAAGTGTCAACTATCGCAGGAACACAAAAATTTCACTGCTTTACTCTAATCAACGACAAAGAAATTAAAGTCTCAAGATTGCCAGCTTCGAATGATTTCACAATCTTTAAATTAATTAATTAAACAGAATTTAAAGAAACCATTTTGCATAACACTATTTACAGATCGAAAAAAAAAATAAACTAAATCATATCATTTCCTGTTCTGTGATTTTTTAATTTTTAATTTGTTCAATTTTTTAATTTTCTTTTACTATATATGTATTTGTATTTTGTCTAATGTTCTTAATAGTCTTAAGATTTGTGTTACTACTGGGCAAGAATTGGGTCTCGGCCTGTTTGCCATCGTTGATTAAATAAATAAATAAATAGTGTATTCATACAGATAATAAAATCGAAAATTCAAGAAAATCGATAATTTGTTTAACTTAGAGGTCAAAGGTTACATGAGAAGTCATTCACCTGTATGGATTAAATATAGATTTTATCGAAACAATCACTGTTGCCGAAGACCGAAGTTAGTTATCTGTGACCGAATAGAGAATATGGTCGATTTTTTACTCATTCGGTAAAGCTTTGTACTGAAAATTCATGCCATATCCCATAAAAAACTCAATAAAAACCTAACAAATCAAGATACCATCAAGAACAGTATATCGTTGAAAAGGTAATTTGTTGACCTTTAAAAAGGTAAAGTTTTGAGCTGAAGGGTGAAAATATATTAAAAGTCACATTTTGACCATCTTTCGCTAAGCAACAATAAATTTTGAATAATTCATCTTAAAGTAGACTAAATTACCTTTCTAACGATATACTTTTGACCCAAATCGGATAAAAAATGAAAGAGCTGTGAATTTTTTAATTTGACTCCTATTTTGATTTTTCCCGATTTTCGCGAAACTTTGTATGGTGATATCTCATGAAAAACCACTTATTGAATTTTTTGGTCAAATTAGTTTTTTTTTTCACGAGACGAATCTATTAACGCATTTTCAGACAAATCGGAAATGGTCAGCTAAGATTTTTGCTTTTTCCTCTCGATTTAATATGAAATGGTCGATGAAGTCTGTATGCTCCCAACAAACTTAAAAAACAAAGCGTGACAAGTCCGCATTTGTATGGTAGACCCCCCGCCACTTTGATCAATGTGTCCCAAAAGATGATTATTATCTTCTCACACTAATTGGAACCTTTTTCATAAGCCTCATCATAATCGCTTCATTATTGTAGGCTGTAGTGTGCATGTTCCTTGAGTGTAAAGATCAAAATATCAAAATAATTAATATATAGTTGTATTGTAAACTGTTTATATTGCCAGACTATAGACACATAAAAAATAAATGATTCATCGTAAAATATCAATAGTAAATGTCAATCTCATCTAAATTGATCGAAATGATATAAAAAATATTACTTTGGGTTAAATGTTATTCATAGCTGTTTATGGTAGCTAAGAAACGACTCAATTCTGTTAGTCAACGACGAAATTAAGGGGGTGGGAGGTGTTAACACAACAAATAGGACTTTTTTGACAATAATTCACTGTGAATCGCCAAATTCTAAAAAAAATTGTAATTTTTCTTAATGTTGGTGCTCTTTCAAATGACACCCCACTCATGCGGGTCAAAAACCTTTTTTCACCCTTTCCCACTCTTATCCCTTAAACACATAGAAATAAAATCACTTGAGGCTACGCTATATTTTTTGTTAAGGGTTAATCAAATTTCCTATCTCTATGATTTGTTTCAAATTTTTCTGTCAATTAACGAAGAAACGTATAGGGAGGGACCAACTTTTCGTTGCACTTTTTCGGCAATAATTCAAAAACGGTGCATCGCACAATTCTAAAAACAATTTGTAATGTTTCTTAATTTTGGTGTTCTTTCAAATGACTTTTTCACCCTTCCCCACTCCCATCCCCTAAACTCATAAAAATAAAATCACTTGAGCGTTCGCTATATTTTTTGTTAAGAGTTTATCAAATTTCCTATCTCTATGATTTTTTTCAATTTTTTCTGTCAATCAACGAAGAAACGTATAGTAGGGTACCAACTTTTTGTTGCACTTTTTTGAAAATAATAGCAAAATTAAAAAAAACTGTAATGTTTTTTAATTTTGGTGCTCTTTCAAATGACACCCCACTTGACCGGGTTTTAAATGATGTATTTACCCCTTCTCATAACCACCCCCTTAATAAGTATAATTATTAGTATTTGGTGCTTTAATATATTTTTCGTTAACAACTTACTAATTTTTCTATCATTCAAAATACTTTTTAAGATTTTCGATTACTTAGGCTCGGAGCTAATCAAGGAAAGAAAACATTCAGAAAACGCTACTATTTAGATTTACACAAAAAATGGTGGGGTGTAAAATTCCAATATATATTTTTAGAAATACTGAAGTGAAGCCCTTTCATATGATATCCTACTTGACTCGATATAAAAATGTATTTTCTCAAAGGCCTCACATCGTAACCCTGTTAACCAAACGCAATGCATTTTGTTTTTTTTTCAACCCCTCATCTTGTGTGGACATATTAGTTTTATAGGCATGCCAAATTTCAGATTCATTGGATTTATATTAATCGAGATAGTCGAAATAATGTGGAAAACACGTTTTACTCTCACCAATAGTGTTCCGAATAAAAAACGGAACTCTAAGAAACATAGTGCAAAAAAATACCTGTTGTATGGTGGACACCCCAACCATTAAAAGCGCGGGTGAACCCAACCTTGAAGCGCGGGTAAAAGCTTTCATGTAACATGAGAAAGATTATATCAGCTTTTGAGGCATACATTTAAAAAAGGGTTGGAGTGTCCACCATACAATAGATGTTTTTCCCACTACGTTTTGAATGTTTGTTGGGAGGTTCGTGAATGAATTTTGATGCAACTTTGGAAACAGATGCAGTTATGTATGACCAGGAGCTGATTAGTTTTCGAGCGATATTCAACAAAGTTGCGGGAGGACCCCGAGCACCTATTTTTCACAAGTTTAATAACATCTGTACCTGATAATCGAATTGGATGGAACTTGGTACATTAGCATTTAGTACGGTTCACAACAGTTCCGCATCTCAAATTTCAGTTTTTCACTTCCGGTAAACATTTTTATTTGGAACTCATTGTTAAAGTGGCGGAAGTCTACCATACAGCCGCTGACTTTTCTCACTTTGTTTTTAAAGTTTGTTGGGAGCATACAAACTTTAATCATTAATCAATTAATCCAATGTACTCCAAAAGCTGATAAAATCTTTCTCATGTTACTTGCAAGCTTTTACCAACGTTTCATGACAATCGATCGGTAATTGTAGGCTACAGTAGGGATAAACACCTGGAAAAAAAATTTTTTAACCGGAAGTGACAAACCAGAAGTTGGTATGCAGAAATATTGGAAACAGTACTAAAACCTTATATACCAAGTTTCCATTAGATCATAAGCCGGGATTAGAAGTTATTTAAGCTTTAAACTTAGAGGTGTTCGGGAGACCCCCGCCATTTTGTCCAAATTTGAAATGAATTCAGATCTAACATTTTCAAGTGAACCTGTATCATTTGCCAAAGTTTCATTAAGATCCTATGCAGAAAGGTGGCAATGAGTAGCAGAAAATTAGTGGAAATTATCGATATCCAGGTTGATCGACAGATCGTAACATTTGGCCAGCACCAGAGGTATCTTGGAGTCGCTCTACCAAAGACTCCATTACCACAGAATCAACTTCAAAGACCAACTGATGTACGCTCGTGACAAAATCCAATAAAAGAAGTTGCTGCTCTTACAAGGTTTATGCCAAGCATTCGTGGCTCTAGACAACCGATCAGGAAGCTTCTCAGTATTATCAGCACATCAATATTAATTTATGCGGCACATACATGCGCCTCAGTGGTGAAAAAGTCATCTTATGTTAGACCTATATCAGAACGGCCTACACACTGGCATCGTTGCGTATATGCTGCGCCTTCCGCATGGTATCTGATCAGTCGTAAATATTATTGCGAGTATGATGATCGATACTATAGCAAAGGGGCCTGCATATATAACAAAAACTTAAGATAGTGTCTTACGAACACGCGAAGACTGCATCAAAGATCTCTGACGTAAAAGCATGGACAACAAGGAAAAATGGTGACGTCAACCATTACTTGACGAAGATGATCCCAGCTCAGGTCATGGATGTTTCCGTGTGTAATTGTACAAGTATAAGCACGTAACGTACCTAAACTACTCTGAGGGAAATGGCGAGAACACAGATCATGTGTTAGTCGAATACCCAAGGTTTACAAACACACAGACTTATTGAGCAGCATATGGGAAAATCAATCACTCCGCATAGCCTCATTCCATTTATTCTAAGTTTAAAAGACAACTGAGACATAGTGAATGAGATCATCACAAGTATAATGAAACGGCTGAGACAAGATGAATGAAGAGCAGCCATGCTCAACAATTTGCAGCAAAACCACGACAACACATTAAAATACATGACAGTACTACACTCAACCCCTGCCCAGTGAAGGAATGTTTAATTGGTGGTACCGAAGAGATACAACAGGATCACGAGCAAGGGAGATGGTTTTACCCAGTAAAAAACACACATATAAACACACATACACACCCAAATACACACACACAAATAAAAACCGACACAGAAAAATTAATATTTGTCTTTTTTGTATTACAGAATTATGAATTAAATCAATAAACTTCAAAATAATTTCCATCCTCATAAAATTTATTTGATATTAGAGAAAATATGACAAACTGTTCGAAATATTTATTATTTTTTATTAGGCGCGATGGCATAAAATTGTTATACCGTTTTTTGTGAGGGAAAATCATTAGTTTTTTCAACTAAGTCGCGCCAATAGATGTTTCACATCAAAAACGCGAAATTAAACATGGAACCTCGTACTTTTTTTAAGTCGGTTTAAAATGTATGTAATCAGTAAAATAAAAAAAACAAAATAATTTCTAGGAACGAAATTTGAAATGAGAAAATTATCATCTTCCCCTGGCGTCACATCGTCACAATAACATCGTGAAAAGAGTGTGTTTACATTTTCCGAAAGAAAAGTAATACTTGTTGTTTTTGTTTCAAATTGCATCAGCAATTAAAAGTTTCTGCGTAATAATTGTGCAATTCTGTTCAATCTTTTGAAGGTAATTTTTTACAGTCTAAATTGTTTTATTAAGTTTTAATTTTTTAATTCACCAAAATTTTAAATTGTGTAAACTAATGCAATCTATCGAAAAAAAAATCTTACCAAATTTTGTTTTTTTCTTGTGTTTTGGACTACCCTCTATCTAAATAGCCAATAGCTAATCAAAATGTTGGTGTATGTCTGTGAGTGAATGGAAGATCAGGATTCATTTCAAAATTAATCCTGAATGGAAGATCAGGATTCATTTCAAAATTATACAGAATGGCAGGGGTCTCTTGAACACCTCTAGGTCTTTAATGACTTATAATCCCGAGTTTTGATCTTATTGAAACTTAGTATATAAGGTTTTAATACTGTTTTCAATATGTCCCCATACCAAATTCTGCTTTGTCACTTGCGTTAACAATTACCGATCGATTTTTATGAAGCGCGGGTAAAAGCTTTCATGTAACATGAGAAAGATTATATCAGCTTTTGAGGCATACATTTAAAAAAGGGTTGGAGTGTCCACCATACAATAGATGTTTTTCCCACTACGTTTTGAATGTTTGTTGGGAGCATACAACATTCGTTCGTGAATGAATTTTGATGCAACTTTGGAAACAGATGCAGTTATGTATGACCAGGAGCTGATTAGTTTTCGAGCGATATTCAACAAAGTCGCGGGAGTACCCCGAGCACCTATTTTTCACAAGTTTAATAACATCTGTACCTGATAATCGAATTGGATGGAACTTGGTACATTAGCATTTAGTACGGTTCACAACAGTTCCGCATCTCAAATTTCGGTTTTTCACTTCCGGTAAACATTTTTATTTGGGACTCATTGTAAAAGTGGCGGAAGTCTACCATACAGCCGCTGACTTTTCTCACTTTGTTTTTAAAGTTTGTTGGGAGCATACAAACTTTAATCATTAATCAATTTGAAACTTTGAAAAAAGATGGAAACTTAAATGACAAAGAACTGATTAGTTTATAGACGATATTAGACGATATGGGATAAGTGATGGGGGCCTCCTGTGCACTCGTTTATTTGAAATTTCTATAACATCAGTTCTCGATAATTGATTTTAAATAAAGTTGGTATATATGTTAAAAGTATAATTTGCAACAGTTCTGCATTTCAACTTCTGGTTTGTCATTTCCGGTCAAAAAGTTTTTTTTACAGGTGTTAGCCCTACTGTAACCTACAATTACAGATCGATTATCGCGAAACGGTGGTAAAAGGTTTCAAATCATATGAAAAAGATTTCATTATTTTGTTTGGGGGGTACATTGAATAAAGGTTTGGGGGTCCGCCGAAGTTCTTTAAATTCTTAAAACAACAACAGGTTGTTTTAAGAACTTAAAAATACAATCGGAATCATCATTTGTCGTAATGAAGGTACCAAAAATATTTGTCTAGGATAAAAATCATAATGTTTTAGAAGATCCTATTCACAAAAGTCATACATCAAATACTTATCTATTTATGCCTGAAAGTTCTATGCACATTTTGTATACATGTTTACATGATTTAAAAATGTAAAATTAATACAAATAGGTATGACGATAGCACGCAAATACTTTTAAACTTGATTTAAAGTATATACTAGAATATTTGAAAAAAAATTAAAATGTGGTAGAATAAAAATGTGCACGAAATGTGCATAGACTCGTGCACCCTGCACAGTATATTTGACTCAGTCACAGAATTGTCACAGCATGTTTGATACCCTGCACAGTATGTTATATTTTATTAACGAACCGTAATATATAATGGGTTTCTAAAATAACCTCTTTTTTATAAATTAACTACTTAAGATATTTTGCGTAAAGTAACAAGTCCTCATAATGTTATTTGAATACTTAAGCCAAGTGCCAACGGCAAGCATGTGTAAATTATATCATCTTTTTCACCTCAAAAATCAAATTCTTTTTCAAATCATTGGGCATTTTTGTGTAATCTACCAAAAAACGATATAAAAAAAATAAACCAAATTATTATAAAAGAATGTAAAAGACGAATAGATTCATCTATAAATACAACAACTCAAACAAACGAAGACGACAGGAATGATAATTAAAGCGCCTGAAAAATTCAACGAATTTTGTTATTTTTGTTGTAGGAATTATGCTGTAAGATTTCATGAATAAAGTATATTCAAAAATGCTAAAAACATTGGATAAGTTAGTATAATGATCAAAAACCTTGGTAGATGTTTCAGGTTACAATCGTTATTAAAAGATAAATTTTGGATTAATGAAATGAAAAGTGGTATGTTAATGCAAGGTTTAAATAGTTAGAGAAGTTTTTTTGAAACAAATATTGCTAGATCTGATGCTGTACCAAATTAGGGTTGGTGTAAAACGGAAGTGGGTTGATTGTGAACCATCAATGTTAATTTAAACTAGAATTATATGTCTTACAATGGTCGATCACTTAAAGAGACGCTTACTTCTTAAAAGAGCCTAACAGTTTAAAGAAAGTTTTCAGAATGAGAATCTCGAAATTACCAAATATTCTCAAAGGATTCTGGGTTGGTGAAGGATTGTTAACTAGAACAGCTTCAGTAAGTTTAGAAATGTTAACATATCATAAAAAGACGATAATAAAAAAAACAAAAAAGAAAGCTTATCATATCGGGAAGAATGAATCAAAATTTATAATAAAGTTTTTCGATCATTAATTAACACAAAAAACAATGATTTTATTATTATTTTGTAGACTTTTGCATCCTAATAACATTATAATAAAATGAAAAGCGTAACCTTCAATTATAATCATAAAAATCTATTTCGTTGTTTTAAAATGGAATTATAGTAATATCCCCTTTTCTAAAATGATTTATTTAAAGTTTATTCAAAAATTTATAAAAATAACAAATCCCCGTTTTTAAAAATAAACTTATAATAAATTTAAATTGAATGTTCTTGGATATGTTTTCCCATCATTTTCCTATTTTTCATCGTAACAGTTAAAAAAGAAAATTTATTCAAACATATTCGTATATATTTGTATATATATATTTATATATCTATTTAGGATTTCATCATAAGTAAATGTTTAAAGACGTTCTTTTATTTCGATTATATTTTTAGAAAAAGGAAAATCTCAAAATGTTACAAAACAAAACAAGAAAATACACATTTGATAGATTGGTAATTGATTGTACGAAAAGTAAATATTTGAAAAGCTCAAAGTTTTTCATTTGAAATTAGGAATATAGGGTAAACAAGTTAAATCCGCAAATACTTTCAGAAAAACTCAGTTACGTTGAAGTCCTATCTTTTTTTACCACTACTAAAATGGGTTCTTAAAAGTTCTATGCGTCTTTTAAACGGGCCTTATCTGTAATCGTTATTGAAAATAAATGATCGTGTTACTTCTTTTAATGATTAATAATGTTGACTCCAATGACTATTTGTACAAATTTTGTTTCAGAAAACCAAAACTAATAAATATCTATACACCTAACCTTCACTTTGCAACGTTTTGTTTTGCATTGTTTTGAGCTTGCGTCGTTCAAAAAAATAGAATTTTTGCTCTGCGTCGATGTTTCGAAGTTAAACTGTTAAATTTTTTATTTTACGGATTCTTTTACTTTACCACAATCAAAAATTTAGTGAAATAATGCAATTCTATCGAAAAAAAATGTTGGGGGATGCAATTTTTCTTACTGAAACTTGGTATATAAGGTTTTAGTACTACTTTCAATATCTCTGCATACCAACTTCCGGTTTGTCACTTCCAGTTTAAAAGTGTTGCTTAAATTTTTTTCATGTATTTATGCAATCAGGTTGGGGTCTATTATACAACAGGCGATTTTTTCACTGTGTTTTTTATTTTTGTTGGGCGCATACAACATTCGTTCGTTAATTAATTTCGATGGCACGTTGGAAAAAGATTAAAGAATATATAAAATAATGTGGTGGGGGGAGTGCCAAATACCTTTTTTTTGAAAGCTAAATCGGTACACGTAATCGAATTGAATGCAACTTGAAAAAATTCTGCACTCTCACATCCGGTTTTACACTTCCGCCTAAAAATTTTGTTTGCATTTTTTGTTTTGTTTTCACTGTCTTTATTCACAATAAAGCCTACAATAATGAAGTGACTATGATTAAAGTTATGAAAATATAGAGATTTTGAGATATGGCGATGTGAATGACCAAGAACTAATTGGTTTTTAGGTAATATTAAGATAAGTGGTCTTATCGAGCCATTTCTATTAATATCACAAAAAAATCAGTACACATAACAACCGTATTACCCAAATATTATTAATATTTTTGCAACACCAAAAATGTGATGATGAAAAGTTTGTCGATAACAAAAAAAGAAATTGAATATTGAAATTAAAATGTTTCTAACCATCCACTCTGTCGTACAGTTGATAGCGCGTCTGCCAAAAGAGTTGAACAAATTGGCACTGATAAGCTTACGAGCTCAAAACCCAACTAAAATGCGTAAAAAAAATTGTTTAAATTTACTACTAATTCATATAAGCCCGATAACTGATCCTGATTTAAAAAATTCAAATGATTCACAAACATGCTTGACATGCTATCGCAAAATTTATTTCAAATTTATTGGAAACAATCTTTAATAACTACATAATTCGTAATAACTACATAATAACTACATTCGTACGCATGGAGGGATCAGTTTTTATTAATTTGTTAATTTTTTTCTATTTTTTGATCCACGGGTGTGACAACCCCGCGCACTCCAGTCCCTGTTATTGGCACATGAGTTAACGTGAGATATCACATACCACTGGCAATTGCAGTGAGATATCACTAGCCAAGGTGATATCTTAGGGGTGCTGGCGGATAAACTGTATTCAGTCAACGGTAGCACTCTCAATCTTAGCTAATGAATATTCCTTGATGCTGGAACGCTGTAGTTTGCTCGAAGAAACGAGCTTTCATATAACTATATATCTGAGCTTTAATCATTGAAAAATATACTGCGTCCCATAATCAAGGATTATGCCATTAGCTGGACTATTGGAAAACCAATTTTAGTTTTGTTCCTGCAAATTTTTAAAACAAATTTGCTTTTTATCTCTTATTTTATTTTTATTTTCCCTATCCTATCACGAAGTATTGGCCTATGTCATATTTTATATGTGATAGGATTTATAGTTTAGTTGTCCATTATTTAACAAAAAATATTAAAAAAACAAAAAAAACAGATTTGCGTCCATTAACATCCTTAGAACGCATGTTGTTGTGGGACCTTGGTCTTAAAAGGTTTTTATGTGTTGTTGTGACACATATTGTAATGCCTACTACACATCACATTTTATTAAAAAAAAAAAAAAAAAAAAAAAAAATAAGTGACTTAATATGAAACGGAGTAATAATATCCCTTCTATCCTTTGAAATTCACAACAATTGATGTTAAGAAATAATGATTTCCTAAAAAATTATTATTATTGTTGGGATTGCTGCATGATTCTTTTATTCATGGATTGAGACAAATAGATTTGTATGACTAAATAAATTGTTTTTATTTCTATACGTTTAATAAAATTTATATCTTTGGCATGCTACAGCTTTCTTTGATGAATTAATTTTGACAAAACTTTAACAAAAGATGGAGATTTATATGAGAAGGAACTGATGAGCTTTTGAGCGAAAATGGGTAATGTTGATAGGGCCACCTGGCCTGTATTAGAATATTGAAACACGTATAAGAGAAAAGTGAAGTTTTCCAAATATTCAATATATATTTAAAAATTGCACAATTTAAATGATTGCCTTAGTTACTTGAGTTTAAGTGCTCACAAAAAGTCAATTATTATTCCAAACTTATTCGCAATTCAAGTCTAGTGAATTAAAAATTCTAAACAAGTTCAATGCACATACACATTGTTTTTCGTCTATTAAGAAACAGTGGTCGAGACGGAGAAGTGGTTAAGAGGACAACATCACTAACAAGTAAGTTAAGCTCAATGAAGAAGGTTAAAACTTAAACGAGTGGCCGCTTGGAAACTTCATCAGAAAAAATATGGAATATGATTGAATTACATTGAAACAAGAACATACCCTAACCAGTAGCCCTGAAAACTGGCTAAGATTCGAATGACCAATCACCCATTAATCCGAAATCAACAAATTTATTTTCAGCACGTACAAAAGAAGAAACAAACAATCTGGAAAACAACAAATATCGACCATTAGCTATCATACCCAGAAACAAATAGGAAACTGGAACGTCAGAACTCTAACAGAATCATCATGACTAGCACAAGCTGAGAAGGTAATGAAAGAATATAAGATCGAGATATTGGGACTCGCAGTGAAGTAAGATGGAAAAATAATGGTGACTTAACAACAAATAGGGGCAATTATCTAATGTTCTCTGAAAAGTCCAACATACATGGACAAGGCGTAGGAATGTTAATAACACCAAAAAATAGAAAGCACTATTTGAATGGAAACCAATAAATAGCAGAATATTCGCAGGTAGATTTCAATCGAAAATCAGAAATACAACCACCATACAGTGCTATGCAATTACTGAAGAAGCAGATTACACAACAAAAGAGGAATTCTATAAACAAATACCAGCAAAAATATTCAGCGCAGACCGAAACGACATCTTAGTTGTTCAAGGAGACTTCAACGCCAAAGTTGGAACCGATAACGCAGGAATGGATTCATATATGGGCAAGTGCAAGTGCAAAACTTGAATCAACTCGGAACAATGTTGGAGATAGACTCATTGATTGTTGTCACAAATCAGCTTTTCATACGAGCCAGTAAATTCCCAAACAAGAACATACACAAATACACTTGGAGTTCCTCGGATGATAAAGTCAAAAATTAAATCGATCATGTACTGGTTAGTAAGAAGTTTCATTCCTCTTTACAAGATGTCAGAGCAAAACGAGGTGCAAATATACACAACGACCATCACCTGGTAGTTGCAAAATTCAGAATCAAACTAGGAACTGTAAAACATAAGAACCAGTTAAATCGGAGGAAATTCAATACAAACAGGTTGAGGAATGAAAACACAAACCGCATCTACAAAGAATCGCTCAAACTTTATCTACCAAACAACAATACCATCAGGCACCAGCCTTGATCAAAATTGGGATCAAATTGAAACAATCTACATAAAAACTGCTACAGATGTGCTCGGATACCAAGACAAGTCCCGAAAACCATGGATAAAAGGGATGATACTTGGAACAAAATCTAAAACCGTCGTCAGCTCAAATTGCAACTCTATTATTAAAGTACAACAGAAAACTGAAACAAATATGAGAGTATAGCCAGCAATTGAAAAACATGGAAAGGAATCGCAGAAAATAAACAGAAAACCTTCTCCAGACTGCTGAAACAGCAGCAGCAAATATAAATATGGGCACATAACACAAATTTATGAGAAAGGTCACTAACAAATATACAAAACTCCACTAATAAGTAATGAATCTGGTCAACTCCTCACAACATATGAACAATAGTTTAATAGATGAAAAGTAGATGTAGATAAGTAAATAATAGATGACAACTTCCAAGAGAATTAAAGAAAGTTCCAGTCTCAGGGTGACAACTATGATGAAATTTTCAACACCCATCCATCTCCGGAGCGGGAACTTATAATTTCCATACAGAAACTGAAACACAAGTAAGCAGCTGGTAGTGACAGCATACCAACAGATGTGTTCAAGGCAGATGCATCTATAACTGCAGTTGAAGTTCTAATACTACTATTAGCTGGCGTATGAACAATGGTAAAATACCAACCAAATGGAAAGACGGTTTAATCATAACAATTCCAAAGAAAAGTGATCTAAGAGCATGTAAAAACTTCAGAGCTATATCCCTACTTCATAAATACCACAATGAAAGTACCAGCAATGATCATTATTGAAAGAATATCTTCATCAATTACAAAAAATTAAGAAATGGCTGGCTTACGGCCAGGTAGAAGCTCTACTGCCTGATCAACACAATCCGTATCATCATAGAGCAATCAAACGAATAGAAGTCACCACTGTATTCCCTCTTCGTGGACTTCCAGTGTGCTTTCAACTCAATTAACAGAAGCGCGATATGGAAGGCACTTTGTGAAATGGGTAACCCAAAAAAAATAATTGATCTAATCAAGGAAATGTATCAAGATGCTAAAAATAAAATACAATACAAAAGACAGCAAAGTGACAAAAACTACAAACACCGAGGGGTGAGACAAAGCTGTGCACAATCTCCACTACCTTCTAGTACCTAATAGTACTAGACAACGTGATGCAAAAGCTTGACGATACAGATCCAAATAGCATCCAATGAAACACAACAAAACGGCTCAATTATCTAAACTACGCAAACGATATTTGCCTGCTCACACATAGCCGTGCAGACATGCAGCAGAAAATAGAAGAACTTCAACCCTTGATGAAGTTGGTCTCAAAATCAACATCAGAAAAAACAAAGGCTATGAGATTGAACACCAATGTAAGTACACCAATCACCACCAACAAAACATTAGTCGAAGATGTCGAAAAAAATTGTCTACCTTGGTTGGACTATAACAAAATCAGGTGGAACTGAAGTAGATATTAATCATTGCATCGACAATACCAGAAATCATTCAACATGCTCCATCAGATCTGAAATACGTCTGACATGTCAAGAAAAACAAAGCTACAAATGTTCAATGCATGTGTAAAGTGAGTACTGCTGTGTGGATGTGAAACATGGAAACAAAGATTGAAAACCAACTACAGATGTTTGTGAACAAATGCTTAAGAAGACTGATCACATGCTTCCGGTCTAATAAAATAAGAAACGAAAAACCACTATGACAAACAGAGCAAATAGACATTGAGTTAAGCTATAAAAAAGTGGAAATGAACATGGATAGGACACTGAGAAAACCAGCGGAAGATGTCACAAGGATTTGTTTTTATTCAAAGTTAGGCATGTTTAGTGTAAACCATTGTAATTGCGGCTTTCAAAGCGGCAGTGGACTGTATCTTATTCTTAGAATTGATCTTCGATGGTCGACGAGATCATTGGTCCGCAATACATAAACTTTTCAATCGATGATGCCTGCCTGACAGAGCAGACATTTCGTCAACCCACTATACAACGTTATAGGTTTGACTTCAATGAATGACACTGTTGATAGTATACAAAAATGCGACGAATTGGTGATTCTGACTAGATTAGATGATTTTTCGAAGTTGTTCAAAATCAGTCTACCTAACATGGCAGCCATTTATTTGATGAAAATGATTATCAAAATAATATAATTACAACTGCTTAATACTGCAGGAAAACTATGATAATATCTGATGACAGTGACAATTACTTAATTACATATATGGACGATGATTCTTCAATGTTGTTCAATTGTCTGCATAACATGGCAGCTAGTTGCTGACAATATACGATGGTTTTTTGACGCTAATCAATTACAGCTGCCTAACATGGTAGCAAACTCTTATACAAGACGTTGATTAACTTAATCTGCCTAACATACCAGCTATTCACTTGATGACGATGATTATCAAAAACAATACAATCACAGCTGGCTTATATGGCAGAAAACTATTAAACAATATTAAAGTTGATTAATTTCATCTGCCTAACATGGCGGCCATTTTAGTCGTTAATAACTATTATTAGAATAATATAATCACAGCTGCCTAACATGGCAAAATTAAACTGCAATTAAAAAGTAAAATATACTATTAGCACATTAGCACGGTTTCCACAGCAAGAATAAAACTTCTTCTCCGCAATTCCTATTTACGAAGACAAATGTCAATTAAAAGACATATAAACACCACTTTTAGTTTTATATTTTATTATTTTCATTTTAAACTTATTTTATTTTTTAACAGCACGAAAATTAATTTTTACAAACATGATGCTTAAAATTATAAATAAGAAATGAGAAGGAGTTTTCACAAAAATGTCTGACCTTATATAATAATTTTGTATCAGTCCGACAACTTGTTGTGCTTACGAATTCTGCCAGGTGACATTTGTGGAATTGAGGTGGGTTGTCGGGACTTGACAGGTCAGACAGTTAAACCGACTGCGTTGCCAGCAAAGGCCGGTATCCTGATAACTCACCCTATATTAGTCATTCTCCAACTATAATATTACCTGCTTCACGCTACATAAGTTTTGTTCAGCATGTATCTAAAATAATTAGTTGCAGATGTGATAAGTCTTTTATTGTCCAGCGTGTAATTTTCCTAAACTCATTTCATTGTGTTTATGTTTTGTTTTTATTTTAAGGTATATAACCTAATATACAATACTATTTCAATTTTTTTTTTCCAAACGAAAATAAAGACATAAGGAAATGATGACCCACTTTGCATTTTTATATCATATTGAACGTAATCATATACATAACTTTCCTTTGTAAAGTTTTTTTTATATGCTTAAATGAGGAAAAAGATGAAACAAAGATAGTAAATCTTTCCTTTTGCAAGTGTTTTTTTTTTGTAAAAAAATGCTTTAATACTTCAACAAAAAACCTGTTGTACGTTTCGACGATAAACGAATAAAAGAGACATAATGACAATGAATCAACTTTTGTCTTTTTTTAGTCATAAAAATAGAACCATATATATGTTTGCATTTGCGCTGCATTTTCAGTTAGTTGATTTTTGATATTAAATCAATAATATAGATCAAAAAAAAAAAAAATTAATTAAAAGTTAGAGATAGTGATTTTGGATATGAATCAATTCAGTTATTATTTGATGTTAAAAAAATCCAATATAAAAAAAAACTAAAATTAAGAGTTGTTGATCTCAAAAACCAAAAGTTTTAGTATTGAACAAATTGAGTTTTGTTAAAGTATTTATGTTGAAAATTTTGTTTTGGCTCATAATAAAGTCCTACCTTTACAATTGAACTGTTTTCTTTTGGTGTACAGTGGAGTGGAAATTTAAGAGTTTCCAGCATACCTAATGCTCAATTTTTTAAGAAAGTGGAACATATATATATATATATATATATATATATATATATATATATATATATATATATATATATATATATATATATATATATATATATATATATATATATATATATATATATATATATATACATATATATATATATATATATATATATATATATATAAATTAAAATAGTTTTTTGGTTTAAGCCAATTTTTAATTATATTTTATTTCGTTGTTACCCGACAATTGTTTCGGTTTTATTTTAAAACCATTTTCAAGGGTATTATTCAGACAAAAAATTCTTATACAAAAAAAAAACTAGTAATAATTAGGCAAAATATTGACATAAATATCAAAAAACAATGTTTTGGAAAAAACTGACATTCCAAAAAAAAAAAACGCTAGCTATAATGAAAATTGATAAAAGAAAAACAAACAATTATACAATGTAAAAAGTTGAAAAAATTGCAAAAGACTAAAAAATATGGTACTGACAATTAAAAATTTTTTCTTTTCAAAAATAATAATCTAAAAAAAAAAAAAAAAAAAAATTGTTTAGCTACGTAGAACAAAATCATACGTGTTGTTTAAAAAAGCTGTATCAGTTTGTATGTTCATACAATTATTGTGTTGTTTGATACGTATCATTTCCAAAATCCTACGTTTATTAAGGTTTTTTTCTCTATCCAAAATTTTAAAATTTTGGAGAGGTAAATTTATACTGCAGCTTCTTTTATGACTAGATAATGCGCTCATGTTATCGTTTTTTTGTTTTTTTGCGTCACTAAGATGTTATTTGACACGTTTTCCTAAATACTGTTTTGTTTGCCCTATGTATGATTTACCACATACACAATCAGCTTGGTAAACCAAATTCGATTGCAGATTAATAGGTATTTGATCTTTTAATTTTGTGAAAACAGTGTTATGTAACGTCTTATTGGCTGTTCCCACGACTTCAAAGTTAAATTTCTTCAACAAATGTTTAACTTGCTCAAAAAGACATTTTACATAAGGCAAAGTCATATAAATTTTGTTATTGTTCTTAATAGATGTTTCTTCTGAAATTGGGTTGTCTTTGCCATAAATTTGTTGATTAACTAATTTCTTTATAAAATTTTTTGGATAATTGTTTTTTTCAAGTGTTTCGAAAAGCAATTTAAAGTTTTTACTATGAAATTTTGGATCCGATAAAGTCAAAATTTTTTGAACCATCAAGGTAACCGTGTTTCTTTTATAAGATTGAGGTAGCCATGAATTAAAATTCAAATATCTACCTGACCATGTTTTTCTGTGGAACCAATCAGTAGTTAAATATCCATTATTTAAACGGTGTATGACCAAATCCAAAAATGGTAAACAGCGATTAATTTCTGTTTCAAGAGTTAATTGAATCTTGTTGTTGAAACTATTAAATTTATTAAGAAACTCTTGAACCTTATCTCTTGGTATAGCAGTTAAAATATCGTCAACATATCTGAAGAAAAATTGTGGTTTTATGTCCATATTTTTTAAAACTGTTTCTTCAACATACTCCATAATCAAATTTGCACAAGATGGACTCACAGGAGACCCCATTGGACTTCCAAAAATTTGTCTATAGGCTTGCTGATTGTATGTGAATTCACAATTATTTAATACCAACTCCAACGCTTCTACAAATTGTATTTTCGTTAATTTAAGATTATTAAGTTTTTTAATTACAGTCCAATTCTGTTTAACAAGCTGAACAACAAGATTACTGTCAATATTAGTGAACAAAGATACGACATCTAACGATATTAAGATGTAGTCCTCTGATAAATGGTATTTTGCTAGTTTCTCTTTTAAATCTTCCGCATTCTTAATGAACGTGTTTGTTTTTCCCACAAATTTATTTAAAATTTCAGATAAAAATGATGATAAATTATAGAGAGCGGTTCCGATAGAACTTACAATTGGACGAAGAGGTATACCGACCTTATGAACTTTCGGCAAGCCATATAAGGTAGCAGGAATACCATTATAAGATCTTAACCATTGTTGTTCAGCTTGTTAAACAGAATTGGACTGTAATTAAAAAACTTAATAATCTTAAATTAACGAAAATACAATTTGTAGAAGCGTTGGAGTTGGTATTAAATAATTGTGAATTCACATACAATCAGCAAGCCTATAGACAAATTTTTGGAAGTCCAATGGGGTCTCCTGTGAGTCCATCTTGTGCAAATTTGATTATGGAGTATGTTGAAGAAACAGTTTTAAAAAATATGGACATAAAACCACAATTTTTCTTCAGATATGTTGACGATATTTTAACTGCTATACCAAGAGATAAGGTTCAAGAGTTTCTTAATAAATTTAATAGTTTCAACAACAAGATTCAATTTACTCTTGAAACAGAAATTAATCGCTGTTTACCATTTTTGGATTTGGTCATACACCGTTTAAATAATGGATATTTAACTACTGATTGGTTCCACAGAAAAACATGGTCAGGTAGATATTTGAATTTTAATTCATGGCTACCTCAATCTTATAAAAGAAACACGGTTACCTTGATGGTTCAAAAAATTTTGACTTTATCGGATCCAAAATTTCATAGTAAAAACTTTAAATTGCTTTTCGAAACACTTGAAAAAAACAATTATCCAAAAAAATTTATAAAGAAATTAGTTAATCAACAAATTTATGGCAAAGACAACCCAATTTCAGAAGAAACATCTATTAAGAACAATAACAAAATTTATATGACTTTGCCTTATGTAAAATGTCTTTTTGAGCAAGTTAAACATTTGTTGAAGAAATTTAACTTTGAAGTCGTGGGAACAGCCAATAAGACGTTACATAACACTGTTTTCACAAAATTAAAAGATCAAATACCTATTAATCTGCAATCGAATTTGGTTTACCAAGCTGATTGTGTATGTGGTAAATCATACATAGGGCAAACAAAACAGTATTTAGGAAAACGTGTCAAACAACATCTTAGTGACGCAAAAAAAACAAAAAAACGATAACATGAGCGCATTATCTAGTCATAAAAGAAGCTGCAGTATAAATTTACCTCTCCAAAATTTTAAAATTTTGGATAGAGAAAAAAACCTTAATAAACGTAGGATTTTGGAAATGATACGTATCAAACAACACAATAATTGTATGAACATACAAACTGATACAGCTTTTTTAAACAACACGTATGATTTTGTTCTACGTAGCTAAACAATTTTTTTTTTTTTTTTTTTTTTTTAGATTATTATTTTTGAAAAGAAAAAATTTTTAATTGTCAGTACCATATTTTTTTAGTCTTTTGCAATTTTTTCAACTTTTTACATTGTATAATTGTTTGTTTTTCTTTTCATTATAGCTAGCGTTTTTTTTTTTTGGAATGTCAGTTTTTTCCAAAACATTGTTTTTTGATATTTATGTCAATATTTTGCCTAATTATTACTAGTTTTTTTTTTGTATAAGAATTTTTTGTCTGAATAATACCCTTGAAAATGGTTTTAAAATAAAACCGAAACAATTGTCGGGTAACAACGAAATAAAATATAATTAAAAATTGGCTTAAACCAAAAAACTATTTTAATTTAAATAATTCACAAGCCAAATATATATCATACATATATATATATATATATATATATATATATATATATATATATATATATATATATATATATATATATATATATATATATATATATATATATATATATATATATATATATAAATATATATATATATATATATATATATATATATATATATATATATATATATATATATATATATATATATATATATATATATATATATATATATATATATATATATATATATATATATATATATATATATATATATATATATATATATATATATATATATATATATATATATATATATATATATATATATTAGAGTGGGGCGATTTAAAAATCTTCATGGGCCCCTCGCGAATCTGATTCCTGGAGTTGTACTGAGCAAAAAAGTCCACTAGACCATATGTCTACGGTGAAAATCGAGCTTGCGAATTTTTGTTTGAAGTTTTTTGTCGCAATTTATGTTTTGTGAAAACTTGCAAATTTTCTTAGGCTCATATCTCGTAAACCATTTGAAATTTTAGTATGAATAAAATAAGTAAATTGTAGTTCTTGACCTCAGCTACAAATTTGCTGTATAAATAAACCTGCTGTATAAAAAAATCACATCTTTATGACCAAAATCACGAAAATGTCAAAAAATCTAGATTCTGAATATATCCTAAAACAGACATTTGTTAAATTTTTTGACACCATTTCTGGGTAAAAACTGTATTTAAGGTTATGTTTTCAGACTCTCATATCAGGGGCACTGAAGCGAACATCATAACCGTCAACTTCAATGGAAGTCCCTGAAGCGAACATCAACTGCATAACCGCCAACTTCAATAGAATTTGATTAAAATATATTGTTTTTGCACTTTTTTTACTTTTTAATAAATATTATAAATTATAATTATTATAATTATAATAAATATTATAAATTTTATAATAAATATAATAAATTTTATAATTAGTGTCTCGAGAAAATATTACAAAATCACAAATTCATATTTTCAAAATTCCAAAAATATTGCAAAAATTAAATAAAATCAAACTTTTTTCAAAATTCTAAAAATATTCCAAAAATTATTACAAAATCAAAGATTAAAACTTTTTTCAAAAATCTAAAAATATTGCAAAAATTATAACAATTTTGATTTTGACAAACTTTTTCAAAATCCTAAAATTATTTCAAAAATTGTAATAAAATCAAATATTTAAACTTTTTCTAAATTCTAATATATCTTCTTGCAAATTCAGAAATTCAAACTTTTTCCGAAATTCTAAAAAATTGTAACTTTTTTCCAAATTCCAAAAATTATAATAATCTCAAAAATTTTAAATTCTAAAAATATTCCAAAAATTCTTACAAAATCAAAAATTGAAACTTTTATATGATTTCTATTCTAAAAATATATATATATAAATTCACAAATTCAAAATTTAATTTTTTTTTTTCAAAATTCAAAAAATATTGCAAAAATTTTAACAAAATCAAAAATTAAAACTTTTTCCAAATTCTAAAAATTTTGCAAAAATTATTACAAAATCAAAAATACAAACTTTTTTCAAAATTCCAAAAATATTTCAAAAACTATAACAAATTCAAAAATTTCCATGTCCAATTTCATTTTCAATTACATTTACGTCATAAAGACAGCTACATTTTTTTTCCAAAAAATTGGCTAAAAAAATAAATGAAAATGTTTCTTTTGACACACTTGACAGCATTTTTTTGACAAACTTATAATGCCACAATTCTCTATAATAATAATAAATTTTTATGTCATACAAATTATTAATTTTATTTTGTTCCAAAAAATTGGGTACATAAATAAATAAAAATCTTTCTTTTGACACACTTGACAACATTTTTTTGACAAATTTATAATGCCATAATTCTCACTAATAATAATAAAATTTCATTTCAAACAAATAATTAATTATACTTTTTCCCAAAAAATTGGGCAAAAAAATAAATAAAAATCTTTCTTTTGACACACTTGACAACATTTTTTTGACAAACTTATAATGCCATTATTCTCAATAATAATAATAAAATTTCATTCAAACAAATAATTAATTTAATTTTTTTCCAAACAATTGGGTAAAAAAATAAATAAAAATCTTTCTTTTGACACACTTGACAACATTTTTTTGTCAAACTTATAATGCAATAATATAGATTTTGGTCTTACATACCAATCCAATCACTTAAAATGCACGTTTTTTAAGCAAAAAATATGCAAATTTCCTCGTTTTGACACACTTGACGATTTTTTTGACACACTTCCGGTGCAGTTATCGAACACATCGTCCTTTCGGCTCTTTTCATTGAGTGAACCTATTTTTAGAAAAAAAAAATTTTGAAATCTTTCCAGCTTTTTCTAGATTTCGTAGGTTGTGACGGCCGGCCGGCAGACAGACATCCATTTTTTTTTGCTTTTTTAGAATCAGTAGTTCCTAAAACGTCGAGAAATACCAAAGAGAGTAGTGGTAAGAATTTCACTTTAAGCTCATGAATGTAATATTAGGTCTTTCAGACCGAAGTAAAATAACAAATAGAACGTTTTTGAAGAGTTTAAATTATAAACAACTAAAAATGGTAATTTTTCACTATTTTCGCGATAAATTTTCACTTTTGCACGGCAAAAACTGCATGAAGAAATGTTCAGATATGGTTAGTATATCAAAGAAAATTGTTAAATATTTAATTGGCTACAATTTTCTGGTAGACTATTAGTTTTAATTTTCTGCGGTTTGGCTGCTATGGGCTCAAACCGGTAAAATACGTAAAGAAATGGTAATTTTTTGGCATTTTCGTGTTTTTGGTCATAAAGATGTGATTTTTTTCGGTTTGTTTATTCAGCAATTTGTAGCTGAGGTCAAGAGCTACAATTTACTTATTTTATTCATACTAAAATTCTAGATGGTTTACGAGATATGAGCCTAAGAAAATTTGCAAGTTTTCACAAAACATAAACTGCGACAAAAAAACTTCAAACAAAAATTCGCAAGCTCGATTTTCACCGCAGACATATGGTCTAATGGACTTTTTTGCTCAGTACAACTCCAGGAATCAGAATCGCGAGGGGCCCATGAAGATTTTTTCCCTTCCATACAAATCGCCCCACCCTAATATAT
>OY856186.1:322086904-322169722 GCA_963693315.1 Diogma glabrata | reverse complement strand
AAATCAAAAATACAAACTTTTTTCAAAATTCCAAAAATATTTCAAAAACTATAACAAATTCAAAAATTTCCATGTCCAATTTCATTTTCAATTACATTTACGTCATAAAGACAGCTACATTTTTTTTCCAAAAAATTGGCTAAAAAAATAAATGAAAATGTTTCTTTTGACACACTTGACAGCATTTTTTTGACAAACTTATAATGCCATAATTCTCTATAATAATAATAAATTTTTATGTCATACAAATTATTAATTTTATTTTGTTCCAAAAAATTGGGTACATAAATAAATAAAAATCTTTCTTTTGACACACTTGACAACATTTTTTTGACAAACTTATAATGCCATAATTCTCACTAATAATAATAAAATTTCATTTCAAACAAATAATTAATTTTACTTTTTCCCAAAAAATTGGGCAAAAAAATAAATAAAAATCTTTCTTTTGACACACTTGACAACATTTTTTTGACAAACTTATAATGCCATTATTCTCAATAATAATAATAAAATTTCATTTCAAACAAATAATTAATTTTATTTTTTTCCAAACAATTGGGTAAAAAAATAAATAAAAATCTTTCTTTTGACACACTTGACAACATTTTTTTGTCAAACTTATAATGCAATAATATAGATTTTGGTCTTACATACCAATCCAATCACTTAAAATGCACGTTTTTTAAGCAAAAAATATGCAAATTTCCTCGTTTTGACACACTTGACGATTTTTTTGACACACTTCCGGTCAGTTATCGAACACATCGTCCTTTCGGCTCTTTTCATTGAGTGAACCTATTTTTAGAAAAAAAAAATTTTGAAATCTGTCCAGCTTTTTCTAGATTTCGTAGGTTGTGACGGCCGGCCGGCAGACAGACATCCATTTTTTTTTGCTTTTTTAGAATCAGTAGTTCCTAAAACGTCGAGAAATACCAAAGAGAGTAGTGGTAAGAATTTCACTTTAAGCTCATGAATGTAATATTAGGTCTTTCAGACCGAAGTAAAATAACAAATAGAACGTTTTTGAAGAGTTTAAATTATAAACAACTAAAAATGGTAATTTTTCACTATTTTCGCGATAAATTTTCACTTTTGCACGGCAAAAACTGCATGAAGAAATGTTCAGATATGGTTAGTATATCAAAGAAAATTGTTAAATATTTAATTGGCTACAATTTTCTGGTAGACTATTAGTTTTAATTTTCTGCGGTTTGGCTGCTATGGGCTCAAACCGGTAAAATACGTAAAGAAATGGTAATTTTTTGGCATTTTCGTGTTTTTGGTCATAAAGATGTGATTTTTTTCGGTTTGTTTATTCAGCAATTTGTAGCTGAGGTCAAGAGCTACAATTTACTTATTTTATTCATACTAAAATTCTAGATGGTTTACGAGATATGAGCCTAAGAAAATTTGCAAGTTTTCACAAAACATAAACTGCGACAAAAAAACTTCAAACAAAAATTCGCAAGCTCGATTTTCACCGCAGACATATGGTCTAATGGACTTTTTTGCTCAGTACAACTCCAGGAATCAGAATCGCGAGGGGCCCATGAAGATTTTTTCCCTTCCATACAAATCGCCCCACCCTAATATATATATATATATATATATATATATATATATATATATATATATATATATATATATATATATATATATATATATATATATATATATATATATATATATATATATATATATATATATATATATATATATATATATATATATATATATATATATATATATATATATATATATATATATATATATATTTTTGTGAAGTCTGCAAGAATTTTTGGATATGCCATTAAATATGCTTATTGTACATCGGTGATGTATAGTTATCTGTTCAGGACCATCGATTGAACCAGCATTGTATGCAGTTAATGTGTTGCTAACTGTATGATTTACCATTCGAGTTAGTAGTATAGAACGTGGTGATATTATTAGCAAAAACTATCTACAAATCAGATAGTGCATATGTGCAAAAGAGCTGTAGGCTTACCGGGTGGTGAAATTATAGTTCGAACTTCACTTGATTTTGGTCCAGCTTCAAATAGTTACAAACATAATTCAAGGTAGGATACAATTACGAAAACGACAAAAGCAATTTCGACTAGTTCAAAAATCTAGACAATTTTGGGAACATAAGTTGGGAATTAGAAGGAAAACAAGCTCGCTTGCTTGCAACATTGAAGACATCAATAAAATATCAGATTAAGGTTAGATTTAATTTTTCTATTTTGATTCTATACATTTTTTTGAACTTTTATTGATATCATAGGACTATCATGGTCTTATAAATACATAAATTTTATAAATTTTATATAGAGATTCTTTTCTGGACGAAGGCCATACAGGATTTTTTTTTTTCATATATCCCGGATAATAACGGTGTCTCTATACAACGTTATAAACTTAACAAAAATACGTTCCATACTCAAAGAACATATTATCCAAAAAAAAAACTGCTGAACGCAACCATATTTTCTTTTTCTCCAATTTTGAGTGGAGAGCGTCAGATTGACGTACTGGAGTGCGTTTCGAAATTAACTATGGTTAACTGCGGTTAACTTTACTCTACCAAATGTCGTTCCATAATTAACCACAAAATGAAAAAATTACTGGATGACAGATGTACTATCGTTCCAAAACTATAAAAATTAGCTGTCATTGTAAATTGTGACGTCACTACTTTAACTTTGTTACTCAAGTCTAGAGTAGAGTTTGTTGAGGTTCTAATGTCAAAACGTATAAATATTTAAAACGACATGTCAACCGATTTATGAAACCCAATATAATTTTTTATAATAAAAGAAAATTTTAATTGTTGTGGAAAAAAAAGTTAGAATTATATTGTTTTGTGAATTATATCGTACATTTAATTATTATATACTAACTATTTAATAATTTTTAGTGAAATGTGTTATTTTATTATTTTTATGAAAGATGTTATTTTATTATTTTTATGAAGACTGAAAAATAAATTATAGAAATAAAAAACATACACTACATTTTTAGTTTTATTTATCGTAATTAGAATATTAGTTTTTATTAATTTTGAATTTTTCAGCGGTCTTTTACAATTTAACTTTGACAGCTTTACTATGGTAATTTCAATTTAATATTTGACGTCACTATTTTGACTATGACATTAGTGACATTAATACCTTATGGTTAACCGTGGTTAATTTCGAAACGCACCCCTGATAAACAACAACGTTGGAATTAAAGTAAGTTTATATTATATTATTTTTTAATTTATAAAATACTAATTTCTATTTTCTATTTTTCAAGGAAATGCGAAGCAAAAATTGACGTACTACAAAACAAGGATAACAATTATAAAATAAGTTAAGTTTCCATTATAATATTTTTGAAATATACATAAAATACAATGTTAATTCTTTTCTTTTTTTTTTTTTTATTTTATAAGACACGGCTTAGACGTTTCCATCCATACGCCATTTTCTAAAAACTGAGAGTCGAAAGCTCTGCTGTTAATCTTTCAGTTTTAAATTGATATATCAGATTCCTTTAAAAAATGTATGAGGCTTTTTATTTCTTCACTTTTATTTTCTTTCAGGATGTCCTTTAGATTTTTATTTTGAAGGATAAGATAGTTTTTTCGCCAATTATCATATTTTTTGCATTTATTTAGTATGTGTTCATTGTTTTCGATTACATTGCATGTTTCACAAACTAGGTTAGTCTATATTTTAATTAGAAATTTGTAATATTTGTTGTAAGAGTGGTCAGTACGTAATCGGTTAATAATTTTAATATCTCTATTGCTCAAATGCTTGTTTTCATACCATCTTTTTAGGGAAATGCGAAGCATTAACAGCCATAATAAATTATAGATCACCACCTTTCAATATCCTAAGATACCATGCTAACTAGGGCACTAGGGCTCGAGAATGTTTATCAATTTCCTTTGAGAAATTTATTGACATTTATTTTAAAATTTTGAGGATTAAAACTTTCAGGAAAGACCCACGACTCTGTTAAATAAATCACGTTGAAAAGCAACAGTTCTACATCTTGCCTCTCAAACCGTAAAAAGATGGGCTGATATTGATACTCTTGTGTAACGCGCAAAGTTTGCAGGTTCAGGCCAAATCTATTTGATCCCCGCAGACGCCCGTTCATCCATAATGTATTTGTAAAATACCGCCAAAGTACCAACCTCAAATCAGCAACCAATTAGCAATCTCTTATATGTTGGAAGGAGTGCAACATCTCTTCTATGTCTTTAGAGTGGAATCCACATGGCAAAACGAAAGTTGGAAGAACAGCAATGTGCTGAGTCAAAACAGAACGGTGCTAGTGGAAGCTTCTGGCATGGTTCTAGTAGAAGCAAAACAAATGGCAAGACATGAGAAGAGTTAAACGTGCAGATTGTCCCAAATAGAGTTAGATTGTCCAGTCTAGTAGACGCCCTTTGCTCCCAAACGGAGATAAAGGAGAAAAAACCTGATTAATTTGACGGCAAAATAGGTATTAAAGGTATGACAATTGAAAATTATTAATGCATGAAATGTGAATTAATTTTTCATGATACAAGGTCCCTGTGTACTAAATTGTACATAATATATATCATGTAAATGATGTTCACCATACTGTACACATGTCGTAGAACAACTAAGCACATATATGCACAAACATTTCAGACGCATATTATACGACTAATAAAAACGAATTGGAACGAAATTTATTTAATGATAATAGTAATATACAAAAGAATGAAAGATTAGAATAATATGCTGGGTTTCATATAACTTTTTACGAAAGAATATGACTTTCGTAATATTAAACTGAATAATTTCTTAATACCACCTTAAATTTTTTTGTGAAGGTAATATAAACAAACGGATACTTTGAATAATTAATTTAAGTGGCTTAGAATAATTAAAATACATTTTGTTTGCCTTGTTTTATGTCGGATTACTGATGCATTAATTATTTTTTTTATAAATATCAAGAAAATTTGAAAAATTAATATTATTTTTTATATGTAAGTCGATTATTTAAAGTTTTTTAATGCGGATTTTTCTTTTGCATCACTTACAAATGCAATCACACATACACTGAAAGAGATTGAAAGTAATGACAACCTCATTTCGAAGTTGGCAGTTTATTATTCAAACAAAAAAAAAAACATTTGCAAACACTTTCACCGTGATTGGGACAACTACACATTGGGTCGTATGTATTAAACCTGTGTTTATTAGTTTTCGTATGCATAAAAAAATATTCGAAACTTTACTTTAATAGCTTGCTAAAAAAACATCGAATTGATTTATTTTTAAGTGTTTGCTTTCCCGAGCAGAAATTAGTTAGGGAAAACCTAAATACAGTCAGGGCGTGAATAGGGCCTGGTCAGTACTACAAGGGTAATCCTTATTAGGGTAATCTGATGCAGGCCTGTTCCGGGCCTGATTTAGAATACTCTTTTAGGATTAACCTTATTTGAATATTATCTGGCCCTGATCAGGTTTTATGTATTTGACCCCTAGATGAAAATTTCATTTGGTTAAAATTCACTAGAGTATTATCTATGTTAGATATATATAGTTAAAATCGTTTCATGTATGTTTTAGTTATCGCTTCTTGGCTGAAAGACTATAATAATAGTTATTAAGGTGGTATGTATGTTTTAATTTTTTCCATTGTAGTTATTTTATTTTAATTTGATTAATTTATGTATATAATATATAAATATATATCAGGGTCTGGTCCGGATATCCCAATCAGGGCCTGATCCGATTATCCCAATCAGGGTCTGATCCGGTAATCCCAATTAGGATCTCATAGGGCAAAGGCGTTATACTCATGATCAGGACCCAATCAGGCTGCTCTACCAATGCCTGATCCAAACTAGGGCAAACCTGATCAGAACCTTATTTGAATCCTGACAAATTTTTGCTCGGGATGTTTGGTGTGCATAAAAACCAAAGTTTTCTAGATTTATGCTAGTATAATAAACCTAGTGTCCTATCTACCATACTAAAACTATTACTAGGTTGTTTTTTTATAGTTTTTTCTTTTTGAGATATGATATGAATTCGGAAACAAGACAAATATTGTATTGAATTTATTGGTTTTTTTTATTCAGATATCGGAGATGAAATATGTTTTCGTGCATGTAAAGTTTACAAATTTCGTAAATTGGGTGGAGGAATAGTAAATTTTAGACACCTTTAGAAATAGTAAACTTTTACAACATAGTAATTTACTCTTCTTGAAATAACTGAAGCAGAATCGACCCAATCTCCACGTAAAGTATGGGTTACTGCTTCATTTTTGAAAACATTAATATTAACAACTCAGAATCAATGAGTTGCAATATCTATAACGAATGGTGTCGTTCGTTCGTTCGTTGTTGTTCGTTCATAATGCATCTTACTTCTGGTTCAACGTACTTTGCACGTTTCCGAATTTTATGTGCTTATACACTCATATACACTCATAAAGTTTTTAAACTGCGTGAAAACTGTGAATCGTTGTGAAAACTTGTGAATCGTTTTCCTACAGTGCTCTCTAGCACTCACATCGATACTACTTCCATTACACGATAAGGACTAATTGAAAATGTATATTTTGAACTAAATTTCAAAAAATGCGTAAAACATTTCGTTAAATAGCTTAAAAAAACTCCACGCAAAATATGAGGCACTGCTTGATCTTCCAAAACATCAATATTAACAACATTGACATCAGTGAGATGCAGCAGCTAAAACTATTGGTATCATTTAAAGAATTGTTGTTGGTTCATAATGCTACTCGTTTCTGATTTGCACAACATATTTTTTGCATGCATTTTATACCTTTCCACGTTGTGGTGTTTAGCTAATGGTCAAAGTGTGGGCGGAACTTGCAAAATAATTAGTAAATTAGACGAATCTAGATGTTTTGTGTATCGTACCGATGAAAAATGTGGCTAGAAATTTATTCAAAAACTCAGTCTCGAACGGAAACCCGTATATATCGGGAGATGTTTTTTATGACCTGTTGTAGCTTAGCTTGGCTGTGTAACGGAGATCTGCGATACTTGTGAAAACATAGCTAGATATATAACTGCTAGGTTAGCTGTTAGGCCACTCACTCTGAAATAAACGAATACAGAAACAATGAAGTTTAATCTAAGTTAGAGCTGCCTCTATTAGTTTTGAACAGGAAAGACTTTTAGTATTAAAAATGTGAGCTGAAAAATACAAAAAACGATTCTTCAAAACACAACTGTATTGAAATATCAGAGGCATTCATTCTCCGCAAAGTATCATAAATAATAATGCCATCTCGATTAATCTTCAACGACCAAATGGTCAATAAATTACAGATACACGGAGTCTTTAGTGCTCCCCTTAAAGAATTACTGCCCGGTCTGCTCTGGGATTCCAGGGGTAAGGTTGCATCGAAACATGCATATTGCAATGGTAGGTCTGTAGAAGCAATGTTTACTTCCCCTATACATGGAAATCTCTTGACTGTAAGGAATACTTTATGATTACTGTTTATCATATCGAAAGGGATACAACATCTGTCCCACTGCGATTGTGGCCCTAGTCAGTTGGCAAGACATACTTAGATGCAGGGTCATGTGTGTATCTCTGCGAATACTCCACTTGCAAGTTTGTAAGAAGAGACAGACGGTAAGGTGGAGTAATATTATTCATTGTTTGCAATTTGGGTAAAAGTTTCGTCAAAAATCGCCTGTTGCTAGGAATAATATGGCAGGGCTTCAGCTTTGCGGTTGAAATTAAGAGACTTGGGTAAATATCGAGATAGTATCAGAGATTAGATCTTTAACCGTTAGTACCTTAACCTTGTCGGAACCACTCTGATATTCACCAAACAGTTGTTCAAAGGAGTGATTTTGGCTAGCAGAATAAACGAAAGATCTTATGTGCTGTGCAGAAGATTCCGATTCGCCTACAGTTTGTCGAATAGATTTGTAATAGATGTTGAAAATGTAGTACTCAGGTGTGGTAATGTGAAGTTGACTCTTCAGATGAATGGTGCAGAACCAACTATATAATATTGGAACATCGAGAGAAGCTGACACCTAATACCAACACAATCGTATGGAAAAGATTGGAGGAAGATTCTGGGTCACCGCGGTTTTGGGTTGTGGAAGTCAATAAAAATGGTCCACAACATCAAGAGATTTTAATAGCGAAAACGTTAGTGGTGCCAGATAAAAACTTAAGAATACCGATTAGAACACTAAATTAACTAAATCTGTCAGACAAACCAAAAACTCTCAAGAAAGTAACAATCGTCGGCATATGTGAAGGGCAGCTACCGTTGTGAAATGAGAACAACAGGACACAGAGGATCAAACGGAGGAGAAGGAAATTTAAAACCTGCAGCAGAAGTGAATAACAGAGCTTACTAAAGAAGAAAAGAGAGAAGCACAGCAATTGCGCGAACGTTATACGTCCATTTTCTGTAGTAACTCAGCTGACAACAGAAGAACTAATATAGTAAGCCACAAAGTTAGCTCGGGAGCAGAGGTGCCAATCCGCCATGCACCACAAGAAGATTTCCATTCGCAAAACGGGAAGAAGCAGATTGAATGGTAACAGATATGAAAATGGCTATTGCTATCGAGCGAATCGAAAACGAGCTAGCAGAAATTGACATAGCGAACAAGGCAAATCTTTGCACTATGTCCTTTTCTGACAAAAGCCATTATCTCTTTAAAATCTGGTACCATCTTTTCTATTCCTCCTATTATTGACAGTGAATTAATCGTCACTGACATAAGTAAGAACACTACATTGTGATATTTCAAATTATAGACCAATAGCCTACTAGTCTACTAGACATCTCCCAATCTTATCTAAAAGTCATATTCTATTTATAATGGCAATGAAAAAAACACGTCAAGTAAACTCAGCGTCCTCCAAAGATGTAAAAAATGTTTCACTTCGTATCAATTATTCGCCACATTTATAGATCCTCTATTCGTCCCTATATTTAGTATTGTTGTGAAGCTGGGAGCTCTGCATCTGTTTTCGTCCTTGCTCTTTTGGATTCTGATCAGAATCGTGCAATACGAATAAAGGGTGATCGAAATTTAACATCAAATCTTGATTCTTAACACCGTTTTTATAATGATCTTCACCAGTAGTGCTCGGTTGAAATCAGATCCAACATGCCTCAACCAAAATCTTTTCCCTGTTGCCAACCGATTAACCGGTTAACCGATTGCCAATCGGTTTATGCAAACAGTCTAACTGTTCAGATCACCCACTGTGACAGAATGCAGAGGAATTTCTATGTCCGTACATCGTACAAATGGAATGCTTTGTCCGACTCAATAGTTTTGGGAATGTTCAATCCACACAGAAATAAAACCAATGCCTCACAACGGTGTTCACCATATTCTCAGAACGTATGTTCTGACACATCACTTTTTATTGAAAAGAAAATCGAAAAGTTTGAAGAGCTCATCTGTGGGTTTAGTCGGGACTCGGGAGGAAGAATGGAACTACTAAATCCTGAAATGATTACATAAAACTTAATGCAGTAACAATTAAAGATAACCACCCATTACCTCAAATTGATGATACCCTGGATATATTCCAGGTCCCAAATTATTTTCAGCATTAGATCGGCAAAGTGGGTATTGGCAGGAAGAAGTCCAGGAAGAGAAACGATGTAGATAGCGTTCAGTATGGGTAGTAGGTTATGAAAATTTAATGTTATGTCATTCGGGCTGTTTAATGACCCAGCAATATTTTAACGTTTAACGGAACATGTGGTAAAAGTATTAGATACTATATGTCCCGCATTCTGGACTTGGACTTCGAAGATCAACTGAAAAATATAGAGGAAATCATTGAAACAATCCAAGCAGCAGGACTAAAATTAAGTCCATTTCCATTGAAATGTACACTGTTTAAGGAGGAAGTAACATACTTAGGGCACAAAGTGACAACAACTGGTGAACCCACAGATGGTGAAAACATCACAGCAGTAAAAGAATGGCCAATACCCAATAATTTACCAGATCTTTGCAGTTTTCTAGGATTTTTCACATACTACCAACGTTTTCAACCGGGATTTGCTTATAATGCTAAGATCCTATATAAGCTTACAAGAAAGGATAAAGCATTTGAATGGAGCAAAAAGCAAGACGATGCGATTGTGGAACTTCAAAGAAAATTGTGCTCAGCACCAGTTCTGGTTTACTGTATGTAATTTTAAGTCCATATTAGTTAGACACTGATGCCAGAGACGACGGTATAAGAGGAGTAGGAAAGAAATCGTAAAATTGATGGGAAAGAGCAAGTAATAGCTTATTCGAAGATTAACTGTCCAAGCCAGAAAGGAGTTATTGTGTAACCCATAAAGAATTGCAGGCTACAGTGAAATGTGTGAAACATTTCCACAAATACCTGTACGGTTAAATTTCAATTCAACTCTCAAATTCCAAAAATATTCCAAAAATTATAATAAAAATTAAAATCAAAAATTTAAACTTTTTCAAAAACCAAAAAAATTCCGATAGTTCTTACAAAATCAAAAACTACCATGTCCAATTTCATGTTCGATTACATTTCATGTCATACAAATATTTAATTAATTGCATTTTTTTCCAAAAAATTGGGTAAAAAAAATTAAAATCATTCTTTTGACACACTTGACAATATTTTTCTGACAAACTTATAATGCAATAATCTAGTTTTTGGTCTCACATACCGTTCCTGACCATCAAAATTTCTCTAAATTCAATGCCCCTACTCGTAATCACTTAAAATTAATGTTTTTAAGCTAACATTATGCAAATTTCCATGTTTTGACATACTTGACGATTTTTTGACACTCTTTTGGTACAGATTTCCTCAGTTGTGACGGCCGACAGACAGACAGACACACATTTTTGTTGGTCTGTTTTAGAATAAGTAGGTCCTAAAACTTCGAGAAATCCCAAAAAGTAAGGGTAAGAATTTCACTTTTGGCTCGAGAATGTAATACTTAGGTCTTTCAGACCGAATTAATCTATCAGACCGAAGTAATACGACCGCTAGTCGTAATGAAGTTATCAATAATATGAAAATAAATAGAAGATCCGAGTCATAAAAGAAAACATCAAATACTTTTGTCTTTATAATTATTTTTTTACTGTCCAAATTTGATATCTTGTATGTTTTGAGTGTTAGGCAGTTGCATAGAAAAACTAACATTTAATATTCCGAAAAGTGTGTGAATTGATATTGTGATCTATAAAGAATTAATGAGAGTGAAGTCACAAAAGTGGCTCCTGAACATAATTTTTGTAGTCAAAATATAATGACCCAGTTTCATTTTAATTAAAAAAATAAATTTTTAACATATGTAATTAATTTTTATGTTCTATCGAACGAAACACATCACATCAACCACATAGAAGAAAAAAGAAAAATAAACTTTATTAGAATATAAAAGTTTAGAAACTTTTATGTTGTATATTTTCTCTTCTACTATTCCTCCTTACATTACAAAATGTCTACCAAATAAATTACTTTTGCTGATAAGATTAATTTCTTGAATTTCCCTTAACATTAAAAAAATGGGTTTTATTTTCTGTTAAAATTTTTCAACCTAAAACACGAACAAAAAGAAGATTTTGAAATTTCAAAATAGATCTAGATGAATATACAAACTATCTCAATTTAGTGTTTTTAAGGTTTATAGATTATGATATTTGGTTTAAACGAAATGATAAAAAATTCTATTAAGAAGGTTACATGTTTGATAAATTCGTTACAAAAAAAAGTCAGGCAAGTGCGAATATAATTCGCTCGCTGAGGGTTCCGTGTATATAATATGAGAAAAAAACAGTTTTTGTAAGTATAGTTTCAAGTTGGGTTGAATCTTACCCAAAGCTGTTTATGGTGGCTAAAGAAAGCTTCAATAACGCCAGCTTCTAAATTATTTATATTGGAAAATACATTATCAATTGTGGTAGCCTCAACTGTTGTTGGTTCATGAATTTTTCTTTGTAAATTTTTTTGTAGAAAATAGTTTGTGAGCCAGTTTTGAGGATTTTTATTGAAACCAACGGAAAAAACGGAGAAAAAGTGTCGTCAAATTATTTCCAACGAGTGCATTGTTAACACAGTCGAGTGATTTGTCTACTGAACATTGGGGAGATCGGTATAGTATACCAACAGGATTTGTACTTCAGCTAGTTGAACATTCACAATGACTGCCAGCAGAGCTAAACTCAAAGTGATGGTGGCTACTATTTTTCTGCACTGGTGGTACTGTATCAGACTTAACGAAAAGAACAGATCCCCAACCTCGATTAACTTGACTGTAACAATTTTCTAGTTCAACAGTAGTTCAATAGTTCAAAAATTTCAAAAATGTTTGTAATTAGTGATCAACTTCACAGAGAACATTTGCAATGCAACCATATTAAATGATAATCTATCGAATAGTAAACAGGTATCTGGTATGTTATTGCATAATTTTTCAACCTAACGCCTTTCGCCTGAAGTTTAGTTCATCTGACTTGTTAAACTGTGTTGATCTAATCTGATCTTGTTTGTTCATTTCTTTACTTCGTTTCACTCAATATTTACTATAATATACATTTCCTACAACGTAGTAAAATTTATCCTCTTCTACGATTATTTTACGTGAATAGTCCTTCACAAAACACAATTTTAGAATTTTAATCAAATGAATCAAAACCGAAAAAAACGAAAACTACAAAAAAATTGTTTTGGACTAGAAAAAAATTCACCTTTCATATGCCGAGTGGGGGTCAAAAATTATTTTTTGTCAAAATTTCCACTCTCAACCCCCTCAAAATAACATTTGAAATGATGATCCGACCGCTATAGTTTTCATTCAATCTTTACAACATTGCCCATAACCATGAATATTTTCAAATATTTTTCTTTTGTAATGTTCGAAGTTAAGGGGGAGGACAGGAATTTTTTCTCACATTTTTTAATATAACTCAAAAACTGCGCTTTTGAAAATTACATAAAAACTTGTTTTGGACTAGAACAAAATCAACCTTTCATATGATACCCCACTCAACAAAAATAATTTTTTTTCAAAATTTCCACCCTCAACCCCATCAAAATAACATTAGAAATGATGAGCCAACCGCTATAGTTTTCATTCAATCTTTACAACATTTCCCATAACCATGAATTTTTCCAAATTTTTTCTTTTGTAATGTTCGAAGTTAAGGGGGGGGGGGAAAGGAAATTTTTTTCACATTTTTTTACATAACTCAAAAACTGCGCTTTTTAAAATTACATAAAAAATTGTTTTGGACTAGAAAAAAATCAATCTTTCATATGACACCCCAATCGACTTGGTCAAAAATATTTTTTTTTCAAAATTTCCACCCTCAACCCCCTCAAGATAACATTTGAAATGATGAGCTGACCGCTATAGTTTTCATTCAATCTTTACAACATTTTCCATACCCATGAATTTTTTCAAAATTTTTCTTTTGTAAAGTTCGAAGTTAAGAGGGGGGGACAGGAAATTTTTGTCACATTTTTTAACATAGCTCAAAAACTTCGCTTTTGAAAATTGCAAAAAAAATTGATTTATACTTGAAAAAAAATCACCTTTCATATGACACCCCACTCAACAAGGTCATAAATAATTTTTCTTCAATATTTCCACTCTCAACCCTCTCAGAATCACATTTGAAATGATGAGCCGACTGCTATAGTTTTGATTCAATCTTTACAACATTGACCATAATTATGAATTTTTTCAAATTTTTTCTTTTGTAATGTTCGAAGTTAAGAGGGGGGGACAGGAAATTTTTGTCACATTTTTTAACATAACTTAAAAACTGCGCTTTTAAAAATTGCAAAAAAAATTGGCTTAGACTAGAAAAAAAATCACCTTTCATATGACACCCCACTCACTGAGGTCAAAAATAATTTTTTTTCAAAATTTCCACTCTCAACCCCCTCAGAATCACATTTGAAATGATGACCCGACCGCTATAGTTTTGATTCAATATTTACAACATTGACCATAACCATGAATTTTTTCTAATTTTTTCTTTTCTAATGTTCGAAGTTAAAGGGGGGGGGGGGGACAGGAAAGACAATACCCGTTTATGGCAATATCAAAAAAACTAAGCAGTCGAAAAATCATTGAAATTTTTTTTGAAATATTTTGAACTTTCTCGATTTTTCTAGACCAAACTCGATTCCTTACAAAATACTTTTGTTTTACTATCTCCTTATCTATGTTCATAAAATATAGATTAAAACAAATATTTGAATTTTTTTGTTATCAGTAGGCGTGGAAAAACACGTTTAAAAACTGTAGAAAATTTCAAGTTGATAGCACTTATAGTTTGTGAGTAAATTGATTATGTAGAAATTCGGACGGACACCGAAGTCTCACCAATAGGGTACCGTTTTTACTTTTTTAAAGTACGGAACCCTAAAAACGGAGAAAAAGTGTCGTCAAATTATTTCCAACGAGTGCATTGTTAACACAGTCGAGTGATTTGTCTACTGAACATTGGGGAGATCGGTATAGTATACCAACAGGATTTGTACTTCAGCTAGTTGAACATTCACAATGACTGCCAGCAGAGCTAAACTCAAAGTGATGGTGGCTACTATTTTTCTGCACCGGTGGTACTGTATCAGACTTAACGAAAAGAACAGATCCCCAACCTCGATTAACTTGACTGTAACAATTTTCTAGTTCAACAGTAGTTCAATAGTTCAAAAATTTCAAAAATGTTTGTAATTAGTGATCAACTTCACAGAGAACATTTGCAATGCAACCATATTAAATGATAACCTATCGAATAGCAAACAGGTATCTGGTATGTTATTGCATAATTTTTCAACCTAACGCCTTTCGCCTGAAGTTTAGTTCATCTGACTTGTTAAACTGTGTTGATCTAATCTGATCTTGTTTGTTCATTTCTTTACTTCGTTTCACTCAATATTTACTATAATATACATTTCCTACAACGTAGTAAAGTTTATCCTCTTCTACGATTATTTTACGTGAATAGTCCTTCACAAAACACAATTTTAGAATTTAAATCAAATGAATCAAAACCGAAAAAAACGAAAACTACAAAAAAATTGTTTTGGACTAGAAAAAAATTCACCTTTCATATGCCGAGTGGGGGTCAATAATTATTTTTTGTCAAAATTTCCACTCTCAACCCCCTCAAAATAACATTTGAAATGATGATCCGACCGCTATAGTTTTCATTCAATCTTTACAACATTGCCCATAACCATGAATATTTTCAAATATTTTTCTTTTGTAATTTTCGAAGTTAAGGGGGAGGACAGGAATTTTTTTTCACATTTTTTAATATAACTCAAAAACTGCGCTTTTGAAAATTACATAAAAACTTGTTTTGGACTAGAACAAAATCAACCTTTCATATGATACCCCACTCAACAAGGTCAAAAATATTTTTTTTTTTTCAAAATTTCCACCCTCAACCCCCTCAAGATAACATTTGAAATGATGAGCTGACCGCTATAGTTTTCATTCAATCTTTACAACATTTTCCATACCCATGAATTTTTTCAAAATTTTTCTTTTGTAAAGTTCGAAGTTAAGAGGGGGGACAGGAAATTTTTGTCACATTTTTTAACATAACTCAAAAACTTCGCTTTTGAAAATTGCAAAAAAAATTGATTTATACTTGAAAAAAAATCACCTTTCATATGACACCCCACTCAACAAGGTCATAAATAATTTTTCTTCAATATTTCCACTCTCAACCCCCTCAGAATCACATTTGAAATGATGAGCCGACTGCTATAGTTTTGATTCAATCTTTACAACATTGACCATAATTATGAATTTTTTCAAATTTTTTCTTTTGTAATGTTCGAAGTTAAGAGGGGGGACAGGAAATTTTTGTCACATTTTTTAACATAACTCAAAAACTGCGCTTTTAAAAATTGCAAAAAAAATTGGCTTGGACTAGAAAAAAAATCACCTTTCATATGACACCCCACTCACTGAGGTCAAAAATAATTTTTTTTCAAAATTTCCACTCTCAACCCCCTCAGAATCACATTTGAAATGATGACCTGACCGCTATAGTTTTGATTCAATATTTACAACATTGACCATAACCATGAATTTTTTCAAATTTTTTCTTTTCTAATGTTCGAAGTTAAAGGGGGGGGGGACAGGAAAGACAATACCCGTTTATGGCAATATCAAAAAAACTAAGCAGTCGAAAAATCATTGAAATTTTTTTTTGAAATATTTGGAACTTTCTCGATTTTTCTAGACCAAACTCGATTCCTTACAAAAAACTTTTGTTTTACTATCTCCTTATCTATGTTCATAAAATATAGATTAAAACAAATATTTGAATTTTTTTGTTATCAGTAGGCGTGGAAAAACACGTTTAAAAACTGTAGAAAATTTCAAGTTGATAGCACTTATAGTTTGTGAGTAAATTGATTATGTAGAAATTCGGACGGACACCGAAGTCTCACCAATAGGGTACCGTTTTTACTTTTTTAAAGTACGGAACCCTAAAAATAGAAATTTTTTGTAATAAAATAAACATTTTTTGTGATTTATTATTAATTTGTTCCAACTGAATTAGATTAAACGATTATGTGAAATGTTCGATTATTGATCGATTTAGACAAATTTCAATAGAGTAGAGCCTGATTTAAATATCTGATGAAAATATTTAGTCATGTGGTAACAGTTGTTGTCGGCAAATTAAATATTCACGATACACTAGTACAAGTAAAATTGACCAAATAGCTTGTTTATTATATCAAAAAATCGTCATCAATTGTTCTTTAATCGTCTTTAACAAAATCTTTGTGAAGAACTCACATTTTTTTAGATATCTGGTGGTGACAGAAGTTTTATTATAGAACAAAAACTACGTTATCATAAAAAATATAATTTTAGTTCACTTCTCAAAGAAGTGTATTGTTTGAAGCCTTAGCCTTAAGTTAGGTTCCAAATTCTTCGAGTACGAATCGATGTACTCACACAGTATCAACCAAACAAATACAAGAAAGTTTTATGGCAAATTCTTTTAGTTTCCATACATGAACGAAGTCCATGTGGTTTTCACTTGGCAGTGAGAAAAAATGGTTGATTTACAGTTATTGATTTACAGAGCAATAAAGCTTGATGCCATTGGCTAGAACAGCTTTAGAACAAAACTGCAACGCAAGTGAAACGTTTTGTATTTACAATCAATATTCCTAAGCTAACGCTTGAGCAAAAAGACTTTTACGTACAAAAACGTAACGCAAACTGTCAAGAAGGGAAGAAAAAGTCTGCTACTTAGATGCGCCAGGAAAAATTGGTAAAACGTTTCTATTTAGATTGGTTTTGGCACCACTTCGATCCTTAAATGACACAGCCTTACCTCTTGTGTCCGCTGAAATAGCGGTAATACCCACAGACATACATCAACAGTTTTATTGTTTATGTAGATTGCCAAAATAAAAAGTCCAAGTGGCACGTATATCCGCTAGAAATAGGTAGATTTCAGGACTAGACAGCTTTGTGCACTAATAGAATTAGTAATAGAATATGTCAGATTAGTTTAAATAAAAAATTTACGTAGAAGCAGAATAATCTCAAAAATTTATCAAACCAACCAAACTAAATACATAAACGGAAACTACTTTATCAATGCAATTTCGAATAGTTTTGTTTAATTTGGTTAAAACTCCTTAATAACATATTAAATATTTTTGTGGATTAACGTTCTAACTACGTCACAACTGCAATACTAAAACACATAATTTATAATCAAACAACTTTTATACCTCAAATATAATACAAACATCTTTCAATTTAGGAAAACTTTTGTAAATTGTAATCAATATACATATTTCAACTTATTTCAACTAAACTACTTCCAAATATTCCAAATTTCCAAAGAAACTATTCCTTTCCTAATTCACAACAATAATGAATTTTCAAAACAACAACAACAAACATTCAAAACAACATTTTTTAAATTTTTGCGGAAAAAAATAAAAACTGAAAAAAAGAAACAAAAGAAAATTTATTTAATATTTTTAAGGGATATTTTTATATTTTTAGGATTTGTTGTAATTATATAGCATGAGAGTGGCTTGCATTAGGTTAGTATAATGTTAATTGCATTGAAACTTCTTGGGTTAGAAAGTTGAAAATTTCTGAGGTTGAAAAGTTTAATTAAAAGTAAGTATTAGTTTAAACAAAATAGACTCAAAAATGATGAAAGCATGTTCGTTTGCGTTTATTTTAGTTTTAACAGCCCCAGAGTCTCAACCTCTGAGCTTAAACAATTTATTTTTTAAGTTTTAGATAGATTTATTTACGTATTTACGAGTGCAAAAGTTTTCATTTTTGAGCTTGGTCAATTTCATCTATATCGAGGACAACAAAGTTTAGTAAATTTTTAAAATAGCTTATCTTTTAGGAACCTTTACCGCGGAGATTTTCATTTTGAAAAAAATGATAAAAAATAGTTGAAATATTCAATATTTATTTACTTCGTTTAAACATTATGATTCAAACGGAAGTTAAAACGCCTTAGATTATTCAACTTTAATGGTTCTGGCCGCTTAAATAGTACCCCGATTTGGCCAGTTCACGAGGTTGTACAAGAAATTGTTTGCCACCGCATACATAGAAAATATTTTTGGTGTAAGTCGAAAAGTGCGACCGTGGGAGTGCCGGATAATTCCGTTATACCTTTTGGCACCAAAATTTTTCCGAAATTCCAAAATGAAGCACGTTGCCATAGGTAGATTTTTATATGAAATCTACCTAAAAACAAAATTTGAGGTTTGCACAACTTTTTTTTCTGAATAGATTACATTAGTTCACTCAATCTAAAATTGTGGTGAAGAAAAATATCAACAATGTGCAACTTATAGGCTGGTGAAGTGGGCTATAAAAAAGATGCGTCCTGGTCGACGTGGTTTCAGCCCACTTAATGTTCTGAAACAAAAAAATCTTCTAAAGTGTTCATTAGAAAACATGTCACTACATTTCAGCCTTTGAAAAAAAAAGTTCATGAAATGGCGGCGGTTTGAAAACAAATTTTTAATCCCCTACTTTTTTGACCTTGCCAAATTTTAAAAAATAGTGAAAAAAGTATTTTTCAAAATTCAAGACCCTAACTATAAAGGAATATACAAAAGAATTTGCACCAAATTTCAAGTGAATCATTAGAGTAGAACTTGAGATATCATGTCAACCGTCTCAAAAAAAAATGCGTTTAAAAATAATAATAAAACTAAAATGAACAGAAAACATGAAATATGTACAACAAAATACGTTAAAACTACCTTTTGATTTAGTAGATTTCCACGTTTCTATAGAGTATAAAAAAATTTCCTATGGAGACCTCTAGCTCAAATGGTCGGGCAACGTCTGTCGTGTATTATTTGAATTGCTCCGCCCGACCAGTTTAGTTGCCACATCACAAAAGCCGCTTTAACTCCGAAAATAATTCTAATTTTGAAAAATCCTTTTGATGGCATATTCTTAAAGGTTTAAACTTTAGGTTTAAACTTTAAAGATATGCAAAATCGAATTTTTCAAATTTCTAGACCAGAATACCTCCTTGTTCACAATAAACAAAACTCGGCGCCAATTAACCAAACGTAATAATATACCAATTTTACAGGTAAGTTTACCATGGATAAAATAGTCAGGGGTAATAAATTTATACATTCGTGCATAAAATATTTGAGTTGATATTTGTATATGGCCAACAAGAACTTAAGGTTTGAAAGTGTGTAAAAATTCATTGCAGCCCCAAACATAACTAGTTGGGAGTTTACTACGTTCACTTGAGGTAAGAAATAGTCAATATTGACACAGAAATTAACTTAATTCATGATAAAAACATTCAAACTTGTATGGTCAAAGAGGCCAGTATATAGTTTTATATGAGACGTCGACCATATATTATGAACCATATAAGGGGCAACGACGAGTTTTATTGGATAAAATAAAGTTGTATTCTGTTGGATCTGGTGAGAAGTTAATTTAACTGAATTTAGGAGACTATCGACTGAAGAACTACTGTTTAAAAAAATTCTTATACATATGACAAACTGTACCTTTTCTTACCTGTGCGTTGTCTGTGAGAAGTTTGGTAGAACATACAACTGGCTGCATATTGACTGATTTTTTTGCCACACATTATATAAGAGTTGCAACTTTTCTTTTGGTTTATTCAAGCTTAGATTAAATCTTTATTTCAAATGAAATCTATCATTGGCATCATCCATATATCACTGACTTCAATAACATTTATCGACTTCGCTACTACAAGATAAAAGACTTTTGCAACGAGATTGTTGATGAAGTTGACATCCTAGACACAACTTCAATGTCAAATGCAATAACGTAAGCTCTTGGGATCGATTGTTGACTTTTTGTTTTGAATCCCGTTTTGGATAAAGCTTTCAAATGAGTCTCCTTTAAAAATTTAGATATGTGTGACTTAAGGCTCGAATATTTTTCAAAGAATTGGTATCAAGGTTACTGTTCTAAATTAAAAAATATGTAGGACTTGAAATCTCACAGCTCTGAGATATCAAGACTTTGGTCTGGGTTAAGGATTTTGATATGGTTTTCGGCAAAAAACTTTTACGAGGACATGGTTTTTAGTTTTGAGCAGCGATGTATATCAAACATAAATTTTTGTTAAAGTACAAGTATTTTTTATCTCTGTTTAGATATGTATTACAAAATTAACATGAAACATCAATACGTTGTCGGAAAATTATAACAGATCATAAATTAACATAATTTAGTGAAAAGATTATACAATTAGCAAACTACTCAAAAACCTCTCCATTTAGCGTTTCGAGAAAATATTTCAAAATCACAAATTCATATTTCTATCAAAATTCCAAAAATATTGTAAAAATTAGTTAAAATCAAAAATTCGAACTTTTTTCAAATAAAATTCTAAAAATATTTCAAAAATTATTACAAAATCAGAGATTAAAATTTTTTCAAAAATTTTAAAAATATTGCAAAAATTATAACAAAATCAAAAATTGTAACTTTTACCAAAATTATAATCAAATCAAAAATTTAAATTTTTAAAAAATTCTAAAAATATTCCTAAAATTCTTACAAAATCAAAAATTGAAACTTTTTTCAAAATTCTAAATATATATATAAAATTCAAAAATTCTATTTTTTTTTCAAAATTCTAAAAATATTCCAAAAATTAGAATTAATAAAAAAATTTAAACTTTTTCTTAATTCTAATAATATTCCAAAAATTCTTAAAAATTAAAAAATTTAAACTTTTTCCAAAATTCTAAAAATATTGCAAAAATTATAACAATATCAAAAATTGAAACTTTTTCCAAAATTATAATAAAATCAATATATAAAATTTTTCAAAATTCTTACTAAATCAAAAATTGAAACCTTTTTCAAAATTCTAAAAATAGATATAAAATTCAAAAAAATTTTTTCAAAATTCTAAAAATATTCCAAAAATTAGAATAAAAATATCAAATTAAATATCAAATATTTAAACTTTTTCTAAATATTAATAATATTCCAAAAATTCTTAAAAATCCAAACCTTTTCCAAAATTCTAAAAATATTCCAAAAATTCTAACAAAATCAAAAATTGAAACTTTTTCAAAATTCCAAAAATATTTCAAGAACTATAACAAACTCCAGGTTCAATTATATGTATTTACGTAAACAAACAGCTAAATTTTTTTTCCAAAAACTTATCTAAAAAAATAAATAAAAAATGATTTGACACACTTGATAATATTTTTTTCTACACCCGTACTATAAAAATACACTTATATGACCAAAATCCGTTTTATAACGATATTCATTTCGACACAGATTTTATTACGATACAGATTATTAATCAATAGAAAGAAACCCATAGTTATTCAATGACACATGCTATGCATTTGGCGTTTGTTGAAATTTTCGTATGGGAAAAAAAATTGAACTTTGAAATTTTCGTTATTCGTTATTTAGCATGTGTAGAAAAAATAGCGTATGCCACTTTCATGTAATGGTTATTAATACACTCGACTCGCCTATACCATGCGAAACTCGCATACGGCTCGATTCGTATCCCGGTTAATGGTCGTGTATTAATAACCGTCATTACATGATCGTAGCATAATATACTATTTTGAAAAACTTATAATGCCATAATTCTCAATAATAATAATAAAATTTCATGTCAAATAAATAATTAATTTTATTTTTTTCTAAATAATTGGGTAAAAAAATAAATAAAAATCTTTCTTTTGACACACTTAAAAACATTTTTTTGACAAATTTATAATGCAATAATCTAGTTTTTGGTCTCATATACCAGTCCCGACCATCAAAATTTCTCCAAATTCATTGTTCCTACTCGTAATCACTTAAAATGATAGTTTTTAAGCAAAAATTATGCAAATTTCCTTGTTTTGACACACTTAACGATTTTTTGACACACTTCCGGTACAGTTATCGAGCACATCGTCCTTTCGTCTCTTTCCATTAAGTAAACCTATTTTTAGAAAAAAAATTTTGGAAATCCCTCCAGCGGTTTTTTTAGATTTCGTAGGTTGTGACGGTCGGCCGGCCGGACGGCAAACAGACATACATTTTTTTTGCTTTTTTAGAATCAGTAGGTCCTAAAACGTCGAAAAATGCCAAAAAAGTGGGGGTAAGAATTTCCCTTTTGGCTCATGAATGCAAAACTTAGGTCTTTCACACCGAAGTAATATGAAATATCGTTTCTGTTTTGAAGACTTATTTCACATAATTTTAGGAATTTCCTTGGGAGTTTTCAAAATAGTCGATTTTGAAGCTAAACGTTCCACGAATATGCTTGATATAAATCCAAATATAATCAATTCAATGCAAACACTTTGATTTCTATAATCGGTTACACGAAATTTTTGGATGACGAACGATTTGTTTCTCCAGGTATAGAAGACAGTTGTCATTTTTGGAAAGGTTTGTTTGTCACTCATCAATGTCTCAACACAGTATACAAAGATATAAGGTTTATTAATAATGACAAAATAACTGAGGAGTTTGATTGAATTTAGCATCGGATAAAAGTGAATTAGTGAATTCTCAGTTTATTTTCAATAAAACTTTAATGTAATTAACACTGTTTGTCGCTGGTACTTGACGTAAATTTTCAAATAACATAATGTCAATCTCTTTATATTTGTCTTATTATTTACGTAAAGTAACAAGAGATTGACATTATGCAACAGCTTAAATGATTTGTGTTTTCAAAATTCTCAGAGCAGCCTTACATCGTATATCTACAATACAATATTCAGAGTTATTCCGCCCAAATTTACTGCTTACTCCATTTTTTCCCAAAGAATACACCAAACAGCTACAATTAAAGAAAATGCCAACCGTACGCTGAAAAATACTGCTATAGCCAGGGAGAATTTGTGTATGGAGTCTCAGTACGAATTTGATTCAAACTGAAATAGTGCGCATATGAAATTTTTAAATGGTTTGCCTGAGTGAAGCGTCATTATTTGGAAATCGTCGTTATGATCATTGGGAAATTCCTAATTTTAATTTATGCACCATGACCATATTTATGAAAGCAGTGTTGTGTAAAAATAAGCTAAAGCATTCCGGTTACAGGAACTGAAAGTAATACAATCAAATCAGAAAGTAATACAATCAGTGATGGTATTGCTTTTGTTTAGAAATGTGTCTAAATGTAGTAATTTAATTGCGTTTATTACGTTTTAACTGTGAAACGATTTTTACATGATCATACATATATCCCTTGGTGGATGCAATGCTATCTTTCAATATAGTTTGTTTTAAAAGAGCCATTACTTATTTTTATTTACACTTTCAATGCATTTAGACAAATATTTTTTCTGACTTGCTTGCTTTTTCCCATGTAAACTTTATTTCTCTTTATAGACCAGTAGCCCTATTCCGGTACATCGTGAAATAGGAATTGAGAAATAAATTATAGCAATTTTTTCATAACTAGTATTCCGTGCTGCGGGAAATAAGAAATTTGTATTAGAAAATATTTCTTTATTTCATTTATTGCACTTTTTTCTCAATTCCCAATTCCCAGGGTAATTTTTCTCCCGATAATTTTTGAAAACAAAAAAAATAATTGTAGGATGAAACCCATTAGAAAAGGAGAAGAATATTATAAAAATGCAAGGAAAAATAATTTACGGGCGATCTGAGGTCGGGAAGGGGAAGGGGTGAGTTTTTAAGGGTAAAAAACGGTTTATCTCGATTTCCGGTAATACTAAAAGTTCTATGGAAAAAAGTTAAGTAGCAAAGTTGTAGGTAATAAAAAGATCTAAAACTTTTGTAGGATTACTTTTTTCACATAACCTCAAAATTTATGTGAAAAATTCAAAAAACAAAGTTTTTGATTTTTTATTTTTATCTTTTACAAAAAAATTTTTTTTTCACGAAATTTTGTGAAAATTTACCTTTTTATGTCCCAAGTACGCTGTAATTTATTTAAAATGTGACTTAGGTTGAATTTCTCAATCGTCAGTTAGACATAATTTTTTATGAAAATTTTATTAATTTTGAATGAAGATTTTTTGCATCGAATTTTCTTAACAGTACTATTGTCTGAATTCAAAATGAATAAAATTTCCATAAAAATTATGTCTATCTGACGATCTAGAAATTCAATTTAAGTAAGATAACTGATGATGAAGTTTCAACTTAGAAATATCATTGCCTTGGTGGCGTAGTGGTTAAACGTGTCTGCCAAAGGAATTGAACTCGGCAGTTTGGCACTGATGAGGTTACGAGTTCGAATCCCAACCAAAACACGTAAAAGAGAAAAAAATGAGTTTTTTTCTGAGATATTTCCAACCATACCTTTGAATTGGAAAAATTCAAATTAATTCCATAGTTACTTGAGTTTAAATGCTCACAAAATCCTAAATAATACAAAATAATAATACAAAAATATAGTAATAAAACAAATAATAATAAACAAATTTAGAACAAAATAAATAAAAAATATTACAATTGACCGGCTGATTTGAAAATAAATTTCATAGGAGATATTGGCCTAAGATGCCTTTCTTTCAAACCAATCATCGTAACGACAGCCTATTTCGATTTTTACTCTAAAAATAAGAATATTAAAAATTATAGAAATTCACTTATAATTTGCTAATTTGTTTATGGCCGAAAATTAAAATATTTCACTTTAAAAAACATAAAATATATATGTGTGCAACAGCTCAATGTTTTAAATTTTATCAGTGACTTGCTTTATTGCGTCACCACACAATATCAATTCATAATACACATTACTGTCTACATAAATGATGAACATTTTTTGTTTCGTGTAAAGCTATAAAAAGCTAAATGTAAAGGTAAAACGGTTGTTCAAATTTATGAAAGGTGGAATTATTCGTAGTTATCTGTAGTTGTAGTTACATTATCTGTAGTTGTAGAGAAATTGCTTATTGAGATGATACATGGAAATGTTTGACTTGCATTACGTTTAAAATAAAATGGGGAAATTTGATTTAAAAAGGAACAAGGGATGTAGAATCTTGTTGTATGTACCCGATCATTTGTTACACCGATAGGGGTATGTAACTTTAAATCTAAATAAATGCTTATTTTTTAAATTAAAATCAAGCAATAAAAGTGTATTTTTTTTGCAATTAAATTGAATAAAAGTTTAGCTTTAAATAGAACTTGCAATAAATTTTTATCCAACATAATATGTTATCAAAAAGATTATAGCGTTTCTCAGGTGATTTTATTTAGCGTATGGTTTTTTTTGTGACACATTAAAAAATTAAACTTAAAAATAGGTAGACTCTTCTATGAAATCTACCTAAAACAATACATGGGTACACATTAAATGAACTTACAATCGATTTGATTGCGTGTCTTTTAAGTAAATTAAAAAGTAAAATATTTGAACATTGGGCAGTACATTTGAACATTAGATGTTTACATCGAGCGAGTCTATCCATGCTACTACATCGGGAGTTGCCAAATGGATGTCTGAGATGTTGCCATTGTAACGTCGAATTGGACACACAGTTGCAATGTGTTTTATAGTTTGTTGTGGAGCGCCGCAGTCACACTCAGGGGACTCTGAAATGCCCCACGTGTAGAAAAAATCAGCACAACGTCAATGATTCGTTCTTATTCGGTTTAATGTAGTCCAGGTATGACGTGGCAAATCGAAACCAGGTTGGGTAGAAGTCGGGTTAGTAATAGAAAGGCCAGTTGTGTTCTAATGTTGCCAGGAGGTGTCCCAGGCATCCAAGATATTAAAATCAGTTGCCAGCAGGTTGCTGGCAGTTTTATGTGGAGGCTTTCTGGACTTCAATCGACAACGAGTGTGGTCACCGTAATATTCGTGCAAGGGTAACGTGGTGTTGTTGGTTACCTTTTTATGTTCACGCATAAGAGCATGCGAGCGTCTGAGTGCAGGTGGAGCGATATTGCTTAACACAGGGAGCCAAGGTAAAGGGGTGGATCTGATAGTACCACTTATAGTACGCATCGTAGCATGCAGCTGGCAGTCAACTTTTTGAGTATGTGTGCTATTCAACCAGACTGGTGCGCCATACTCAGCCACTGAGTAAACCAGACTTAGAGCAGTTGTTCGGAGGGTAGCTGGAGTAGCACCCCATGTAGAGCCTGCCAGTTTGTGCAATATATTGTTTCTCGTTTTAAGTTTTTGTGACGTATTTTCTAGGTGGAGTTTAAAAGAAAGAGTTCTATGGAGATTAATGCCCAGGTACTTTGGCTGTTGATTGAATTTAATGACAGTGCCGTTAAATAACACTGATAGTTCGTGTTTTGCCAGTTTGTTGTTTAAGTGGAAACAGGAGCTCTCGGTTTTACTTAGATTGGGAAATAAACTCCACGTTCGAAAATAGTCATTCATTATCGCTAGGTCAGTTGAGAGCAAATCCTCCAAAACACCCATGTCTTTGTGTTGAGTGGCCAGGGTCCAATCATCAGCGTAACCAAATTTCTTTGATGTTGTGTCAGGAATGTCATGAATGTACAGATTAAAAAGTAATGGCGCCAGGACGGAACCCTGTGGTAAACCATTGTTAAGCATTTTAGACCTACTGCAGGAATTATTTAGATGAACTTTGAATACACGATTACTCAGCATGTTGTTAATTAAACGCGAGATGGTGCTACAAGGTATTGCATTGAACAGCTTATATATAATCCCAATTCGCCAGACCGTGTCATATGCTGCAGTAAGATCGATGAATACTGCGCCTGTTTTTAGTTGTTTTTGATACCCAGCTTCGATATAGGATGTTAGAGCGAGCAGTTGGTCAGTGCAACTGCGATTGGGACGAAAACCAGCTTGTTCGACTGGGATCTGGTCATTCAATATCGGTGCGATACGATTGTATATGAGCCGTTCTAGCAATTTATAGCAGGTGCTCAAAAGGGCAATCGGGCGATAGCTTCCTGGTTCATTGGATGGTTTACCTGGCTTAAGTATCGCTATCACTTTCGTAGTCTTAAAATGTTTTGGTAGATTGCCGGTTTCTAGGACATTCGAGAAAAATTTAGTTAGCCACTGTTTTACATTTTTTCCAGCATTTTTAAGAAATTCTGGAAAAATGCCATCGTAGCCAGCTGCTTTTCCGTTTTTTGTTTGGGACAGAGCTGATTCTAGTTCTTCGCTACTAAAAGAGTTCGCATACTTCGATGGAGACGAGCAATTGCGCTTCATTTCTCTTAATTTGCGTTTAATTGTTCTCTTATGAAGGCGATTAATAGAAGCACGAGACATATTTACTATGTGATTTGCGATGTCCTCTGGATTTATTTCATTGTTAGCACGAGTAATTGAGTTTGAGCCACCCAGTTTCCGAAGGTGACTCCATGCTTCCCTGCTTGAATGGGAAAAATCAATGTTTTCAGCAGCCTTAATCCACTTTTGTTTTCTCGCGGCGTCCAGTGAGTATATTAAGTCATCAGCCACGTCTGCCTCACCACTACTAAGGTACTTCTCATATAATATATCGCTCTCTTTACTCCAGCCAGGAATATATTCTTCACGAAAGCCTCTTGGGATGCATTTCTTTGCAGTTGAGATGATGGCTCCAACAAATCTATCGTAATTTTTAGGAATGGGTTGGATCCAGCGAATCACTGCATCCAACTTCATCCTATATTTATCCCAATCAGCTTTGTTAAAATTCCATCTAGGTTGAGGAGTAGAGTTAACGAGTTGGAATTTGGATTCCTACCTCAAGAATTACTGGACGATGTTGAGAGCGTGGAAAACCTTGTAAGACAGCCCTAGATATTGGAATAGGGTTACGTTGTTCGTTTTTTGTGGAAAAACAGAGGTCGGGATTGTAATCACGTCGCCATCTTGCAGATCTAAAGGTTTTCAAGTCTTTCGCATCATATACCAGGAACATGTTGTTATCATCCGCCCAGTCGGTCAGTTGCACGCCATTGGTATTATTATTTGAGTAGGACCACTGAGTGTGATGGCTATTGAAGTCACCAGCATATATTGCTGGATGATAAAATAATGGTAGAGTAGTAGCTGGCCATCCTGTATTTGGAGGCTTGTATACGTTTACAATTTTCGTGTGCGATATATCAACAACAATAAGATGTATATCGTTGTCCGTCTGTGTAAGTACGTGCGTGCAGTTCAGGATTTCTGACTTAACATACGTGGTAGATCCATATAATTGATGGTAAATAGCACTAATTAATTTGTAACCAACAATGTTTCCTCTAGAGGTAAGTTGCGCTTCATCTGCTGCATGCGTTTCTTGCAGAATTATAACGTCGATGTCGTAATCTTTTAATAATCTTTGTAAATGTTCAGTTTTTGACCTGCTTATGCCTTCAATGTTCAATTGCAAAATACGGACTGAAGGTCCAATATTTTTTGTCTTATGGTGCTGAAAAGTACCGTTGTTATTGTGATTTTGGTTCATATTTATTTTTTTTTTTTTGTTTTTTTTTTGTATCACAGCCAAGAGTTCGAAATGAAATGTTTGGCTACCAAGTTGAAATAGACTATTTGCGTAATCCAGGGTGCAGCACGAGGAGCTTATCTATTTCACACACCCCTCTCAGTTGATAAAACTTATTAGAAGATTTTTGTTATTCTCATGGTGATGATGATTTTCATATAAATTTTGAATTAAGTGAATCAATAGAAGCCTATGTGTACTAAGGAATATGATAATATATTGAGATTTTATAGCAATAAAGTTGTGCTAAATGGGCAATAATGTGCAACTGAGTGGGGAATTTTTATATTATGCAGAAAGATGAAAGGGAGAAATGGATGTTCTTTAGTTGGAGGATATAGAATGGGGCATAAACTATGGAAATGGATTGTAAAGAAAGGGAAGGAATGTAGTGGATATCGAGGAATTAAGCAGAAAAGTTGTTATGTTATCAAAGAATTTTTGTTTGTGATTTTTTCCCTAAATTTATTTTGTATTCATATCTTATTGATTGTTTTTTAATAGAATGGTTATAAGAGATTTCGAAACATGGATTTGTTTGGAGTAAATCCACGATTATCATTTATATTATTTTTATAAAATCCAATACCGTTACAGTATTTCAGAGATATCGTTTTTACTTAGAGGAAACTTCCTCTCAGAAACTACTTGACCAATTGATCTCAAATTTGATACTGAAGGTGCAAGGGTATCGTCGAAATAAGAGTTTCATTGAAACTAACCGTTTTCATATTTTTTTATTGTAGACCAAAAAACAATAAATAACACAATTTAAGCTTGTTGGGACACCCTGCTAGAGAGATATTCTCAACGGAATATTCTTATACACTGACTGAAGGTGCAATTGGGTATCGTTGATATAAGAGTTTCATTGAAACTAAGAGTTGCCATATTTTTCTATTGTAGAATCAATTTGAGCACAATTTAACATTAAACTTCCATTGTCTTTAAAATCCATATTAAATTTCAAACCAATCTAAGTCAAAACTAGTGAAAAAATAAAACGTACGTATTAATTTTGTTTACTATACTAATGATTACCGAAGTTTCAAGGAAATCAGAAATGGTTGGATTCTCATAAACGGCGTCCATCATATATGTTTATTCCTATGTCGATGTACATTCCTTGCAGTACTAATCAATGTGGACTATATTGTAAGAAATAATAAACCAATTTACTGCTTGCTATATTCTATATGATTTAGAACCCGACATCTATTCAATTTTGCTGATGCCGTGTGTTTATAAGATTTTGTTAGTCACATACCTGATTATGATAAGAGATGTTTGTTTGCAAACACTAGTTTTTTTATTCAAGACACGTGTTCCAATCAATGTAAATTGAATTTTTATTTTTAGCAGCATTTCGTGATTTTCATATAAACTTATATTATTTTTGTACACAACTTGATAACTCCTTTAAGTTTTTTTTCTATACATTAAAGCCAGTGGCGTTGAAGTCGTATTTAAAGGAGTCAATAAACGTATATCCATTGTTACTATATTTGTATTTCAAAAATTTTATTTTTTAAAATATACAAAAATTGGTTAATTGCTGCTCTTTGAATTTGATTGTTTTGATGATAATTTGTGCGCTATCACAACGATATTGAGCTATTAGAGTTCCGTTCTTAAAAATGTAAATATAAAGTAAATTCTACACAATCGATTTTCTTACAAACTATAAGTGCTATCAAATCCCTTAACTCAATTCCGGCTCCAACTAGGACTCAACACGAATATACTCTAAATAAAACAATGAATTAAAAGTGAAGTAGTGGCCATCTTCACTAATTGAGATTTGCTTCAATTATAATATGTTATTCATTTAATGATTTCTTTTTTAGACTTTGAAAAACGAGAAAAACCCTTGTTAGCTGGTGTAAAAATAAGGCAAAAAATACACTAACATTAAAATGCATAGAGCAGAACTTCTATAACAAACTTTTAATCTCGTCACTGGTTGTGTGGATTAAATGGTGATATATAAAAAATCTTCTAGAAAGATGCTGATTTGAACTTGAATTGAGATTCAGATTTTTTGCTTTTGAAACAAATTGGAATAATTAAATCTATTGAATCCCAGTGGATGGAATAAGAGTTCTAGTATTGAATAGTGGAATTGTTTAGAATTCGAACTAATTCATCTTTTTCGGTAAAAGCAAATATAGCGTACATAAAAAAATACAAAAAAAACATTTTAGTTCAATTTTACAATAGAAATGTATCAAAAGTTCTATTTGTTTATAGAACTCATAACCAATTATTTTACCAATTGAGCTCTACTGACAACAATTTGTTGAGCATATTTTATTCATAATTCTTAAAAATTTAATTCATTTTCTTTGTAAATGTTGAAAACGAGATCTAACAGATGAATGAATAATCAATTGTGACTTTCAGTTTTTTCCCTAGAATTTTTTTTTTGCTAATGAGATCATTATAAAAACCTATTTGAAGTAAGGGAAATATTAAATGTAATTTTTGATTGATTTGATTAAGTTTCTTTTTTTTAATAAAATGCTAGACGTCCTTCTTGAATATATAATCATACTAAATAATTCAAATTTTTTTATCGACAACATAACATGAATTTCATTTTACATGCGCCATAAAATTTTGACAAAAACGTTTTTTTTTCATGTTGCGTGTTTATCGATTTTGATGCTTACGCTTGATTATGAAATTGTGTGATATTGAAAAACTTCTGCTTTATGAGTTCAAATAGGAAATTTTATAATTTACGTAAGTAATGCAATGGGTGGCGGTAACAAAGCTTAACTGCACAGTGTTTTGTTTCTTACAAATTATTAAAATCATGATTATTACTTGGAGGTTGGAGGTGGTAACAGATATTACTTTTATAGATAAAAATCAAATTACTTTCTCGTTTTTTTCGATTCCATGAAAACCACCTTAAATTAAGTTATATATGTATATCCTTTTCATTATGATTCTTTTAAATAAATTAGGGAAGGGATTAGGGAAGTAACTAAATAAAAACGATAATGGTGTTTTGTTTTTGATGCAAACATTTGGGTAAATTATTTTTTTAATAGAAAGATGTAAGGTAGAATTAATTATTAAAAGAAGGTAAAGGTAAAAATTTTTATATTAAATAAATTTTTAATTAGTCTTAGATAGCTCCGGATAAAATAAACAGAAAAGATTCCTAACGTTTAAATGAAAAGGTGAATCATTACTCTCCTTTTTCTGGTAGTGACGTTTAAAAGTTATAATTTTTAAAATCAAACTGTCCTAATTTTAATATTAACAAAAATTCTAAAACTTTCAGTTTTGGATAGTGAATTTGCTATTATTAAAGAAAAACGGAATATTGATTTTTTCCACAATCCGCCAAGCAAATATGAAAAGGATGAAATTGATAGAAATGCCAGAGTTCAATATATAACCAAAATGACTGAAAGATTACAGTTAGCAGTTCTATTTAACCAAGTCGGTGTTTAATTCACATTTTAAGGTTATATGAAAATGTTAGTTTTGCACTTGGCAGACTCCTAATTATCATTAATTTCTACAAAATTGATCGACGGAATGATTAAAGACTGAATCAATTATTAACAAGACTAATAATGTACCTGAAAAAAAATCATAAACAATTGAGGAATATTGCAGAAACGAAATAACGAAACAAGGTAATGTAAACTTTATAATTCAAAAAAATATAAAACAAAACTTGTAAAGTGTCGCAATTTAATGAGCTCGTCAATACATGTAAGAAAGAGAATCACACAAAATCAAAATTAGTGTTTGCAACATCTAGGTTTTATAAATAACTATTTAAGTTAGTCCCACCATCCTGCAATAAACACTGATCCTATTAGTAATGTTGCTAACAGGAAGCAATCGAAGGACTGCGTGCCTGGCAGGGTTGTATTCCGCGAACTTCAGTCAAGTGTATTCGAGAAGTAATTTTACTTAGTTTAGTACAAATAATCAGACATGTACGTATTTGAGTAAACGGATTTAAATAGGTAAAACAAAGTGTAGGGACTCGGACGATCTCAAAGGTCAGAGGAGTCGAGACCATCACAGACACAAATACAACCACAATTATGTCATTTAAATTGAAATCATAAAGAAAATTCACTCACCCCATGTTTCAGTTCAGATCCAACCCACCATCCAATCCAGCAATTACAACTATTCATAATAACCCAAATTGTGCCTCCTTAAAATAAAGAAAACAATTATAGCTGAACGTTTTAAGATTAATTGACTTAGTCCTTCGTATTTCATTATTTGTAAACGACAATATTCGAGAAAAAAACTGCAACTATTTTAGGGCTAAGATTTAGATTTTTAATCGTGTAAAGACCTAACGGCACACCAACTTTTCGATGGTAGATTATGATTCCATATTTGCGATGGCAAATATTCCAACAAAAAAAGGGAAATTTAGGTTTACTTTCGTTTTTGGTTATTTTTTCATAGATCCTGTGTTTATAGTTTGCCAACAGAAAAAAATTATATGTTGTAAAGTACGGATTACTGTTAGTGCTAAATTTTATTTACTTATCATTTATATTCATTTAAATTTCCGCATCAACACAAAGGCAATCAAAGGTAATCTAGGCAATGGTTTTCTGAATTTTTGCTTACAAAGCAAAAAAACAATTTTGTTTAATCAAAAAAAAAAATTATATTAATAACTATAAAAGCGTTTTTTTTAACCATTTTTTTGCAATCGAATGACTTGTTAAGAAATATTTCACCAAATGTAGAATCGTACCAATATATAATCTAAAAAATATAAACGGCAATAGATGAAAACGAAATCATTGCAAATAGGGGTGAGAAAAGTACGAATAAAAAGACGATAAGTTATATTGCACGCATTGATTCATGCAAAAGAAAGTTTTTCGGACCGATGAATTATTACGGAGACAACAACTTCGTAACACAACAATATTGTCTTTGTTCCTGTTTTTGTTTATTTGCACATAGTCCATAGGTGTCATGTTAAACGTTAGATATACACGTACCATTTCTACCAGTAGAGAGATATAACTAGCCAATGTTTTATTGTATTCAGAAGAAAAAGGTTCATCAACACCTTAAAACGTGTGTTGTTGTGGGACTTCGATTTTAAAAGGTTTTCATGTGGTTGTGACACATGTTGTAATGTCTATAAAACTATATGTTTTACTTAAAATAAAATATCAAGCCAATATTTAATCCATCTCTAATTCACATTCAATTCAAATTCAATCCGTATACATGCCCCTTCTCATCCAAATCCCATCTATATACATATTCAAACCATAACCAATCCATATCCAATCCATATTCAATCCATATCCAATCCATATCCAATCCCTATCCAATCCATATCAAATCCATATACAATCCAAATCCAATCCACATTCAATCCATATGGAATCCATATTCAATCCATATCCAATCCATATCCAATCAATATTTAATCCATATTCAATCCAAATCCAAACCATATCCAATCCATATTCTACCAACAATTTTCAAGACTTAATACTGACACATTATGGATGTTCTCATAAATTAATTGGATGGTTTGATAATTTAATAATGGAATGGGTTAAGGAGACTGGAGAGAGAGACTTGGGTTCATAATTTAAAAAAATCAAAATCTTTAACATGTTTATAGTCCCTGATCTCACGCTGATTTCATTTCATGATTACCACATTTTTATGCTTCGTGAGGCGCCTGTCCTTGAGTTCGAAAACTTTTGATCTGCCATTTTCCTCGATTCGGCCGTTTTTCGTTCGGCAAGCTCCGAAAAATGACGGTGGTCCGCGATCTTGTTAATTTTCAACCACTATTTTTTTTAACTATTTGTTTTAGAATACGAAGAAAATTTGTTTTAGAACATGCAGGCAACCTTGTCCAACAGACATGTGTGAGCCCGACAGTTGACATTTTGGCATAATATATTGTGTAATCATCAAATGAAATCGGCGTGGGCCCAAGGACTACTTGCGTATATATTCCAAACAAATAATAAATGTAGAAAAACTTTTCAATCAGTTGTAGAGAAGATGTTAGAGAAAAACGTTATTATTTTCAGAACAAACAGCATTACAATAATCTGTGTCTGTATAATGAGTGTTGCAAGATTATTTATGCCTAATCGTGATCGAACGATTTGTTAAATCTTTTTAATACATAAATATCTACTAGTTGCAATACTTCTATTAAAACATTTTAATAAATCATTCAATTAAGTATAAGTTTCTAATCCTATGTTTATTAACTCCCCTTAAACCCTTTAATCATAACACTTAATACGTAAAAACTACGAATTTAATTTTATTTGTTTTCCTTTTAATTTTTTATTACTTATATTCATATGATACAATCATAATCAACATCAATGAAGAAACTTTTGTTCGCTTCCCTTTCAATTCCCAATACATTAATTCTTTCGTTCCTTATTTTATTACTACCATGTAAGTTGACATTATTTATATTTTCTGTTATAGGATTAAACTTAATCTTCTAAAATATAAAAATTATACTTTCAAATTATCAAAACAAGAAAAATGAGAAAAAATTATGTAAACAGTATTTGTTTGAGAAGTAGATAGCTCAGAATTTATACAGGTATCTATATATGATTGGATAAATCAAACACAAACCATTTAATGCGCCTCTGGTGTACCTATATTACCATGCATGTCAGTTCGTTCGTTTCATCATCCATCTTCATACATTGGTTTGAAAAAAAAAAACGAAAATGTGGAAAATGTATTTTCTCCGTAAAAAACTTTCGTAATCTTTTCAAATGATTGATAGAAATTTGGTTGTATTTTTTTCTTTTTTGATAATTTTCTTTAGCTTTTCCATATACTTGGTTTTTAATGGTTTTAACAAAAAATAAAAATTACTAACAACTACTACTCTACGTGCATACTCGAGTAAATAGTAATAATGAAACAAAAATTCTAGAAAAAGAAGGAAAATTTCCGGTTTTCTTTTCTTTCAGTATGTTTAATTTTTTACCATGAAAATTTATTAATCTTACATTGTGTGTGCATTTAATGATGATGGTGTTTCTTTAGGGAACATTATAATTGAAAAAAATGATTGTTGGGCCGATAAGGGAAAATTTATTTCCTTATTATTATTTTTCTTTGTAGCTAATAATGTGTTTGTTATTGAATGAAGCTAACGAACTATTAGATAGCAATAATTTGATTAAAGTAACAAATATTTTATAGCAAGCTATTCTCCACGTTTGAATGGAATTTTAATAAAAAATTGGAGTTCTACAAGCGAGTACAACGAAAACTGGCTAGAAAAAAATGTAAAAAACATTTTCCAGTTTTTTAATAATAAGGAAAATCTTTAATATCTTTTATCCATACCCATCTTACTATAGGCTTAAAAACTCTATGTTTTTGTATTTAAATTATTACTACAAATTCTCCATATAGTCAATCGCATTGTTGACTTCTCTTATGTTATTTAGTTACTTTTGATTCTTATAAGTCATTCTTTTTTTATTTGACATGTCTAGCGTTAACGACCCGATCATTTCTTAAAATTAAATAAAGACTTTTTCGTACTAAATGAAATTACCTTTAATTAGCCGAATTTCGTCTTTGTGTTTTTTTCTATAAGTCTTTTTATTTTCCTGAAACAATGTTTCATTTATTTATCAAAATAAAAAAAAACATCCCTAAATTTCATAATTATTTAACGAGAAAAATAAAAGTAAAAAATAAAAATACGATAATTTAGTTGTTGAAGAGTTTTATCGTTAAGTGCTTTTAGGTGTTGTTTTTGTATTAAACTTTTAAGTATTTTACTTTTCTTTTCAGTTATTCATTCAAAAATGTAGAGACCAATTTCATGCAGTTTTTTTCCTGGATTTTTGATTTCATTGGATTATATTTAAGAAACATTTGAACCAAAAATATGATTTGTAACTCGCATAAAATATTTAACTTGGAAAAGAAGTTAATGGAACCACATCAAAGAACCCTATTTTTCACAGGTTAAACTAATTTGCGCACAATAATATAAAGAACTTGATAGTAAGAGTAATTTTGTAAGGGTCCAAATAACGGTAATATAATAATTTTTAAAATCACAGAATAGAACATGAAAAACCAAATTTTGGAACTACTATAGCTACAAAACTTTCAGAAAGTACTGCCCTATCTAATCGATTATGAAACTTGTTCATTTTTATTTGACAATAAAAAATATAAACGTCAATAAAGAAAATTCAAAAATCAGAGCATCAGAAAATTTAGAAATTACCAAAATATAAAAAATAAAAATTATAAAATTATAAGATTATAAAATTATAAAATTATTAAATTATAAAATTATAAAATTATAAAATTATAAAATTATAAAATTATAAAATTATAAAATTATAAAATTATAAAATTATAAAATTATAAAATTATAAAATTATAAAATTATAAAATTATAAAATTATAAAATTATAAAATTATAAAATTATAAAATTATAAAATTATAAAATTATAAAATTATAAAATTATAAAATTATAAAATTATAAAATTATAAAATTATAAAATTATAAAATTATAAAATTATAAAATTATAAAATTATAAAATTATAAAATTATAAAATTATAAAATTATAAAATTATAAAATTATAAAATTATAAAATTATAAAATTATAAAATTATAAAATTATAAAATTATAAAATTATAAAATTATAAAATTATAAAATTATAAAATTATAAAATTATAAAATTATAAAATTATAAAATTATAAAATTATAAAATTATAAAATTATAAAATTATAAAATTATAAAATTATAAAATTATAAAATTATAAAATTATAAAATTATAAAATTATAAAATTATAAAATTATAAAATTATAAAATTATAAAATTATAAAATTATAAAATTATAAAATTATAAAATTATAAAATTATAAAATTATAAAATTATAAAATTATAAAATTATAAAATTATAAAATTATAAAATTATAAAATTATAAAATTATAAAATTATAAAATTATAAAATTATAAAATTATAAAATTATAAAATTATAAAATTATAAAATTATAAAATTATAAAATTATAAAATTATAAAATTATAAAATTATAAAATTATAAAATTATAAAATTATAAAATTATAAAATTATAAAATTATAAAATTATAAAATTATAAAATTATAAAATTATCAAATTATAAAATTATAAAATTATAAAATTATAAAATTATAATATTCTAAACTTCTTTAAACGTAAATTTTAAAATTTAAAATTTTCCAAAAATTTTCCAGAATTCTAAAATTCTAAATATCTAAAATTATAAAATTTTAAAACTAGAAAATTATAAAACCATGAAATTGAGATATTGAAAAAATAGAAAATTAAAAATCGATAAAATTATCTGCAAATTATCATATTACAAAATCAAAAAGTTAGAAAATTAGAAAATTGGAAAATCAAAGAATAAGAAAATTAAAAAATTTGAAAAATTGAAAGAAGATTAGAAAAGCAGAAATGCAGAAAATAAGGAAATTAGAAAATAAGAAAATTAGAAAATTAGAAAATTAGGAAATTAGAAGGTTAGAATACTTTAAAATTATAAAACTATAAAATCAAAAAATTAGATTATTTGAAAATCAGAAAATTAGAAAAATAGATTATTAAAAAATTAGGAAATTCGAAAGCTAGAAAATTAAAAAATTGATAAATTAGAAAATTAGAATTATAGAAAATAAGAAAACTAGAAAGTTAGAAAACGATTAAATTATATAATAGAAAATTAGAAAAATTGAAAGTAAGAAAACTATGAATTTATAGAGAAATTGAAAATTAGAATATTAGAAAATCAAAAATCAAAAAATTGGAAAATTAGAATATTAGAAAATTGGAAAACTAAAAAATTATAAAACTGTAATATAAAAAATTAGATTATTTGAAAACTAGAAAAGTAGAAATTTAGAAAATTTCGAAATTAGAAAAATATATGATTAGAAAAACAGCAAATCTGAAAATTAGAAACTTCGAAAATTAGAATATTAGAAAACTATAATATTGCCAAATAAGGAAATTAAAAAATTAGAAATTTAGAAAATTATGCAATTTGGAAATTAAATATTTAGAAAAGTAAAAAACTAGAAAATTGAAAAATCAGAAAATAAGAAAACTAGAAAATTAGAAAATTTAAAGTTAGAAAATCAGAAAATCTAAAATTATAAAAATAATTTAATATTTGAAAATTATAAAATTATAAAATTGGGTAAAAAGAAAATTATGAAATCGGAAAATTATAAAACTAGAAATTTAGAAAATTAGAAGATAGGAAAATTATAAAGTTAAAAAAACATTGAATACAATTAGAAAATAAGAAAATCAGAAAGTTAGAGTTAGAAAACTATAAAATTTTAAAATCAAAAGATTACCAAATTATCAAGTTAGAAATTTAAAACATTAGAAAATTAGATAATTATAAAATTTGATAATTAGAATAATAGAAAATAAAAAATTAGCAAGTTTGAAAACTTTAATACTATGAAATCAAAAAATTAAATCATGTAAAAATTAGAAAATCAGAACATAAGAAAATTAGAAAATTAAAAAGCTAGAAACTTAAAAAACTAATGAGCATTGGTAACTTAGAAAATTAGAATTTTAGAAAATTAGGAAGCCAGAAAGTAAAAAAACTATAAAATTGTATAATAAAAATTTAGAAAATCCGATAATTAAAAAATTTGAAGAAAAAAAAAGAAAATTAAGATATTAGAAAATTATGAAGTTAGAAAACAATAAATTTATACACGCAAAAAATTTGAAAATTATAAAATTAGAGAATAAAAAATATGAAAATTAGAATATTAGCCAGCTCGAAAGTTAGAAAACTATAAAAAATATAAAACCAAAATCAAAAAATTTGATGTATAGAAAATTAGAACATTAGAATATTAGAAAATTAGAAAAAAGGAACATTAGGAAACTAGAAAATTAAAAGATTAGAAAATCAGAAAACTAGATAATATGATACTTGGAAAATTAGAAAATTACAAAATAATATTATTAGACAAATAGAAAATCAGAAAATTGTAAAATTAGAAAATTAAAAAATCGGAAAATAAAAAAATAGAATTTCAGAGAAAACCCAGCAAATTGTAAAATTTTAAATTTAAAAAATTACAAAATTGACGATTGGAAAATGACGATTGGAAAACTATGAAAATTAGAAAAACCAAAAACTAGAAGATTAGAAAATTATAGGGTTAGAAAACTTTAAAGTTATTTAATCAAATTATAAACATGGAAAATTAGAAAATTATAAAATAAGAATATTAGAAGATAAGAATATTAGAAAACAAGAAAGTTTGAAAAATAGAAATCTAGTAATACTGGAATAAAAAAAATTATAAAATAAGATTAATAGAAATTTAGAATATTAGGAAATAATCAGTAAATCAAAAACTATTAACCAATTCGAAAATTGGAAGATTAGAAAATTAGAAAATTAGAAAATTAGAAAAATTGAAAAATTTTAAAATTAGAAAATTAGAAAATCAGAGAATTAGAAAATCAGCATATTAGAAAATTACAAAAACTGAAAATTATAAAATATAAAATCAAAAAATTGTATAATTAGAATAGTATAAAATTATAAGAATATAATATTGGAAAATTAGAAATTAAGAAAATTAAATTATGAAATCAAAAACTTAAAAAAATTAGAAAATTAGAAAAACAGAAAGTTGAAAATAAGAAAAAATGAGAATTAAAAATTCAAAATTAAGAAAATTTTGAAATTGGAAAATTAGAAGAAAAGGAAATTAGAAAACTACAAAATTAGAAAAATGAAAAATTAGAAAATTAGAAAATTAGAAAATCAGAAAATCAGAAAATTTGAAAATAAGAAAATTAGAAAATTGAACAATTAAAAACATAGCAAATTAGAAAATTAGAAAAATTTACAAACTAGAAAATTAGAAAATAAAAATATTTGAATTTTAAAAAAGTGTGGCAACATAAATCGTTATTTAAATAATTTATATTCACCACAAAAATGAACAAAAATTTCTCCTTCATTTGCTCTGAACATTACACTAACTAGGGTTTCTAATCCGGATATCCGGATATCGAATTATCCGGATTATTCGACCATATTTTGACTATTCGATTATCCGGATACTTTTTTGCAACTATCCGAATATTAAAAAACCCTTTATTTCGTAAACAATAATCAAATTGCGTTGAAAAGTTCAAATAACTATTAACTTGCGTTGCAAAGTTTGTTAGTGTAGTGAAGTGACTACAAGTTTTAAAAATTTATTTAAAACTTTAATGTTTTGAAAACTGTAATCATTGAATATTTTATGAAACACTTCGTGAATCTGCAGTGTAAAGATATTTTACTTTATATTTATTTAATGCTATATTAATTTTAAAAAAATAATGTTTTATAAACTTGTGGACCTGTCAATAAAATCTGAAGTGCTGGCTATTTTTTTAAAGTTTATGAGAGCTGTACTTCTAAATTATGACTCTGAGGAAATCACTAATGAAATTACTATTGAAAGTAAAGACGAAGAAAGTCTAAGTAGTGAAGTTTGTATAAGAAATCGTGACTGCAGAAAGTACTTGAGAATGCTATTGCTTTAATTACTCATGTTGAGAAGCAGAATGAAGGAAATTCCATATTTCTGAAAAAAAGATTTCATTTATTTAAATAATTATAAAAAACGGAGGGCAATTTAAATATTCTATATTGTGTATTATTACCAATAAAACCTACATCGACTGCAACGGAGCGGGCATTTTCAATTGCTGTCCTTACCAGGACAAAAATTAGAACTCGACTCAATTTCGAGACATTGTAATAATTAATTAATTAATGCAATAATTTTTCTAAAATATGCATTTTTATAAATGCATCAATAACTTCATTAATTTAAGTAAATTTATCAATAATTTTATTTTTTTATTATTATTATTTATGATTTGTTACTATTTTCGTTATTTTGTGACTATGTATAAAAATTAATTAATATAGATAGATACACGAAAAATATACATAAATGATTTAAATAACGCAAAGTAAAAAACATGTTTTATTTATTGCTTAATTATCCGGATATCCGGATTATCCGGATAATTTATTGTTTATGTATTCGATATCCGGATAATCAAATAGGTCGGATATTTAGAAACCCTAACACTAACATATGTGCGAACGTATTATCAATATTTATTAATTATCAATGTTTATAATAATTAAAGAAGAAGAAGATGAAAAATGCACAACTCCAGGGGCCCTATTCCCGAACACATATTTGTCAATCGACAATATTGTCAATTTCACCAAAATCCTTAACAACTTTGTTTGAAAATGGTATTCTGTAACTCATATTTGTGTCAAACAAATTATAACAAATTTTTACAAAATTATAACAGATTTTTGGTACTAGATTCGTATTTTTGACAACTAACTTTTTTAATTTTCAAACATGCAAAATAAAATAAAAATATATTTAATAAATAAATATGTTTTAATGATATTTATTTAAAAATATATTATTTAATATTATTAAAGACTTAATTTTGCGTTATAAATTAATTTTTACGCCAATCGATGAAATTTGTAAAAAAAAGTCAACACACAAAACATAAAACAAAATTGTGATTTTGACAGTAACTATATTGTTCTTGTCAGATTCACAATATTGTGTTGAATTTTCACCAAATTGGTGTAACATAATACGAAATTCACAATATTGTGTAAAATTACAATATTGTGATGACATTTATGTGTTCGGGAATAGGGCCCCTGTTGTTTCGTTTTTACATAAGTTATAGTTATTGTTTTAATTTCTATCTATATATATATAAGGGTAATTCTTTTATAAACCGAACAGATTTGGACAAAATCTGACCGACCCATTTTTGATTTGGATGAAATTTTTTTAGGGGTTTTTTATCGAAAAAAAAGATATACTTGTTCGATGATTTTTTTTTTTTTTTGGAAAATAGAGCTGTTCTAAATTTCGAGAATTTCATGATTTTCGGCTTGAAGACTTATTTTCAAAAACTCATAACTTCGGTTTTATAGAAGATAGAAGGTTTTTCTTTTCTTTATTTGAAAGTTAAAAGATGGAATTTTTTAAAAACAAATATTTTCAACTAAAGTTATTAACAAATTCCTATTGTTATAAACAAATAAAATGTTAAAACTAAATTTTAACCATTGCCCCACCCATGAAATTAGTTTTTAGTATAATCATCGTACAACATATATTTAATTAATGGAGAAATGAGTTTTACTGTTACAAATAAGTTAATTTTTCCAGCGCCGGACGACAAAAATTTATAAAATTTGTTATCGTCTCGCGCTCGATAAATTAGTTCATTTCTAACAGTAAAACTCATTTCTCCATTAATTAAATATACGTTTCTTATTTAAAATTGAACGTAAGACACGATGATTACATTAAACACTCTTTATTTTTTTTAGATAATTACTAAAAACTGATTTTAAAATTTTATTTGTTTATAACAATAGGAATTTGTTAATAATTTTTATAATTAACATTTTTTTTTTTAAATTGCATCTCTATTCTTTAAAATAAAACAAACAAAAAGTGTCTATCTTTAATAGAACCGAAGTTATAAGTCTTTGAAAACAAGTCTTCAAGCCAAAAATCACAAAATTCTCGGAATATAGAAAAGCTCTATTTCCCCTAAAAAACAAAAACAAGAAAAAATCCGCGAACAAGTATATCGTTATGTTTATATAGAACCCCTAAAAAAATTTTCAGATAAATCAAAAATGCCGTAGTCACATTTTGTCCTAATCTGTTCGGTATGTAAAAAAATGACCCATATATGGAATTTTTTGTCGTCCCGCGCTCGATAAGTTAATTTATTTCTAACAGTAAATATCATTTCTCCATTAAAAAAAAATATTTTTTTATAGGAAATTGAACGATAAATACGATGATTATATTAAAAACTAATTTCAAGGGTGGGGCACTGGTTAAAATTTAGTTTTAACATTTTATTTGTTTATAACAATAGGAACTTGTTAATAACTTTAGATGAAAATATTTATTTTTAAAAAATTCTATCTTTTAACTTTCAAATAAAGAAAAGAAAAACCTTCTATCTTCTATAGAAGCGAAGTTATGAATTTATAAAAATAAGTCTTCAAGCCGAAAATCCTAAAATTCTCGAGATTTAGAACAGCTCTATTTTCCAAAAAAAAAAAATCCTCGAACACGCATATCTTTTTTTTCGATAAAAAACCCCTAAAAAAAATTTCAGTCAAATCAAAAATGGGTCGGTCAGAAATGTCACCGAACTTAGCCCCGCCATTTTTAAGAAAATTAAAAACAAAGATTGTGCTGTATTGTGCTACAGTTGTGCTGGATGTGCTACTCAGAAAGAATGCCATATCACCAATGGAAAAAAGTTGGCACGCTGAAACAATTTTTCGAGCAGAAGTTAGCCCCGCCATTTTCAAAAATCTGAAAAACAAAGGTTGTCCTGTATTGTCCTCGAGTTGTGCTGGTTGTGCTATTTAGAAAAAAATTTCATATCCCTAGTGGAAAAATTTTATAACACTAAAATCATTTTTTCGAGTAAAAGTTAGCCCCGCCATTTTGGAAAAAAAGGAAAACAAAGGGTCTGCTGTACGGTGTTAGAGTTGTGCTAGTTGTGCTATTCAAGAACAAATTTTTACCACCAGCAGAACAATTTAAGCACGCTAAAACGATTGTTCGAGTTGAAGTTAGCCCCGCCATTTTGAAAAAAATTAAAAGCAAAGGTTGTGCTGTATTGTGCTAGGGTTGTGCTGGTTGTGCTACTCAGAAATAGTTCCATATTATCAATGAAAAAAAGTTGGCACGCTAAAACGACTTTTCGAGCCGAAGTTAGTCCCTCCATTTTGAAAAAAATGAAAACCAAAGGTTGTGCTGTATTGTGCTCGAGTTGTGCTGGTTGTGCTACTTAGACAAAAATTTCGTAACCCTAACAGAATTTTTTTACAAAGTTAGCATCATTTTTTTCGAATAGAAGTTAGCCCCGCCATTTTGGAAGAAATTAAAAACAAAAGAAGTGCTGTATTGTGTTATAGTTGTGCTGGTTGTGCTACTGAAAAAATATCGTATCACCAACAGAATAATTTAAACCACGCTAAAACCATTTTTCGAATGAAAGTTAGCCCCGCCATTTTGTAAAAATCAAAGAAGAAAGGTTGTGCTGTATTGTGCTACAGTTGTGCTGGATGTGCTACTCAAAAAGAATCCCATATCAACAATGAATAAAAGTTGGCACGCTAAAACGGTTTTTCAAGCAGAAGGATATTTTCGAGCAGAAAGCATTCGAGCAGAAGATTGAGCAGAAGATTAAGCAGAAGTTAGCCCCGCCATTTTGAAAAAAATGAAAAACAAAGGTTGTTATGCATTGTACTCTAGTTGTGCTGGTTGTGCTACTCAGAAAGAATTGCATATAAGCAATGAATAAAAGTTGGCAGACTAAACCGATTTTTCGAGCAGAAGTTAGACCCGCCATTTATAAAAAAATAAAAAACAAAGGTTGTATTGTGTTGTGCTTGAGTTGTGCTGGTTGTGCTACTCAGACAAAAACTACGTATTCCTAAAAGAAAAATTTTATAACGCTAACATCATATCTTCAAATAGAAGTTAACCCCACCATTTTGGAAAAAAAACTAAATTGAGTGCTGTATTGTGTTAAAGTTGTGCGAGTTGTGCTACTCCAACAAATCCCATTTAAACACGGTGGTCCCATCCCATTTTCCGTCGGTGGGTACGAATTTGTTTTGAAGTAGCACAACTCGCACAACTTTAACACAATACAGCACTCAATTTAGTTTTTTTTCAAAATGGCGGGGCTAACTCCTATTTGAAGAAATGATGTTAGCGTTATAAAATTTTTCTTTTAGGAATACGAAATTTTTGTCTGAGTAGCACAACCAGCACAACTCAGGCACAACACAGTAAAACCTTTGTTTTTTATTTTTTTATAAGTGGCGGGGCTAACTTCTGCTCGAAAAATCGGTTTGTCTGCTAACTTTTATTCATTGCTTATATGCAATTCTTTCTGAGTAGCACAACCAGCACAACTAGAGTACAATGCATAACAACCTTTGTTTTTCATTTTTTTCGAAATGGCGGGGCTAACTTCTGCTTAATCTTCTGCTCAATCTTCTGCTCGAATGCTTTCTGCTCGAAAATATCCTTCTGCTCGAAAAATCGTTTTAGCGTGCCAACTTTTATTCATTGTTGATATGGGATTCTTTTTGAGTAGCACATCCAGCACAACTGTAGCACAATACAGCACAACCTTTCTTCTGTGATTTTTACAAAATGGCGGGGCTAACTTTCATTCGAAAAATGGTTTTAGCGTGGTTTAAATTATTCTGTTGGTGATACGATATTTTTTCAGTAGCACAACCAGCACAACTATAACACAATACAGCACTTCTTTTGTTTTTAATTTCTTCCAAAATGGCGGGGCTTACTTCTATTCGAAAAAAATGATGCTAACTTTGTAAAAAAATTCTGTTAGGGTTACGAAATTTTTGTCTAAGTAGCACAACCAGCACAACTCGAGTACAATACAGCTCAACCTTTGGTTTTCATTTTTTTCAAAATAACGGGGCTAACTTCTGCTCGAAAAGTCATTTTAGCGTGCCAACTTTTTTTCATTGATAATATGGAACTATTTCTGAGTAGCACAACCAGCACAACCCTAGCACAATACAGCACAACCTTTGCTTTTAATTTTTTTCAAAATGGCGGGGCCAACTTCAACTCGAAAAATCGTTTTAGCGTATTTAAATTATTCTGTTGGTGGTACAAATTTGTTCTTGAATAGCACAACTAGCACAACTCTAACACCGTACAGCAGACCCTTTGTTTTTCTTTTTTTCCAAAACGGCGGGGCTAACTTTTACTCGAAAAAATGATTTTAGTGTTATAAAATTTTTCCACTAGGGATATGAAATTTTTTTCTAAATAGCACAACCAGCACAACTCGAGGACAATACAGGACAACCTTTGTTTTTCAGATTTTTGAAAATGGCGGGGCTAACTTCTGCTCGAAAAATTGTTTCAGCGTGCCAACTTTTTTCCATTGGTGATATGGCATTCTTTCTGAGTAGCACATCCAGCACAACTGTAGCACAATACAGCACAATCTTTGTTTTTAATTTTCTTAAAAATGGCGGGGCTAAGTTAGGTGACATCGGTCAGAAAGGTGTTCGGTTTATAAAAGAATTACCCATAAATATATATTAATATTTGTTTGTTCGTATTTGATAATCTCCAAAACCACTGCACCTATTTGAAAAATTCTTTCACTATATAATAGGATCATTATTTCAGATAGACATAGGTTATATATTATGTATATATAAATGGAACCCCAAGGCTCTTATAATTAACTTAAGGGGTTTTGCCTTAATTATTTGAATTGGTTTTTATTTAAATATCGTTTTATACACTTGATTTGCTTTGATCAATGTTTTTTACATCGAATATAATATTACAAAATTGAAAAATGAAAGTATAATCTGACAAACAATTACATTTATATATCAAAATTATATATATTGGAATTCAACACATCATAATCTTACAAATGTTTTCATCTACACCAAATATGTTGCTGGTACGCAATTGTGTGTAATACATGTTTCTAAAACTAAATGAAGATAGTTGTAACATCGATTATATCGATTTAAAGCTCAAAATTACGAAATGGAATTCGCACAAATACTATACAAAGAAGCATAGCATATATATAATCAAAAACGGATGGCAATCATGATGAACAAACTAATTAAATATAATGGCACTTAGCCGGCAGCACGTTTATTTTTTTATTCCAAATTAGGCATGTTTAGTGTTAATTATAATAAATTATATATTAACATCTCTGAATATCCGAAGATACCATGCCCAACTAGGGATTGGGGTTAAGTTTGAATATTTATTCAGTTTCTTTAAGAAACTCATGAACGCTAATTTTGAGCATTAAAGCTATCAGGGAAAAGCGATGAAGGTAAAGCATTCCATAAAAAAAGGATGGGCAACAAAATTTGCTCTGGTGTTACGCGATAGGTTTGCTAGTTCAGGTAAAATAGATTTGATCTCATTGGAAGTTTGTTGATCCATAACGTACTAATAGAAAATTGTCAGATCAGCAACATTTCGTCTGTGCTGCAAGGCTTATTAGTAAGAGTTGAGTTGCCAATCAGTTTAACAGCTCTACTCTGAACAGAATCAAGACACTTTAAACTACTAAAATATGCGCCACCAAAGATAGCACACTTCTAATAGTTATGGAATATTCTATGACGATGACACGCTTTTTTTTAAATAAAATGTGTTGAAAATTTTTTTGAAACAACCGGCACTTTCACGGTCGCATTTGTAGATCAAAAAACCTTTTTTAAAAATGTGTGTTTTATTAATATCTTGGACAAGTTCGTAAATCAGAAAAATTCGAGACATAGTTAAGAAACTTAAGGCTTTATACTACAAAAATTTCTGTTTTTTAGATCCGTTATAACAGCCGTTTGGATATTAATATTTTTAAAAACTTCATAAATTTAGAATCTTTGAAATCTTTTTTATCAATTTCTTTCAAAAAATAGACCTCTGCATTTCGAGGTTTCTGAAGCTCCAACAAAAAATCTTGTAAAACACAAAATGCGTTTGAATCAACCGGCACTCTCACGGTTGCATTTGTGGAGCCAGATCAAAAAAATATTATTTTAAAAATGTGTGTTTTATAAATATCTTAGACAAGTTCGTAAATCAGTAAAATCCAGCACAACATTAAGAAACTAGAAGCTTTATACTAGGCAAAAAATTGTTTTTTTAAATCCGATATAACGGCCGGTTGGATACTAATATTTTTAAAAACTTCATAAATTTAGAAACTGTGGAAACATTTTAATCCGTTTCTTATAAATATAAACCTTTGCAGTTAGAGGTTTTTGACTTGTCGGCTTCTACAAAAAAGTTTGCAACAATCCCCAACAACAACAATTTGCAAAAACCTCAATGAAAAAAAAAAATAAAAAGATTTGAATAGAAGATATTAATTTTTTTTTTCTTAGAAATAAACTATTTTGATATTTTGCAGTAATTGCACCACATATGATACAGAATAGGTTTGCCGTGTGTTTTTCATATAGTGTCATAAATTGTCACACACATATTTTGTGGTAGATTTGATATTTATATGTTGCAAAATTGGATAGTTGTAGTTTTGCTTATATGTAGCTAATTTTCTTTTTAAAATTTGTTCGATACTTGTTTGAAATTAGTTTGTTTTGTTTAAACTAATCTTATACATGAGATTCAACTTGTACACAAAACTGTCTGATCTTGAAATCTACCTATTTCTATCGGAAATATTGTCGCTCCGACTTTTTGTTATTATTATTGGTTTCATACAGACCATGTTAATGTTCCGGCTTAGCGATTCTAATTACAACATCAGTACGCTTGTGTTTGTAAAACCTAAGCCTAAGTGTTAAAATAATTTTATGTATTTTTATGACACATATTGCAATATCGGTTACATAAATTTTTTATTAATGGAATAGAAATAACTATCAGTCGAAACATTTAAAATAATCAACTTTTTTAAATATACCCAGAACTCAGGGGATACGCTTTAAAAGAATATCGAATTATTTTGATATATTTCTGTTACAAAAGTTAAAACTAATACAACAAATATAAAACATGTCAGATCGATCAAAATTTGTGTATCTAAAATTTAATCAAATTATGTAATATTAAGATATGCACGTTTGTGTTGTTGCCTGGAGTTAGTTGATTATGAATAAATTTAAGCAATAGTAGGATAGGGTTTATAGTTAGTTGCGTTCATCACCTGAAAACACGCTAGAATGCATGTTGTTGTAGTACCCATGTCTTTCAAGGTTTCTATGAGTTTTTTGTGACACATATTTTATTCCTATTACACAACAAATTTTATCAAAAAAAGTATGCAAAGAAAGTCAAAATACATTTATCTGAGCAACAATGTTTGAGTAAAAAAAATAACAATATTTAGATTTACATTATTTTTTAACATATGCCATATAGTATTATTTCTCTGCTTATAATACATCAATGCTAGTAAGATAAACGACAACAATGAAAATACAATTATTGTTCTGATTCATCTGTCATCTTATTTTACTTTCGTCTTACTAAGATAGCTTTTTAGAACTTTGTTCCTTTTTTATATAAATAAATGTTTTGTTTGGTTTCCTGTTGTTTTGGTGGACATACTCAACAAATTATTATTTGTATTTTGAAATTGACATTGTGAAATTGCCACAGTTTTCTTTTATTTTCTTATTATTTTATAAATTTTATTTTTGTAATTTTCTTTCATCCAATTTTCTTTTTATAGATATTTTCATTTCGTTTATTTTTAGTTTTTATAGAAATTGTTGCAAGGATATGTTTGAAATTAAATTGTGCTCATTCTTTATTTCTTGGGAAATATATTCATTTTTCAACCTTTTATTACTTTAAACAGTTTTCTAGATGTTCTTAAGCTTAGAATTTGCAAAATTTGTAGAAAAATATGTCTGTCTAGTTACTTATAAGATTATCATTGTACATTGATTGCTATGAATTCTATCTAAATGTTATTTTGTCGTTTTGTAATGTTTGGATATTTGATTTCCCAGTTGATATCTTATCAAAATAATAAAGTGATAAAGAAAAGTCAAGACATTTGAGATTTCTTACTAGTTTGTTCGTTCTTTACTTATTTTGTCTTCACAGATTAAATTGTATGTAATACGTTGCTACTTTTAAACTTTATTTGTGACTACCATAGTATTTGAGTTTTAGTTGAAGCAAATAAATACCAAAAATCTTTTTATTTTGAAACAAAAATTCAATGCTATATTGTTATTCAAAAACCTATATGCCAATGTTTCATAATCATATCATATATTAAATCAACACATAGCACTATTTCAATTAAATTTAATACAACATACATTCAAAGATCTACTTTTCATATAACAATTATGTATGACAGGAATTGCTTCAAGTACAAATAAAATTTTTAAATTTAATTTTGAAAAACTGACAAACATAAAAAATTCACGAATCTTAACGTAATGAAAATTTTCCATTTTCATACATAATTTTCATATTTCACTAATTGTCATTTCTTTAATGTATATAAAAAAATTGAAAAGAGAAATAAAAAATGATACCATTTATGTTGAAATGTATAAGCTGTGTTCTGTTGACTAACGTAAATTTAATTGATTTAAATATTTTTTTGTATAATATTCTTTAAAAATTTAAATTCTGATTTTCATCTAAAAATAATTTTCATTTTTCTCGTTTGTTTTGAAAAACTTTTTCATAATTTTTGAAAACAAGCTTTTTCATACGTATATTTAATGTTGATCTCAAAAATTCACTCACAAAAAAGTTTACTTTCCTGAAGAGATATAAAAACTAAAACAAAAGTAAGAAAAATTAAATCAAAAGTTTTTCCCGTTTTTTTCTTGCTGTTTCTTACAACTGTCTTAATAGAGAAAAAATTTGTTTTAAAAAGAAAATGAATCGTAATTTAATTTAATTTTTTTAAGTATAAAATGACAATGTGATTAACACATGAAAAATGAGATTTTGTAATGTAAGCTTTTTTTCTGCTTTGTGACAGGGGAAAAAAGTTTTGCTGATTGAAAAAAATAGAAAATTATGCTGATAAGGATAAAAGTAATTTTTTTAACGTATGTTTTAACGTAAACAATTATTTCATGATTCAATATTAATTTTAAATATATTTTAAGAAATTTTTACGGATGAGAGTTCCATGGAAGATATGTTCATATTATTGAGTGAATTGAATTTATTTAAAATAATAAGAGGAGTTAATGCAGGAAGGGAATAGAAGAAGAGATTAAAGCTCGAATGGAGAAATTGTCGCACGAGGCTGAAGATGTTAAGTTACATTAAAATACAACCAGAAAGTTGTAATAGCATTTTACATATGAATTAAGGTGGTACTTATTTTTTTATTTTGCATTTTTGAAATGTGCCGCTCCCAATTTTTTCTTACATATTAACTTTGTAATTGGAATCTGGAGTTTTGGGTCATTGGAACAATTTTAACACGTGGCAACTAAAGTTTAATGTTTAGCAATTAAAAAAGAACTAAACTTTTTTTTTCATTTTTTTTTAGCCAAATTAAAAATGTTGAAAACAAACGTTTGACAAAAAAAACTCGATCAACCCAAATTTTTCATATCTTTTAACATAAAGCTGCATCGACGATATCATTGATAATTCGTCCGATATTACCTTCGATTGCATCAATTTGTCATGATTGATTTGCATACACCAATGACTGAATGTTGTTGACCAATTGATTATTCCAAATGTTAAAAGCATTAACTTAATAAATTCACTAAACTAAAATTATTAACTTAATAAATCAATTTTTTCACAACCTGTATGACTCGTAACCATGACTTGTTGAAACAATATATAACTCCAACCATTTTCAAACTGTCTTAGTTAATTATCAATAGAACATCTATACAAAAAACTAAAGCTGCTTACAGCGAATCATAACTTAATACTAAATAAATCTTTTCTTTTTTACTTCACCACAATTTTAAATTGTGTGAAGTAATGCAATCTATCGTGAAAAAAAAAAATCTTACATACCCCAAATTTTATTTTATCTTTTGTTTTGGACCATCCTCTATCTAAATAGCCAAAAAAAATTTTGGTGTACGTCTGTGTGTGCGTGGGTGGGTGGGTGGGTGGTTGGTTGGGTGGGTGGGTGGGTGGGTGGGTGAGTTTTCTGCATAGGATCTTGATGAAACTTTGGCAAATGATACAGGTTCACTTGAAAATGGAAGATATGGATTCATTTCAAATTTGGACAAAATGGCGGGGGGTCTCCCGAACACCTCTAAGTTTAAATCTTGAATAACTTCTGATCCCGGGCTATGATCTTATTGAAACTTAGTATATAAGGTTTTAGTACTGTTTCCAATATTTCTGCATACCAACTTCTGGTTTGTCACTTCCGGTTAAAAAGTTTTTTTTTCAGGTGTTTATCCCTACTGTAGCCTACAATTACCGATCGATTTTCATGAAACGTTGCGGAAAGCTTTTAAATAACATGAGGAAGATTTTATCAGCTTTTGGAGCACACTGGATAAAGGGTTGGGGGGTCCACCATACAACAGGTGGTTTTTTCCACAAAGTTTTTATGTTTGTTGGGAGCATAAGACATTCATTCGTAAATGAATTTTGATGACACTTTGGAAAAAGACGCAAACATGTGTGACAAAGAACTGATTAGTTTTTGAGCGATAGTGAACAAAGTGGCGGGGGGTCCCTGGAGCACCTGTTTTTTTGAAAGCTCTATAACTTCTGTACCTGATAAGCGAATTGGATGAAACTTGGTACATGAGTATGTAGTACGGTTTAAAATAGTTCTGCATCCCAACTTCCGGTTTTTCACTTCCGGTAAAAAAATTTTTTTTGTACTTTTTTGAAGTTTTTTCAGTGTCTTTATGCACACTACAGCCTACAATGATGAAGTGATTATGATGAAACTTATGGAATAGGGTTCAAATTAGTGTGAAAAGATAATTATCATGTTTTGGGACACATTGATCAAAGTGGTGGGGGGTCTACCATACAAATGCTGACTTTTCACACTTTGTTTTTTAAGTTTGTTGGGAGCATACAGACTTCATTCATTAATCAATTTTAATGACACTTTAGAAAAAGATGGTGACTTAAGTAACAAAGAACTGATTAGTTTTTGGATAATATTGGAATAAGTGGTGGGGGTCCTCCCGAACACCTGTTTAATGTGTCACACTTTTTTCAATGTTTGTTGGGAGCACACAGCATTCGTTCGTGAACGAATTTTGATGACACTTTGGAAAACGATGCAAACATGTATGGCAAAGAACTGATTAGTTTTTGAGCGATAGTGAACAAAGTGGTGGGGGGTCCCTGGAGCACTTGTTTTTTTGAAAGCTCTACAACTTCTGCACCTGATAAGCGAATTGAATGAAACTTGGTACATGAGTATGTAGTACGGTTTACAATAGTTCTGCATCCCAACTTCCGGTTTTTCACTTCCGGTAAAAAAAATTTTTTTGTACTCTTTTGAAGTTTTGTCAGTGTCTTTATGCACACTACAGCCTACAATAATGAAGTGATTATGATGAACTTATGGAATAGGGTTCCAATTAATGTGAAAAGATAATTATCATGTTTTAGGACACATTGATCAAAGTGGTGGGGGGTCTACCATACAAATGCTGACTTTTCACACTTTGTTTTTTAAGTTTGTTGGGAGCATACAGACTTCGTTCATTAATTTATTTTAATGACACTTTGGAAAAAGATGGAAACTTAAGTAACAAAGAACTGATTAGTTTTTGGATAATATTGCAATAAGTGGTGGGGGTCCTCCCGAACACCTGTTTAATGTGTCACACTTTTTTCAATGTTTGTTGGGAGCACACAGCATTCGTTCGTGAACGAATTTTGATGACACTTTGGAAAAAGATGCAAACATGTATGGCAAAGAACTGATTAGTTTTTGAGCGATAGTGAACAAAGTGGTGGGGGGTCCCTGGAGCACCTGTTTTTTTGAAGGATCTATAGCTTGTGTACCTGATAAGCGAATTGGATGAAACTTAGTACATGAGTATGTAGTACGGTTTAAAATAGTTCTGCATCCCAACTTCCGGTTTTTCACTTCCGGTAAAAACATTTTTTTTGTACTTTTTTGAAGTTTTTTCAGTGTCTTTATGCACACTACAGCCTACAATAATGAAGTGATTATGATGAAACTTATGGAATAGGGTTCCAATTAGTGTAAGAAGATAATTATCATCTTTTAGGACACATTGATCAAAGTGGCGGGGGGTCTACCATACAACTGCTGACTTTTCACACTTTGTTTTTAAAGTTTGTTGGGAGCATACAGACTTCATTCATTAATCAATTCTAATGACACTTTGGAAAAGGATGGACACTTAAATGACAAGGAACTGATTAGTTTTTGGACGATATTGGGATAAGTGGTACGGGGTCTCCCGAACACCTGTTTACTGTGTCATCATTTTTTCAATGTTTGTTGGGAGCACACAGCATTCGTTCGTGAACCAATTTTGATGACACTTTGGAAAAAGATGCAAACATGTATGGCAAAGCACTGATTAGTTTTTGAGCGATAGTGAACAAAGTGGTGGGGGGTGTCAAATACACCTGTTTTTTTTAAAGCTCAATAACATCTGTACCTGATAATCGAATTGGATGAAACTTCGTACATAAGCATTTAGTATGATTTACAAAAATTCTGCATCCCAACTTCCGGTTTTTTACTTCCGGTAAAAAAAAATTTTTTTAATTGTTGGCAGTTTTTTCAGTATCTTTATGCACACTACAGCCTACAATAATGAAGTGATTATGATAAAACTTATGGAAAGGTTTCAATTAGTGTAAGAAGATAATTATCATCTTTTGGGACACATTGATGAAAGTGGCGGGGGATCTACCATACAACTGCTGACTTTTCACACTTGGTTTTTAAAGTTTGTTGGGAGCATACAGATTTCATTCATTAATCAATTTTAATGGCACTTTGAAAAAAGATAAAGACTTTATTGACAAAGAATTGACTAGTTTTTGGACAATAATGGGATAAGTGGTGGGGTCCTCCCGAACACCTGTTTATTGTTTCAATGTTTGTTGGAAGCAAACAACATTCGTTCGTTAAGTAATTTTGATTACACTTTGCAAAAAGATGCAAATAGGTATGGCAAGGAACTGATTAGTTTTTTTTAGCGATAGTGAACAAAGTGGTAGGGGTCCTCCAAGCACCTGTTATTTTGGAAGCTCAATAACTTCTGTACCTGATAATCGAGTTGGATGAAATTTGGTACATACACATTTAGTACGGTTTACAACAGTTCTGCATCCTAACTTCGCTTTGTCACTTCCGATAAAAAATTTTTTACTTTTTCTCGTACAACAGAATTTATGTTTGTTGGGATACTACTGCCTGCTTTAATATTTTTATTATTAGAACTACGAAGTCCATAATATTGGTTAGCTTTTAATTAAAGTATTTTATGAATATTAGCTCATTATATATCCAGAACACTACGTTTCCAGAGCTGTGGGGAAGTCAGCCTATGCATCAGCGTCGCAATATTTTTTTAATTGTTTTTAATTAGATAACATGTATCTATAATGCACAGTAAAACTTAATATTGAATGCAGACACAACAGTAATTAAGTAAAGGAGAGCATTGGAAAGTAAAAGGTGATATGCAAAGATAATGGTAGACGAAGTGGAAAGAAATGTTTAAGAGTGGTGGTGGTGGTTCTTATGGGAGAAAGTTAGTTTCGTAAAGTTAAGCTTAAATTTTTGTAGGTTGGAGTTAAGCGAAAAAACAGTGGATTCTAGAGAATTCCGTAATGATGTCATTTGTTGGAAAAAAGACGAGAAATGTTGCTCAGTTCGGCCAAAGAATGGTTCAAGCGAGTGCTCATGAGAGTTTATTGCTAGACAAGTAGTTCGAGAGAACTGCCGTAGTTTAGGCATTAGAGCTTTTATCTCAGCTGAACACTTACCATAGTAGTACTTGTAAAATACACAGAGGGCTCCGATATTGCATCTTTTATCGTGGGTATCCAAAGAGTTTGGTAAATTATCATTATTAATTAACTTGCATAAATTATCATTATTAATCAACACCAGGAGTGTTGAATTCTATCAAATACGACTAAATGAATTTTTGCGACTCCCGCCTATACAGGGAATTACATTCCATACGAGGTTTTATGAAAGCTTTATATATATAATCAAAAATTCAGAAGGAGTATATTAGAATTTTCTTTTTCTTAGATAATCTAAATATTTAGTTGCGTTTTTTACTGTTGAGTTAATATGTTCTTCTCAAGAAATTTGGGAATCTATTTCTAGACCGAGCATGTGAGACAATAGAAAGTTGTTAATTGGATGACCCTCAGTGCTGTGTGAAAAGTCCGGTCTGTTTCGTTTATGTGTGTAAAACGACGCTTAAAATTTAGATGTATTGAATTCTACCCATTTAGCTTTCCTCCATTTAAGAATAGTACTGATGTTCTGTGGCAAAGAAGACAATATTTCATCTCATTCTGAAGCGAATGTGGTTGGGTTAATGAAGACACGTTTGTGAAAACTATACCCAGAGGATAGAGTACTATCATCCGCGTACAAATAGACTAGATTAAGAGTGAACAGTAAAATATCGCTTATGCAAATCAAGAATAGGATGGAAGAAATCGGATTCTTGGGGAACACCATCGTCAAGAATATGGGAGTTAGAGGTTGCGCATCATTGCCTACCTGAATCTTGCGGTTCTTCAGAAAGCTTTTAACCCAGGAAACTGAGGAGCTAGCCATGCGCAATGCCGTTCGTTTCCCAAGCAGTGATATATGCCAAACACGGTCCAAGATTTTAGAGATATAAATCGACTATTTGAGTTTATTAACAATATTATGGTTCCATAACTCAGTCAAATATTTCATTAAATTACTAGCAGATTTGTCTCTTTAAAATTCTAATTTTTAGCATTTCTATCACAATTTCACGATTGTTAGCGGCAGCTAAACTAGCCCAGTTTGCATTCCATAATGCCAATATGTTCGTGGAGGTGGGGTATTTTGCTTTACAGATGGGTTTAAATTCAGCCCTAAAATATGAGGTGTGTGACTGCTAATGTAACAGTTCAGAATTTGAGTCATTTTGAACATCAAAATCACCTATTATGATTTTTGGCTGTAAAAAACCAAATGGGTCAATTCGAATTTGTGGAAATTTTTCTACTGGTTTAAATGAAAATCTAGAACCCCATCAATATCCTTTACCATTACCAGAGGATATTTTTGCATCTTTAAATGGAGGTAAATTTTTTTCTAAAATCGATTTTTCAGATGCCTATCTTCAGGTTAGTAACGATACTAAACCATTGTGCTCATGCGATTTAATATACGCTTTCTTTACCGGTAGGTTACTAAAAACGTTGCAAAAAATTTTGATCGTTATGTCATTTTATGGTCTGCAAGGGCAGTAAGAATAGCGACAATACATTCGATGAAGGTATAGAAGAAGTGATGCGAAACAGGAATAGAAGATATGATGCAAAAAAAAATCAAAATTATTTGGCAGTTTTTGTATTAGAGTTCATAGGATGTGAATTCATAGAATAAGAAATATTTCTATTTATTCAACATCCTAAGTCATTTTAAAGTCATTATTGATTGTTGCAAATCAATGCAAAACTAATATTTTACACACGGTCAATATATTGGCATATATGTTCCATATATAGACCACATTAATGAAATTAATGAAATCAATTATTGCTCAAAGTAATTATTGAAAGTATTATTCCCGATAATAAGTAATTATTGTCGGGATTCAACTCACACTCATCAGAGACATCATAGTTCTAAGCCATCTTACGGACTCAGCCACAGTGGATGAAACAACAATGAAACATATTTTAATTTCCATATTCAGATAATTTCTAAATTGAAACTTCATTATCTCAAATTTATTTAAATTGAATACTTCATCTGTGATTATACAATTGTAAATTGTATTTGTTCCCGACACGAAACACACAAAAACTGTTTTAAAGAAGTTTTTTTGAGAGAAAATAAAAAATGCTTTAAAAGTGCAAAATTAATGTGAATTAAAATAATTACTTTAAGCTTAATCACTCTAAAAATCTCTCAAAACTTTATTTATTTTACACCAAATAGTGTAAAACTTTTGTTTATTTAACATTATACCCGTCGCATATTGTCGGTATCACATAAAAAAGGAAATTTAAGAAAACTCGTTTTGATAACAGCCGTGTTCGATTTGACTGAAGCATTTAAACAACGAAAAAATTAAAATGCAGTTTTTGTTGTTTTTTTCAGTTGTTTCAGTCAAACTAAACAAACCTTACATTCAATTTACATTGTATCATTTTTATTGCAACAACTATTTATTTTAATAAGGAAAAAATTTCAAAATGCCGTTTTATTTCTATTTCTTTATTCGTGTGCTTGTGGGTACACATTATATTTTGTTTTTTTTCCGTCTAGATGCCTACACGAATAAATCAGAAGGTATTCTGATGTTAGCTGGCCACATACAGTTGTTCAGATGTGAGAAGTACGGATTCTCCAAATCTACCTAGTCCACATCCTTGCAGCAATTGTCCTTGTGCTTTGTTGATGGTCATTGCAAAAGCGACTCGCACTGGAAACTAAACGTTTGAATTCAAATACCATATCTGTTGGGATCATTGAAATGCGTAGCAATAGTACATCTTCCCCTTTGACTATTATGGGACACGGGCGTAATGAACGACCATTAAAAATCGACTGCTATGGTAACTATACCTTTACTATACTATAACTATACCTTTACTTTTACTATACCTAATTGCCCTTGGTGATTCAGAACAGGTTAGTTCACCAACGCTCCTATACGGAGTATAAACGCCATAAAAAAGAATTAGCTACAATAAATATAAACTATGCATTTAAATGATTCGACTGGTTTGTTTGTGCCCCAACATTATTTTTCAGTCTACTACTCCAAAAATAATTAAAAAATTTAGTACAAAACATAAATGTACATTTAAACACTATTTCCGATCTGAGTTTTTTTTTGTGACATTTAAATTGATGTTTATATGGTCCATTTCTTAAAATTTATTTGTCAGAAACAAAAACAACAAAGCTAAAATTTTAACCTAAACGCAAATAAAAAACAGACATAAAAACATAAAAATCACAAAAATGATGAGGAACATATACCAAATAACCAAAAAATGGTCGTCCAGTATTTCCTTATTTTGTTTTTATTTTGCGTCCTGAATGTATAATCAATAAAACATGGAAATGGACAAAACATTAAAATGAAATTTGTTGAAACTTTTTCCTTTTATTAGTTCTGTTTGTGTGTTGAAAATATCATCAACATTAATTTAATGATTGACTGATGATGATGGTGTAGTAAGGAGATATACAGATATTGCTATTTGATATAATCAAAACACGCAATCTTGTTATGATATGAATAAATAAAATTAAGGTTTTCAATGTTTATGGTTGACTTCCGTGTAAAACAAAAACAAAAAATTAATATCAATTTTCCCTATATTGTACGAAATTAATGTTTACATTAATATTTCGTTATAAAGTTAATGTGTAATTAAATAAGTTTGTAGAGGGTAGAAAGTGGTTATTTCAAGGTGATAAATAATCATTAGACTTTATTGTTTCTGATTTATTAACTTCTAAGCTCGTTGAGAAGCTTTATTTTACCTAAACATTTTGCTATAAACGATAAAGTTCAGAAAAAAATAGCATTCATTCACCCTTAACTTTTTATGACGTCAGTTTTATTTTTAATTGCAATCACTTAATAAAATAGTAGCTAGGGCTTTAAACAAATATTTGTTTTGATTTATTTGTGCATATATAAATTTATTTCTTAATTGATTTAAGTTTTTTAAACAGAAAGTAAAAATGAAGTTATTTTTTGTGATATGAAATAATAATAGAAACTCTTTTATATTACTTTATTTCATGTCTAAAGATAACAACAATAGGTATTTTTTTTTCAAAACTTCAGAAATTTCTTTTTTTGTGTACTTTTAAAAAATATATTCTTTAATAAAATACCCACTTTTAATCACGAGAACTTATTTTCATGACCTTCATTAACTAGATCCATTTTCTTTTCTCGATATTTTTCTGGTGTTCTTTTATCTTCAAAGAGTATAGAAAAAAAGAATAAACATGAAACTTCTTAAGCTTATATTCAAAGAACTCTTTCAACTTTATATCATTTTCAATAGAAACGAGGTAGCAAAAAAAATTAAAGAAGAAAGAAAAAAATCCTTTAATATATATTGTTAGTCTTCCATTTTTTCAGGCCATTAAACAAAAATACCCAAGAAGTTTTTTTCTTACATATAACCATCGTCATCCTCAAAACATTTTGTATAATCAAACGTATTACGGTGAGCCGAAAGATAATAAATTTAAGGAGGTAGAAACATAAAAATTCTAGCGTGTAAACAAAGTCGTAATATATTTTCACAGACTAAAACATACAATAAGACAATGTAAATAGAAGGCTAGGTAACAGACTCATTAGTCTACAAATTAATTATTTTGCTAGAAACCTGTTTTTGGGGTTCTATACCGAGATAGTGTTATTTATCACAAACCAAAAAAAAATATTTAAATGGCCTCTGGCCCGTGAACAATTTCTACTTGTACACAGAACTGTCTGTCTCCTAATCTGCACGATTTAACTCGAAGGCTAAAGAATATCTGTCTAAACATAAAAAACTATTAAACAGTCATAAAATTATTGACCTTTTGGTTATGTTTTTTTTGTTTCAACTTATATATTACAAAAATTGCTTTGGTAACCAAAAATTCTATTTTTTGAATAAAATTTTTTATTTTAATGATATTGAATCTATCCAAAAATATTCTTCTTTTTTGCTTGAGAGCTAAAAAATATCTAATATTTTCAAAAAATTAAGTTTGTTTTTTCTACGTAACCGATCGGTAGGAAATTTCCATTCATCTCCGCGTATCGGTTGTCTCTTTCCTTAACACAAAAAAACATAACATAAAGCTATTCAACATTCGCATTATATAATACCAAAACAAAGGATTGCAACAAATTCGATTACAAATAAATCACCATGCGAAGCTTTTTTGATACATCAACTCTCTTTTTTTTTTTTTCATTTAATTTAAATTTATTTTGTTTCTTCTAAAACTATTAAATATAAATTCAATGTTATATAAGTAAAATATAAATTCAATGTTATATAAGTATGAATATGCAATGATTTAAATATTTGTGTAATAAAGTAATACAAATAATTGCGGAACGAATTTTGGAGCCACAAGATTGTCGGAGCTGTCTGAGCAACAGTTTATTTGAAACTTCAATAACAAGTAGTAGACATTCAATTTTTGATGTTTGTAACGATTTTTCATACCAGCTTCCGGGTTGTCACTGCCGATTAAATTTTTTTGTTTTATTTTTAAGTTTTTTTTTTACAAAAAAGTAGTTTTGAAGCGATTTTTTTGAAATTTTGGTAAAACATTTTAGTAAACATGAGAAAGAACTCATTAGTTTTTTAGGTGTTCCTCAATTTAGGAATGCGTACATTTTTTCTGCCAAATACATTTAAGCCAATAACAGTTCTAACAACTTCTTTCTCCATGCAGGTTTTTTGTTTGCTGGGCTTGGGTCGACAGGTTAACATACGCTTGGCAAATGTAAGAAATTGACTCTCTGAGCTAGACCACGTTCGATTTCTTGTCGGACTGATGTCATCACCAGAACTTATTATAAAATTCCGTTTGACAAGTTTTTCTTTCGATAATCGCCCAGGTTTTAAAAAGGTTCACTGTCAGACACAACTATACCCTTATTTTTTCAAAAAATAAATAGCTTTTTTAGAAAATTTACGCTGGAATTTTCGACAGAACTTATGAATACAGATGTAAATTTAACGGTAAAATATTTTTATGGTAATTTTACCGTAAAATTACCGGTAAAATTGGTAAAATTGGTAAAATAGGTAAAATATAAAACTGGATCAAAAAATTAATTATGGTTGCATTTTTAATTAATTCAAAATGTATATGACTATATGACAATCATTGCTATAGTTTATAAAAACATTAGATGCAAATCAAATATATTATTATGGAGTTAAATATACTTACTCGTAGAGTATTTATAGACAGGAATATACATAATCAACAATGGAAAATTCTTTTATATCTGAAAAATGATCGAAAATAAGCTGTTGTTTACTTAGCAGTACACATCTTGAAAACGGACAACGATTTTTTTGCACATCTGCAAAGATAGAACAAATACTAGACCAATTGGCTGCAACGATGACTGCTTTCTTCACTGTTATGTCGGAGTTATGCGTTTGTAAAAACACTACTATATTCGGAAATATTTACGTATTAGTATTACACATGGAATGGAAATATAAAAACATTTTAACGGCTCAAATTCAAACGGTCAGTCTACAGAAAACTAAGCATATTCATTAAAATTTACTATATGTTCAAACTATATGCGATGCATCCCAATCTAGATAAATGCTACTTTCATCGCATGTGGTTGAAAAATGCGCCCGGTTCAACGTTTTTTCATCATTGATAATAATTTTCAACGGCATTAAACGTGTGACGTGTCACTCCACATATGCCACAACCGACAATGGAATGGATGCATTAATTAAGCGTGCAACAATCAAAATCTAATTCGTGCATTATTTCATTGTTTCATTAATGGGAAAAAATAAAAGAGGCAAATGGCTAAAAAAATTTGTTTCTCAAATTCGAAAAAAAAATTATAATGAAGGGCTGATAATGTTTCGTTGGGTTGTGTGTTCTTAACCGTTTGAGAATGCCATCGATCTGCTGCTGTTGCAGCTACGTTTATAGTAAAATTGGTCGTGAGAAAAATTACTTCCAAATTATTTCCTAATATTCTAACTTAACATAAGAATCACGATTGGTGAGAAAAAGAACTATACTTGCGCCCAACAACAAAGACATCTACGAACTTTACAATGTTATTCAATCTTACACTCAAAGCGAAGAAATAATATAGAAAGCCGTCTGCACTGCTATAGAGCCAAATGAAGCATTTTGTTTTTTCAATAGAATGTTTTTAATTCACTCGATCTATCACACCACGTACTGCAATTGAAAAACAGTTGACCGCAGTGCACCGATGAAATGCATAAGATTTACTCTTTTATTCGTATCACTTGCTCGCCAGTATGTACTGCATAAAGATATACTGCCGAGATTCAAGGCTGTATGTAACAGTATCTGCACAATGCAGACGTACTGTCTTGTCCAAACTCCACATCATCTGAAATGAAATGATTTGCTGGAATCAATAACCTTAGATGACCTCAATCTACAGCTTTTTAAAAAAGTGTTCAATATTTCAGAACGCATTTTAGACTGGGATCTAGGCTTTCAAATGCATTTTGTTGTGATAAATATTTTTGTTGGTGTAATAAATATTCTATAATTCCCCAAAAAACACAAACTTTGATTTTTATTACACAAAGGTTAATCAAATTTTTTTTGCAATTTTACCAATTTTACCAAGCCTAAGTAATATTACGTAATAATACCAATTTTACCGGTAATTTTACCATGGGTAATATTACCTTTACTTCTGTACTTATGAACAAATTTTTTTGAAAAATTTTGGTTTGAATTTATAAAAACAATATTTTGAGTTTATAGAATTTTTTTTCCTTAGTTTTATTTTAATTAAACCCAATGACATTCTCTAAAATGTAATGACATTATTCAATTTCACCAATAACATTTGAATTATACTGATAACAAATAGTTATACGTCTGGTCTTCTGCGATATTAAAAATTATCAAATAATTTTTGAAATAACTCACTGAAATTGCTTTAGGCCACTGTATAATTCATTAAAAATATATAAAGAAATGAAAACTGGTAAAAAAATTTCTAACGGATTTCCCTCATTTGGTGATAAATTCTCATAATTTTTTGGAAAATTCCTCAAGCAAGTGGTATTGATAATAGTCCTCAGCCTACGGCCTCGTGCTATTATCAATATACTTGCTTTCGAAATTTTTGGCAAAAACTTATTTCGAATTATCAACGCCAGTGGGAAATTACTGTTGAAAATTTTTTGCCATAGTTTTATTTTAATTTAAACCAATGAAATTCTCTAAAATGTAATGACATCATTCAATTTCACCAATAACATTTGAATTATATTAATAACAAATATTTATACGTCTGGCGTACTGAGATATTAAAAATGATCAGTCTAATTTTGAAATAATTAACTGATATCACAGTAGACCAACGTATAATTCATAAAAAATGTATAAAGAAATGAAAAATGGCAAAAAAACTGAAAACTGAAAACTTCTGTGAAAATTAATATTTAGGAAAAAATATTTTATGCAAATTTATGAAATAACTTTTTTTGAAAGTTTTGCTGGAATTTTTGATAGAATCTATGAAATAAATTTTTTATTTAAATAAATTTTTAAATTCTGAATCAATCTTTTTAAATTTAGAATTTCTATTTGTTTGGCTTGCGAGGTTATGAAGTTTTGAAATTTTTTGCATGTTTTAAGTTTTTATATTTTTAAATTTTTGTTAATTTTCTGAATTTTCTTTAAAATTTTTTAATATTTCATTTTGAAATTTGTTTATAGTTTTTGAAATTGTTGTTAGTAATTTTTGAATTTTTTTAGATATCTTTTTGTAATTTTTAAAATATTTTTAATATAATTTTTGAAATTTTTGTTAATATGTGATAATTTAGTAGAAATTTTTGTGAAGATTTTGAAACCTTTGAAAATTTTAATATTTTGTTGTAGTTTTAAATCTATTACTTGTTGTTTTTAATTTTTTAAAGTTAGAATCGGGTCCACTATTCAACGTACAACTGACAGGTGGTACAACCCAATTGGGTTTATTTTTTTATGAAGATTTTTTTATTATTTTTGATTTTGTTTCTAAAATTTTGACTTGTTTTGATTTTTTTTACAATTGAATTTCATATATTTTTTCTTTGAAATTGTTTTGATTAACACCTAGACCACTGATACCATATGCTATATCCTGTTTTTGTTTTTTCGTCCACAAAGTTTTGTTTTGAAAAACATTATTTTAATTTTTTTTTTCATACAGAAAATTAACGGTATGGATATTATTTTGGAATATTTTGAATTCTTTCAAAATTTTGAATTTAGATTTGTTAAGTTCAAAATTTTCTTTTATTATTTAGTTAGGTTTTTTTGAAAAAATCTTGAATTGTTTTGAAATTTTCTTTAGAGAAACTGTTTTGAATTATGAGTTTTTCTCTGTTTTGTTTCGTAATTTTTTTATATATTTTTGGAATTTAGATATGTTTTTGGGGGTTTGAATTTGTTTTGTGTGTGAAAATTTTTATTTAATTTTGTTTGCAATTTGATTTTTGCTGATAATTGTTTTTTTTTTTGGTTTTGAAAATTGGTTTTCTAATTTAGTTTCTATTTGATGTGTTAGTTTTATTCTTTTGTGTTTTTTCTGTGGGCGGAGAGTAAGATGTATTTTACGTCCAGATACGCAGACAACATTTGTGTTTTGAAGTATTTTTTTGTTTAGTTTTTTTCTGTAGGCAAAACGCAAGATCCTTGTAAGCTTTGATGCGCTGATAGTTCTTTGAGTTTGGTTGTCGAGTATTGTTCTGAGGGTGAAAGGAAATATACTTTTGTGTCGTGATGCGCAGAAAATTCTTTTAGTGTTTTGTATGTAGTTTTTTTTCTGTGGGTGGAAGGCAAGGACATCTCCTGACGTGGAGAAATTCTTGTATGTTTTTAATAAACCGCAAGATCAGAAATGTCCTATAGATATGTTCTTACAGAAGTTTACGATCTCGCGTACCTAAGTTGAGTGGAAGTTCTTAACTGCTGCGAGGGGTTCGAGAGAAATAAAGCAACATAGGAAAGATCTTGTTGACTCTGATAGTTTACCGCTAGGTCATCCGTACATGGTTATATGGTTAAAATAACCACATGTTACGTTCATATTATTCTACCTGTCATGGTCTTTGGACATTTTAGTAGTTATAATGTAACTTATTGTATGATAGAAAGAGCGCAGACTAGTGAGTATCGTCTGTCGTTTGGTTGCTGTATCTGACGTTCTCTCTACACCTTCACCAATCACTTTATGCTTAACATAACTTACAGTGTGCTCCAGTGGTTTCTTTACCTTGCTGGGAATGGAGAGCAGGAAAATGATAGGCCTTGGCTTTTTGAGCCATAGTTAGACTGTCTCTGGCTGCTAGTCATCCATTTATTTCACCGATACGCTTTTCTGAAAACGTTTTTGTTTATCTATATATATAATATAGAAGAAAGGAAAAAGCGTAGCCATACCTTAGGACAGGGGAAAATGCGGTAAGGAAAAAAAAGAATATGAAAAGATTAATACAAAAAAAATAAACGAAAATTAACGAAACAACAAACGAAATAAGAAATTTACAATTTAATATTTTCAATTTAGTTTATGCTTTGCTTGCGGAGTGGATAAACGTATTATTTTGGATTTAATTTATTTCAGGCTTAAAAAAATATTTGTTTTAAAATTTCAACTGTGTTTAAATTCATTTTTCTTTTTCTTTTTTTCGGAAAATTAAAAATGAAATTCATGCATAGGGAAAGATTTAAAAAAAATTATTTTAAGTTTCCTTTCTTCTGCATCTTAACTTTTATTTTTATTTAGATACCCCCTAGTTAGATTTGTATTGTTTTGCCATTATGTGTTTTTTTAGTTGTGGACTGTGGTTGTATGTTAGTTAAAACGATTTTCTTTATGTTTTTCAAATTCCTGTAAGATCGAGTCTTTTACTTTTGTGCTTATTATAAACTTTTGTGTCTTGATTGTTTTCAGTGGTTATTAATTCCAAACTTTTGTCTCACTTTGAATTATTGATTTTGCACTTCCTTATAGGAATCGAATCATTTATTGATATTTTAAACTTTTTTCTCATTTCGAATTACTGATTTCGCACTTTCATATAGAAGTCGAATCATTTACTAAGTTTCCAACCTAAAGTTTCAGATACTATTGTCTTATAGGAACTAAAACATTTTTTTTGTTTATTGTACGTTTTTATTAGCCCGGCTATCTCGGTTGGTAGAGCATAAGACTCGTTATCTCTTGGTTTAAACCCAATTCTCAACTTATTAATATAACTTTTAGGTTTTTTGTAGTCTGCAAGTCTCCTCCTTTCATCCTGTCCTGTGATAGTAATGACTACAATTCAGCAATATGTACATTCTTTCTAAATTTTCACCGCTTTTCAATCGCATCGCGAAGATGTAACCATACATTCATAGACAATTTTCTTTTCTTCCTTGATCGTTGTAATAAATAATAAACACAGCCATAAATCGAAAATTCCATTAAATTTGTTTATGTAATCGATTTTCTTATTCGTCAGATTTCATTTATTATGAAATCTAAAACTTCTTTCCCCACATTTTACTTTGAATGATTGTTTTATGATATTTACAACATCATAAACTTAATTCATAAAGAAAATGTAAAGATGAATGACCAGAGAAGATAAGGTAAAAATATTTGTATCTTTGTTAATTATTTTGAATGGACTTGGAGAGCTACTTGTTTCTCGTTTTGTTTTCTTAAACACTCATTTTGTTTCGAAATATGGGGTCTGGACAAAGTAGTAAAAAGGTTGTATTTTGAATGTTGAATGAGGAAGTTGTGGGAAGGTCGAAAATTAAAGAAAATGAAATAAATTTGTTTAGTATTTTGTGCCAACTAATACAAAAAATGGACTATGGGTATCAGACTAGGTGACACGCAGTTGATTAGTCTAGCGGTGAGTGAAAAGATTTAGTAATTGATTTTTTGTTTGATAAATTAAGATTTGGTGCATAAATGAAGCATATCTTTCCATCGATCCTGGTTTAGGGTAGCATTTAGGCACGGAGCTGTTTTTAGAAGGTTGTTCTTATTTAATTTTCTTATACTGAAGCCAGTACATACAAAGGCTCGTTCTTATAGTAAAAATTGCCTTGAAGAACTCCATCAAAGAATATTCCACTTGACTTGACTGGCCTACGCAAGATTGTCACACCTCTGAATCAAAATATGAAAGTAATTTACAAATCAATAAAAACTGATCTGTCCGTGCGGGAAGACATGTACTGAATCTGTATGGGAAAGAAATTTGTGTTCGTGTTATTGAACATTACTTTGTTGCGAGTTTATTGCGTTAAAACTACGAGTTTATCGAAAACCTGTTTGTAAAAAAAGTTCAGTAATAGTTTTTAAAAGTCTGACGATTCATCTCGAATGCATTTTTATGGTTTACCACACGGGTAAAATTATTTTTGTTGTGCAGTTCCTTTTGATTTTGGAGATTTTTTTTCCGTGGCGTTCATGACCCATATAGGAGCGTAATTGTATATTTGTATCTATTCTCTAGTCTGCAAGTATAGAACTTCAACCGCAAAAAGTGGACAACCGAAAGTCAATAACAATGGGAGTGCGAATGAATGTTAATAACTTAAGTCCGATTTGCCAATAAAACATCGTCTTGAAATCAGCCATTTACGGTATGTTATACGCCAAAGTACTTAAAATAAAATTATAATAAAATATTAATCTTCAACTTAAATCTTTTGTCTGAAAATAACAAATCCTTTTCTCGTACATCATAATTTTCGTATCGACCCAATTATACAATTTCATGCAATACTAAAACCATTTAGAACGTCATTCTTCAAAATACCAATTTACATTCAAACTAGCACAATACGATTTAGTTCTAGTCTTCTTACACAACAACAATGCCAGCTAGCAAAAAATACTATAGAAGAAAATATTAAACTTAAAAGTTTTTTAAATTTTCGTATGAATACATTTTGTCCTGCAACAAAATCAAAACATTTTCAAAAGAAGTTTTTTTCCATCTTAAGTTTTTTTTCCTCTCATTTTCTTAAGAAATAAATACATTGAATTCTAAGAGTTTAGATTCTCTTGTATTTCTATTGCTTATACTTCGGATGTTAGTTTTAAATTTTCTTCTCCTTTTTTTGTATCTTTTGTTTCCAAGTGTTGAAAGAATGTGAGGTTTGTTACAAGTTTTATTTCTTTTCTTTTATAGTTTTTCTTTAGTACTATGGAAAAATATAAAATTATATTAGAAATATACGTAAAAATGATAGTTTATGCATTAGTTAAATGGGACGATTAAAAACAGATGTTAGAGGTTGATAAAAAGTTCAATATTATAAGACCTTAAGCCGAGAAAACAAATTGAATAAATTGAAAACATTTGAAGTTTTTATAGACATTAACAAATTACGTATCTCGTTTTTTGTGATTGATTTGGATTATGGGCTTTCACCATTTTTTACAAATTTAAGTTAAGGTTTTTCGAGAGTTGACATTTTGTAAAGGAGCAAATTCATGATGTTAAATTGTAACAGTGGGTTATTGATTGAAAACAATGCTTTTTCATAAGAGAACATTTTTTCACGAGACGCGTTAGCGTCGTATGGGACAATTTCACGCATGTAAAATGTTTTCATCTCGCGTAGGAAATGTAATTTTTGCTACGATAATAATTATATAAACGATATTTATTATAAATTATCAAATTAGAAATCCACAACATTACATTCAATATTAGTTTGTATAACGATGCCAAAATGTACTAGACTTCACGCAAGTATGATAGCTATACTTTTTCTACCGCATTTAATAAACATAAAAAAACATGTTTTAATTTTGTGTATATGCAACGTTATTTTGCAAAAATAAAAAATTAATTCTAGTACTACCTAGTTTTTGTTGATTGTTCGTTTTACGTCAAAACAAAAGATTTACTTTTCTTTATTATTTGAATTTGCAATAATGATGAAAAGAAATAGAACATCATGATGCAAGGACGTGAAGCTAAGGTTTTTAGCCGACATAACATATTAAAAAAAAATTTTTTGATCTAAATCAAAATTTAAAATTTAAAAAACCGTATAACTATGACAACAAAGAATAACAATTATTTTAATTGGATTAGGAAATTTAGAATCGAAAGTGTGCTTTGATAAACATTTCTATTTTTTATGGAATTTAAACAAATACAAATAGCTTTTTTTACTTTTTTGGACGTAACTATGACAACAAAATATATGGTTAAAAAGTGACACTTTAAGGCTACAAATCACAGTAATAAAGGGACTGCTAGTAGAAAATACCCATTTTTTACAAGGGATTTCATATGCTATCATAGAAAAACTTCTTTTTCAATTTATTCATGGTTGTTTTGTTTTAAAAACTTTAAAAAAATACATCCCAAGGCAACTTTAATTTGTTATTTAGCGAACATAATTTTACACTAGTGGAAAAAAACTATTTTCACAGGAGATGAAACCGGCTTGAAAATAAGCTTTTCATCTGATTTTGTAGAAAAAATAAAAAACTCTAGCCTGTGTATTTCCGATTTAATTGAGACTTCGGTTAACGTAAAGTTAAACCACATCTAAGACGGTAATTTTGTCTTAGTTTTGACACAGGATGACTCAAAAACATAAAGAAATTTAGATACAAGGACAGTTTAAAATTAAATTGTACTCGAATTAGTAAACCGATTCCAATAATTTTTTTTGGTTTGAAAGGCACTAACAACCAAAAAAATTTGTTCAGTGGACATTTTCTTTTAAAATATAAAAATAAAAAGTCAAAACATTAATCATACCTTCATATCGTTATATCATACAACTTAAGATCATTCCATAAATAATATCTGACTGTTTACAACGTTTCACTTTATAACTAACTTCATCTTTTAGTTTATCTTTCATTCGAACTTAATTAACGGATCTTATATTTTGGTATATGTATATTGATTCTGCGCAGAACTTACCATAATTAATAGGGAACTTCATTTAGTGATGCTTAAACTAAAATATGTTTGGGATATCAGTTACATAAATTAGAATTAATTAAAGTTTTGTGTTATATAATATTATAAGAAAATTTTGAGTCATAATTTAAATAATAAATTTTTATGTGTTTTTGGTCTGATTATTCAGATGATTTTTTTTCTTTGATGGCTACGTAACAAAACGGGGGAATATTTGAAACAAAAATATATAAAATAACATATAAGAACTGTATCTAAAAATTATGGTGCAAATTATGAAAACTTTTTGCAATCCATACAATTTTCGACCGATCTAGTTTCGAACCAATGAGAAATTTTAAACTTTAAAAAAGTTTCTCATTCTCATCAGGGCCAGCCGACTAGATAAACTACCAAAAAAATGTCAACGTTAAATATAAACCAAAAATTAGGTTAAAACTCTAGCGAAGTATAAAAACAAAATATTTACATAAACGTTTATTTAATAAATTCAGGTTTAGTCAATTAATTTCTCTGGTGATCACTGTGGGGAATAGATTGGGTCTAAATTTCGACAATTTTGTGATTTTTGGCTTGATGACTTATTTTCAGAGATTCATAACTTCAGTTCTGGTAAAGATAGACACTTTTTGTCTGTTTCATTTTAAAGTATAAAGATGGAATTTAAAAAAAAATTGTTATTTATAAAAATTATCAACAATTTCCTATTGTTATAAACAAATAAAATGTTAAAATTAATTTTTAGTCATAATCTAAGAAAAATAAAGTGTGTATAGTATGACCATCGTATTCTACGTTCAATTTTCAATAAGAAACGTAAATTTAATTACTGGAGAAATGAGTTTTACTGTTAGAAATAAACTAATTTATCGAGCGCGAGACGATAAACGATATTTGTTACAGAAAACTCAATTTTCCTCGCTAAATTCGATCGCACTCGATAAATAAATTTATTTTTTACATTAAAATCATTTCTCCATTAATTCAAAATACTTTTTTTATAGGAAATGAAACGTAGAATACGATGGTCATACTAAAAACTCATTTCTTGGGTGGAGCGGAGCAATGACTAAAGATCAATTTAAACATTTTATTTGTTTATAACAATAGGAATTTGTTAATATTTTTTATTAATTTGTAAATAATCATTTATTAGCTTTAAAATAAATCAAACAAGAGGGTTCTATCTTCAATAGAACCGAAGTAATGATTATTTGAAAATAACACGTCTAGCCAAATATCACGAGATTCTCGAAATTTAGAGCCGCTATACCAAACTTTCCAAAAAAAAATCCTCGAACACTTTTATCTTTTTTTCGATATAAAACCCATAAAAATAATTTCAGCCAAATTCAGGTTTGTAAAAAAATTACCCATATAAACAAAACCAGTTCACAAGGTTAAGTAAAACTTTATAAAAATGTTAAAAAAAAATTATTAGATCAGTCAAAATAGCTTTTTGTGAGGAAAAGATTAGTAACAGCATGAAAACTATTGGATAAATAAGAAAATATTGCGCAAATGAAGAAAAACATAAATTAAAGGTGATCCGAGTTACGAGGGTGAAATGGGGTGAGGTTTTAGGGGTAGAAAATTGTTTTTCACGATTTTCAGCGAAACTTGACCGTCTATCGAAAAAATTTAAAGCAAAAGTTGTAGGTAATAAAAGGTCTATCACTGTTATACATCATTACACCATCTAAAAGGAGACGTTTCAACAAACATAATGATTAATGTTTTTTGAAAAAACTGTTCCCCATACAGGAGAATTTTCGTGTGAAAATGAGGTCACTTTTTTGGCTTAAAATCAAAATTAAACGTAAAAATAAATATTTTGATTAAAAAAATTACAGCCTATTAGGGAAATACTAAGGTAAGTTTCCACCGAATTGTGTGAAAAAACATTTTTTTTTGTGGGAGATAAAAATTAAAAACGAAAAAACCTTTTTTTCTCGGTTTTTCCATTTTCACGGCAAATTTTAGGTTATGTGAAAACATGGCTGACTTAAAAGTTATAGACCTTTTTATTACCTACAACTTTTATTTTAAACTTTTTTCGCTAGAAAGTCTAGTTTCGCTGTGATTTTCAGCGAAAACCCATTTTATACCCCTAAAAGCTCACCACATTTCACCCCCGTAGCTCAGATTACCTTTAATTTATGTTTCCTATCATTTGCGCAATATATTCTTATTTATCCAATAGTTTTCATCCTGTTACTAATTTTTTCCATTTTTTGCCTGTTTTTAAGGTATCTGGACTGGTCTATATAGTTTATATGATTTTTTAATATATTAGTAACCAAAATAAACTAAAATAACAGATAAACGTTTTTTTTGGTTTCCTAGCAAACCGCATTTGAAAATAATATATTAGTTTGACATTTTGTTTATCTCATGCCGTTTGATAAAAACAGATTTAATGACTATTGAGCTTTTTTATATACGAAAGACACCGAACAACTCTTTATAAAAAATTACACCGGAAATTATTTTACAAGAAATATTTTAACTTCAATTTTCAAAAAAAACTTTTTAAAAAGCACAAAGGAACCTTTTTTCTTTTCGGGAGTTATTTTCTAAAGATTGATGTAAGGAGCCACGCCATGAACTTTGTTAAGCTAAATAGTAAATATTACTATGTATCCATTAAAATCATCAATCATAACATTTATCTTAATCTTATATTATTTCCTCCAATCTTTATCACCCGTAGGACCGGGACTCGAAAACCATCTAGGCCAACCTGTTTTTGAGTAATATATTAACAAACATCAACACAGCAGCTTTCCAACTCACCGATAGTCAACCGATATGCCTGATATATTGGAAAAACGCTCTATCACCCATATAAAATTAATCGATTAAATAAATTCTTCAAGTAAAACTCAACCATAAAATTGAGTGAATTAATGCAGTTGAGTTGACCTACGTTTCTGTATAGAACGTATATGACATAAAACAATTTTTATCACCTGTTCTCAACATATAGTGATCTAAAGTATTACTGAACTAATATCGAGTTTATGTTCATGTTCGAGTTTATGTTCATTTTCCGAGGTTATGTTTATGTATGATCTTTCTTAATTAATTATTTTTATTATATTTTTGTAACAACCATATATTTCTTGTGTTAAATAAAAGGACAGAATTGCGCGTATAAATCAACTTCTCCTTTCGAAAATAACAAACTTGGCAATAATAAGGAGAAGAGAACCTCAATATATGGTGGTTGACGCAAAAGACCTTGTTCCCTCAAGGGACGCTCGTGTTTTAAACCTGCGTTCTTGAGTAATATTCTATCATTCTGTGATTGTAATACAATATACAATGTTTTTACCGAGTTTGGAAGGATTATAGTAAATTTTATTTCCATTTTTAACATTTTATTCATTTAAAAAAAAACATTACTTTAACGGAATCTCAAAACTGGGATCCTAGTAGTTTGCTTAAAACTTCGTCGCAGTCTACGCATAATAGGTTATGAGCATCCAGAGAATAAAGCAGCACTTAAAGTTAAATTCTAAAATAGTGTGTTCATCACCATAAAAAACCTTTGCTTCCGTTTGCTTCTTTCTGCTTCTTTCTAACATAGCAATAAACATTAAAGTTATGTAAAAGTAAATAATTAAAAATTCTCAAATATTTGAAATACGGAATAATGTTTTATTATTGCTATTTTTCATTCAAAATTTAAACAAACAAATCTGTTATTTTATTCAAACAATAAATATTTATTAAATATTGTTTTATTGTATTAAATATTGTATGTTTAATAAATATTTATTGTAAGAGTCAGTTTGTTTGTAAATATAAACAGACATTCGTGTAAAAATTTGGGAAATCCCATCCCAACTGTACGTTGAAAATTGTTGCTACAATAAATTAATCTGACAAAATTATTTTTAGTATATTTTCTGTGCATACAGAATGTCAACCCCGTGACTGGTAGGGATGGAAAAGTCCATTCCGATTCTACTCGAGAATTGACTATTCTGTTAAAATTATCGATTATAAGGAATCGATTTTTAATTTTCAAAGTCGATCAAGAATCGATTCTTAGTATTCGATTTTTTAGTCTTTAGAAGTCTTTAAGTAATTATTATTGCTTGTTTAGTAATATTCTACTGCTACGCTGCTCGACTCCCGATGTAAAATAAAACTAGGATTTCAAAATATTTGCGACTCCGCGAGTGCTGTGACTATTGTCGGTATGTGTTCATCAAAAGGAATCTCTAAGTTTAAAGAAACATTTCTTCGTCATGGTTTTTCAATTAATTTGTTCAAACTTTATCTACATATACGTGATTGCTTGAAAAAAGAAATTCAACTAACAACAAGTGTTGCGGTTGATCATGAAAGTGAATACACTGCCGATCATCAACCATCTTCAAATGATAATGGTATTTGGGATTTTTTAGACGACACTATGCAACAAAACCATCAAAATAATGACAGTGATGAAGTAGACCGGTTGCTGATTGAATTAAGAGAATTCCTTAATCGGCCAACAGTCGACAGAAAAAGTAGATCGAATCCGATTATCACATGAAAAACACTCGAAAATGAGCATTCAGTTTATCAACAATATAGCAAAAAAAAAATTAAAAATACATAGTAGCAAGATCAACACCATGTGAGCGTTTATTTTCACACAATGGTCTGATGGCAAATCAGATTCGAAGTTCATTAACGCCTGATCATTTGAATATGCTACTTTTCTTAAGATCAGTTGTAGAAAATATGTGGTTTTGATAAGTTGATTGTCTAAAATTTATTTTAAACTGTAATATAAATTTAAATTTTTTTCAGCTAAAGCTAGATTTGTGCTAAAAAATCGATTCGATTAAAATCGAAAGAATCGACTCTGGCAGTCGGAGAATCGGTTCTAGGAATCGAAATGTATAAAATCGAAGTAGGAATCGAGAATCAATTTTTCTATAAATCTTTCCATCACTAGTGACTAGATGCGCATTCTCGAATATTTGCACTGGGCAACTGAAAGTTTGCGAGATTTTTTCTTGGCCTAAAAATTGCGGAGTGTATACGTTGGTTGATGAAAAAGTTCGAATTTTTCGTTCGTTTTCGTATTATTGACAAAACGTTGATACAACTTGCGAATGCTTGTTAGTCATTCGACTAAATATTTCTTCATTAGCTTAGTGAGAGTTTATGCTACCAAACGTATTAAATTTTGTAGTGCGAAAAGTACAAAGGACTTGTTTTTTTATATATATTTGATTTGAAAAACTAAAATTAGTATCTATTTTATTGTTTGCCCAAATAGCTAAGCGTCTATATAAACTTTTGGTTCAATTTTAATGATTAGGTTAGTAGTAAAAATGTGTGGTCTTCAACCACCAGCATAAAATGTACTATATACTTAATTTAACGAATATTTAATTCTTACCTAAATTGCTAAATTGCAGTCTTAATTAACATATTGGTACTGGAACTTACCTGAAAAAAATAAAACAAAACAGATATTAAAGAAAGTTTTATAAGGTAATAAATGAAATCAATAAAATCTTATATATTAATACGCTAGAAAAAAAACTTTCTGGAGCCTAAGGCTTTTTTATTCGAATTTTTATTAATTTCAAATTTTCACTGCTAACTGATATTACTGTAACTTAGGTTTTAAAGATTTTTGGGATTTTTCGGATCATAAATAAAAAAGTTATTATATACGAAAAACTTTTTATATACATATGCATTATAAGTTGACATACAAGTAAAAAAAACACGAAACAAATGAAATTTAAAACTTAACTTTATTTTCTTTTTTTATATTTCCAAATATAAATATTTTTAACTGTCCATACAATACAAATTTTATTCATACTAGGAGGGCCCGGCGTTCTTCGCTACGCTTATAAATAAAGTTTTTGCGTAGACATTTTGTTGACGTAGAAGCAATGATTTCACAAAGTGGTAATGAGAAATGCTAGCATATAATTTTTAATTTTTCTTTTTAAATATATGAATGAAAAATAATCAGTACTGTCAGTTTTCAGGTAAGCTTATTTGATCTCTAACTTATTTGATCGCTAATTTTTCATATATCCGAACTGATCAGCTTGGGTAGTGAAATCCGTAATTCCACGTACACGCCGTGCTACCTGGGTAATGCTAACAGAATTGGGTTGGTGTAGTTGAGAGGGGCAGAGTAAATACTGCTTATACTCAATGATTCTGCACCATGGCGAGTCATTGGCGCCACAAAACCAATGCAGCTCAAGCGTCTGTTCTCCATGTTAGGGGCGGCTTGGAGCGGGTGTCTGTCTTGGATCAAGCGGCTCGCTATATAAACGTATAGCAAGCGTCTGTTCTCCATGTTAGGGGCGGTTTGTAGCGGGCGTCTGTCTTGGATCAAGCGGCTTGCAATATAAACATGTAAAAAGGTTGTTTCTGGTGACCTTAAGATGCAGAACGAACCCATTCACGAAAATTTGGGTTGGGCGAAGGGCTAACACCCCATTTCCGTAAAAAATTACTTGTCATGAATTCTGTACACAGGCCTCGGATTATCTCGGATTCATTATTAGAACGACCTCGGAAACTGTACCCGGACTACGATTTAAAAATGGGAACCTGGAACGTGCTAAGCCTTAGAAGACCAGGAGATCTACTAAAACTTACAAACCAAATCAATAGCTATACACTGGATATAGTGGCGTTACAAGAACTAAGATGGCCAGGGAGTGGAATCCACGAAACAGCCAAGGGATACACTCTCTACTATTGCGGTCATGCAAACGGAGGAGAATTTGGAGTTGGCTTTATCATACATCGTCGCGTGAATCAACATGTTATCGACTTTTGCCCAATTAATATGCGGATATGCACAATGAGAATCCGTACGCAAAAATTTAATGTAACGATCATCAATGTTCATGCACCTACTGAAGACAAAGCAGATGACATTAAAGACCTGTTCTTTCTAGAACTCGAAGAAGTCATCAATAACATTCCGCGGCACGATATAAAAATCGTGGTAGGTGACTTCAATGCGCAAATTGGTAGAAGTGCAGAACTTAAAACACATGTCGGCCGTAACAGCTTGCATCATGCTAGTGACAATAACGGCTTTCGCGCAGCTGAATTGGCTATGATGTATGATCTAGTAATTTCTAACACTTTCTTCCCTCATAAGAGAATCCACAAAGCAACGTGGAAATCAAATGATGGAAGAACTGAAAATCAAATCGATCACGTCATGATTTCTAAGAGACACTCTGCAAGTGTAACTGACGTTCGATCATACAGAGGTGCTGATATGGACACCGATCATATGCTTGTCATCTTCAAGTATAAGTGCAAATTATCATCTACATTTAATAGGCAAGCAAAAAAGACCGTGCGCTGGAATGTCGAAGCATTTAAACTCCTGAAAACACTGAATAGATATCAGGACATTGTAACGCAAAGCATAGAAGAGCATGACATCCCATCTGAGATGCCATTAAACATACAAGAAGAATGGCAAACGCTTCAATCAACCATTATAGCCGCAGCACAAACTACAATCGGAAAACGACCACCGAAATCACGTAACGAATGGTTTGATGACGAGTGCCGCGAAAGCATTGAGCACAAACAAAAACTGCGAGAAAAATGGTTAACAAGAAACACCCGAAGCTCCCAAACTGATTATCTATGCGCCAGAAAAGCCTCAGCAAAACTCCTACGGAAAAAGAAACGCGAACACATGAAGAGCTGTATCGAAAACATCAACCAACATGCGGTTAATGGAAATTCGAAAGAGTGTTTTGCCAATACGCGGAATCTAACCAAAGATTTCCACCCAAGATCTACAGCCATCAAAAATGGAAACAACGAGCTTACAACAAGTGAACGTGATGTGCTGGAAGTATGGCGATCCCACTTTCAAGACCTACTGAATAGGAATAGGCTCATCCCGTTCGCCGAATCTATCATCGGCGACTATCAGTGTAGTTTTCGTCCCAACCGTTCAACCACAGATCAATGTTTTACCTTAAGGATGATTCTGGAAAAAATGTTGGGAGTACAACATCAGCATTCACCAGCTCTACGTTGATTTCAAGCAAGCATATGATAGTATCATCGTCGACAACCTCTGGTCTGCACCTATATGCCTTGGTATTCCAGTGAAACTTGTTTCTCTGTGCAAACTCACAACATCGGGATCAAACTGTAGAATAGTAATCGAAGGGTCAGTTTCTGACTCTTTTGATATAACATCAGGTGTTAGACAAGGTGATGCTCTCGCGCCCGTACTATTTAATTTGGCGCTTGAGTACGCGATAAGAAAAAGCCGCATTGAGACACAAAACTGTATATTTAACAAATCTAGTCAAATTCTTGGCTATGCAGATGATATTGTGCTTCTCGGACGTAGAACAAGCGATATCAAGGATAGTCTCTCTCAGCTTGAAAGAAATGCTAAACGACTTGGATTATGCATTAACACCGGCAAGACTAAACTTTTAACAACATCCTGGAATATACCTCCCGGCAATCTGAATACTGGCGACTATGAAGTGGAACGTGTAGAAAACTTCAAATACCTCGGATCTGTAATAACATCGTCAAATGACATGCAGGCAGATATTAAAGCCCGTGTCTCAGCGGCATACAGAGTTTTCTACGCATACTCAAAACTTTTGCGATCCAAACATCTTTCGCAGTCGTGCAAACTCACACTTTACAAAGCATTAATTCGACCTGTGCTTACCTTTGGAAGCGAAAGCTGGACACTGACTTCCTCCGATTGTAGAATTCTATCAACATTCGAGAGGAAAGTCATACGAACAATTTATGGTCCATGTAAAGTTGCTGAAAATCAGTATAGAATCCGAATGAATCATGAAATCAGACAGCTTCTTGGAGGCTGCGATGTAATCGGATTCATTAAATCTAACCGGATTAGATGGTTTGGTCATGTAGAAAGGGCACCATTAGATAGAATGATTAAAAAAACGTCCCAACAACAACCAGCTGGTGTTCGTCGAAGAGGAAGACCTAGACAACGCTGGCGTGATGACATCATCCATAGTGATTGCAAATTACCCGATTTCAAATTACCCGGTTACTCGATTAGTATTTTCCAAATTAGTTATAAAAAAATTAAAAGATGAAAAACAATAAAAAAAAGTCCAAGCGGCACGTATATCCGCTAGAAATAGGTAGATTTCGAGATCAGACAGTTTTGTGTGCCAGTAGAATCTGATGTATCAGATTAGTTTAAACAAAACAAATTAATTTCAAACAGATATCGAACAAATTGTAAAAAGATAATTAGCTACCTACCTAATTATATCTATCCAATTTTGCAACAAACAAATATCAAATCACACAGAACATACACAGAACATAGGAAATTGTAGTTGGGGATTGTTGCAAACTTTTTTGTTGAAGCCAACAAGTCAAAAACCTCTAACTGCAGAGGTTTATATTTATAAGAAACGGATTAAAATGTTTCCACAGATTCTAAATTTATGAAGATTTTAAAAATATTAGTATTCAAACGGCCGTTATAACGGATTAAAAAAACTACTTTTTTTTCTAGTATAAAGCCTATAGTTCCTTAACCATGTGTCAGATTTTTCTGATTTACGAACTTGTCCAAGATATTAACAAAACACACATTTTTAAGAAAGGTTTTTTGATCTGGCTCCACAACTGCAACCGTGAGAGCGCCGGTGTATTCAAACGCATTTTGTGTTTTACAAGATTTGTTGTTGGAGGCGCTCACTCAGAAACCTCCAACTGCAGAGGTCTTTTTTATGAAAGAAACTGATTAAAAAGGTTTCAAAAATTCTAAATTTATGAAGTTTTTAAAAATATTAGAATCCAAACGGCCGTTATAACGGATCTAAAAAACAGAGTTTTTTCTAGTATAAAGCTTTTAGTTTCTTAACCATGTGTTGGATTGGGCTGATTTACGAACTTGTCCAAGATATTAATAAAACGCACATTTTTAAAAAAGGTTTTTTAATCTGGCCTTATAAATGCGACCGTGAGAGTGCCGGTTGTTTTAAAAAAAAAATTTTTTTTGCAAACTTTTTTGTTGGAGCCGCTCACTCAGGAACCTCTAACTGCAGAGGTCTATTTTTAAAACAAATTGATAAAAAAGATTCCAAAGATTCCAAATTTGTTAAATTTTTTGAAATATTAGTATCCAAACGGCCGTTATAACGGTTTTAAAAAATCAATTTTTTTCAGAAAAAAGCCTCTAGTTTCTTAACCACGTGTTGGATTTTGCTGATTCACAAACTTGTCCAAGATATTATTAAAACACACAAGTACAGAAAATTTTTTTGATCTAGCTCAACAAATGCGACCGTGAGAGTGCCGGTCGTTTTCGTTATATCTCATATCGTTTATATATATATATATATATATATATATATATATATATATATATATATATATATATATATATATATATATATATATATATATATATATATATATATATATATATATATATATATATATATATATATATATATAAATTTTTTTTTTTTTTTTTGTCTCCGCTTATCATATATAGTCGTTTGGCACAAACATTTTTCCGAAATTCCGAGATGAAGCCCATTGCAATAGGTAAATTTTTATATGAAATCTACCTAAAAACCTCACAGTAGTAAACTAAAAATTAATCATTTTTTAATTGTAAAATAATATTTCAAAAATATTAAAGCATTTAGGGTAGCTGTATTGATCTGATTTCGTATTTTTTTTTAAATTCCTGCAATAGAAAAAACCCTAAAAAACCCGCTCCGATAAAGTGGATGTTGGCTTCACGGTCAATAACGATTGATTTAAATTTTCTATCATTTTTTTCGGTTTCCTTTATTTACATACAACATTTTCAGCTCTTTATCAAGTGTAGTACCAATGTTATCTATAGTAGATCTTGTGTAGACAGCAATACATTTTTGTAGTTGTAAATTTTCAATATTATAATTAGCCGCATCATTATCCGATTTGATTTTTCATTACTGACGTATTTCCCTATTTAGTTGAAATTATTCGTGCGCATCCAACTACGTGGCACCGAGATTTATCTGGTGACATTTTCTTGAACTGGCCCCAAACTTTCGATGACACTTATTTTAATTATTAGCTTAAATCTTAAATAAAAACTTATCATAATATATTTACCGTTTCTATTTTAAACTAAATATAAACAAATAACCAATGAAGATCCTTAATTTTTTATGACTTAATTTTAATT